>CM002482.1:14113658-14147372 GCA_000325765.3 Leersia perrieri | reverse complement strand
GGCGCCGCAGCCTCCTTCCGGGTCGGGATGGTGCGGGCGGTCTCGTTCCTCGTCGGGGGCCTCAACGTGGCCGTGCTGCTGCTCGGGATCTACCTCATCGACGGTGTGCTCCCGCCGGGGTGCGGAGGGGGGCTCGCGCTCGCCGCGGCGCCCGCGCTGGCCGGGGTCCGCGTGCTCGCCATGATCGGCGCCGCGCGCGCGCAGCACGCCACCGCGGATGCCATCGCGAGGCGACACCTCGACGAGGGCGCCGCGTCCGTCGCCGCTGATGCCGTCGCTCGCCACGAGATTAGGGTGAGAACTCCAGCTCCGCCTCCATGCCGGTTAGCTTAGGTCACCTTAGGCCTCCATGTCGCGATAAATTGAGCTTAGATCTCAGTTGGTTTGAGGACAGACCAACGCATTTGTTTGTTGTTTAGGAGTGGTTACGATTCGGGATCATTTGAGACTCGATCAATTTGAACTGGTGTACTTGGTTTCACCGTTGATCAGAGTTTTGAGGCTGTTGGGATGTTGGATGCAAGTGTGTGTAACTGTTGGGAATTGTCAGTGGTGCCTAGATATAGTGTATCAAGAGCTAAGATGAACTGTGGATAGATCTTGTTAAGAGCTTTATCTGATGCATATGGTTGGAGGTCAATTTGGTTATAGCCAAATGCTATGAAGTGGCTCAGTTTTGCACTGCCATCGTGAGCTTGAGCTGTACCTTTTTTCTCAGACCACAAAGACCTGAGATGAGGTTTTGGGGTTTCGATTTTGCATTGGAACCTAATTTCATATTGTTGGGTGTCAATTGTTTCCCTAACTAGTTGGCATTCTGTATTGTTCAAATTGAGTATATCAATGCATTGGAAATCATATTTATCATATCATTGATCGTCTATAGACAGCACTTATTAATAGCATTGTAAATCTAGAGTATATTGCTAATGATGTATCAATGAGGACTGAGGACTAGAATATTGTTTTAATCCCCTAACCTGGAGGATATCCTTGACGGATGCATCAATGAGGATCATGGCTGGGGGACTAGACTATTTTTAGTGATAGTGACATGATATTTTTATTCTTCTGTAGAAGCTAGATTAGATCTAAGAAGAGTACTGATTTATCATATTGTTATATTTGCTTTGATTTTCTGAACAGGTCAGGTATAAACGCTGGTTGTGGTGGACTAGATTCGGCATGGCAGTGGGTGCAATGCAATTGTTTGGGGCAATTTATCTCATATATGTCATTGTGAGAGATCTTTCAGATAAAAGAAGAGCCACTTCCTGTTTCTTTGGTATGTTTGAGTCAGATGATCAGATCATCTGTAGTGCATTTCAGCTGTGAGCATTTAAACTTTGTCAAATGAAATCTTGCTGCCAAGAAAACTTTATAGATGCTTAAACATTACTTGAACCTTCTTACGTTATAGGTTCCAAATGAAAATATTACGTGTGTACAGCACAAAGATCATAATGAGTACTATGCCAGCAACTTTCACCTTTAGTGATTATATTACTAAAATATGATACGTTTTGATGACAATAGTAACTCCACTGCCTACTTGCTTATGATTTTCTTTCCTTCTCTATCAATTCTGTTTAATAACTGGTTTGCCTTGCTTGCAATCTAGGACAGGATGAAACTGATCAAGCCTCGAGGCAAGCATTAATTGCTTTGTTTCTTATCCTTTCCTGGGTTGTGGTCATTGTCCAATGTTTCACGGGTTCTGATATATTAAGGTGGCGATCGTTCTATGCAACACATGACATGGCATGGAAAGCCCATTACAGAGAAGTGTTTGATCATGGAATTCGAGAAGCTTTATGCTGCCTAGGGCGTGCAAAGTATCTGTAGGTCACTATTCATTCATTGTATGCCAAGAAAGTTTACTGTTTATTAACCTATATGAACTATTTGTCTTACACACTGATATAGAACCGTATTGGAAGAGGATGAAGTTTACTCTGTGGCAAGACTTCTGGGTGATTTGGTTGCATATCGTGCTTCTGGGACAGGACATTTGGAACTTTTAGCAGGTCAATTTTCTGTTTCATTGCTATCACATTGAATAAGTCCCGTGTCCTATTTGAATTTTGAAACTTAAGTTTGATGCCAACACACATGATTACATGATATTTTTAATTTTCATTATTTACTTTCCTAGAGATGTGTATAGCTATGGGCCCGTTTGGTACAGCTCCTACTCCGAGATTCTAGTCCCGTGCAGCTGGAGCCTGGAGCTGTACCAATCACTTTGGAAATCTTGAATAATAAGACTGTACTCTGCTCCTGAAAATTACACTATAGGGTGGAACAGCATTGTAGCCGTCCTGATCTCCGCTCCACTCTGGTAGTAGGAGCCGTACCAAACATCCTATGCAGGTGTTTAGATTACTAGCAGAATGTCCATGCTGTGCTATGGATAAAAATATACTACCTCCGTCCCATAATATAGCAAGTTTTGCTAGGATGGGACACATCCTAGTACTACGAATCTGGACACATCTGGACATGAGGTGTCCAGATTCGTAGTACTAGGATGTGTTCCATCCTAGCAAAACTTGCTATATTATGGGATGGAGGTAGTATATGATAATATATCATTAACAAAAATATATATTTTTATCAAATTTGTTAGTATCACTTGTTTGCTCATTCGGACGAGATTGGGGATAGGGAGCATTTGAATCTAGGAGCACAAAGGTTTCACTGACAACATAGGGCCCACATGTGAGCGATAGGAGTGGTGGTGTCAGATTTCACTGCCGCCACCACCACTACAAATATTTAAAGTAGTTTTAGATCAGTAAATAGTGAGTAAATTGGTATTATACTAGAGTTACTGGTACCATTCAGAACTCCAACATATACTTCCGCTTTTGGTACCACCTGTTGTTTGTAATCATATTTGTGTAATTTATCAATCTCTTAAAAAACATGACTTCTGTACAAAATCTATCCTAGCATAGAAAATTGGAGGAAAGTCAATTGTTAGACCGTAACTTTAATGTTCCAGATGAAAGTCCTTTGATTGCAGAAATCTAGGATACATATATTGTGATTTTTAAATGATTTGTCTAAGTATGTTCTTCATATGATACAGATGGGCTTGGTGAAATTTACTTGATAGACAACACAAAAAGGTTCAGTATTGCAAAAAGAGTAGAGTTTAAAATGCTGCTCTGGTTGAAGTTAAATTATTTGATTCTCCCTGCTAGTACTGATTGTGTTATTCAAAATTGCTTACTGTTATTCATGGATGGTTAACTAAAAGAAGACCAGATTCTCCACGAGGGTTGTATTCCATGTTCCATATACATGTCACTTTACCACAAATCATTGTACAGATTGTTATGTGTTTACAAATATCACATATCATTGCTGTTTTTTGTGTGTATATCCTTATTATTGTGACTATATGGAGAGCATATTGATGATCCATTTTTTGGTGCATGTTCTAGGGCTTGCGCTATTGCAGAAAAGTGAAAATTTGCCTCACTTGCAAACTGACCTTACGGAGGCACCTCTTAAGCTTATTCAAGAAGCTGCTAACCTTCACCCATTTGCTGAAGCATGTTACACGGTTGGTGACACTAACTGGGAACAAGTTTAATGTGTGTCCTCCTTTTATAATTGCATCTTACATGGTATATTTTCAGGGACCTCTCCTTGATTTTGGGAGAAACCCTATTTTGTTTCCCTGTGCATGGGTTTACAGACAAGGTGTTTTAACTCCATGGTCGCGCAGAAGGTCTCTCTTGAACTCTCTTATACTTCTCAATTGTGTTTTATTTTCAGACATCCCTATGGTTGATGATCCTCTTTTTTGCCAGTTCAGCTGGAAATTTTGTTCCATTAAATGTGAAAGTATGCTAAATCTAATTATTATTTTGCCCATTCCTCGAGCTGGAGCAATTAATTGTTGAGATAATTTTAAACACCTTATTCTATTCTTTCCTTACATAATAACTATATGTACTTCATTCAGACGCCCTGCACTTGATGGTGACAACTGGTGGCGAGGGCATGCTGCAGCTTTCCTTAGATTTGCTCACATACCAGCTAAAGCACTTTTACGAGGCCGTGTTTGCCAGGTAACGTGATTTTGGATAAAGTTGGAATTTATAAGCTAAAATTGTAATGATGTATTTATTTCAGCCATTTATGCATATCATTCGAATTGACATCTGTAACATGCCACATGTTTTTTCCTGGCATCTTCTCTTGTTTATGTTACTATGACTCATCCAGTTTATGGATTTCACCTATATCTAGTTATGCACATTTTGACGTTATTTGGTGAATTGGTCAAAGGAAACCATCTTTTTAGATTACAGTAATGTATTTCACATACCTTAAGTAGCAGTATAGGCGACACGCACGGTGACCCAGGCTAATGGGCCTGCAGAGCTAGTGGCTAAGAGATAATCCTCTGTTTTCTCCCCCTAAGTTTGCAAGTTAGTCTAAGGTCTGTAAGATTGCATAGTTTAGGTCCGTCAAGGTCTCTTAAATTTTTATGATTTGTTGGGCTTCTCTATGTAGGTGGATAAATAATAATTAAAACAAGCAAGAGAATATCATCCTATTTTATTCCTCTCTCGTGCTTGTATTTACCTCCTTTGCACCCCTCCTGTCCACTCTCCTACCCTAGCCATGTTGTCACCATGTATGGCTCCTGGCTGGTGAGGTCCATGCCCAAACCGCACATTGCATACCCCCATACATGCCCTCTAGGAATCTGGTGAGCTGGCAACCTTAGAGTCATGTGGATGGCAAAATAGGTTTGTCCTTCTGGTTTTGTCATAACATTAGACATGCATACGGTTCAAGGGAGGCATCGTAAACCATCCATACTTACCCTCCTGTCAGATATTTGACGTTTAGGACAAGATTTAGTCAAACTTTTAATATTCTGACCATCAATTATTTCTCAAATGCTTAGTTTAAAACAAAAGAAATGGTATAAGTAGATTTTCCTTGGAAAAACCATCAAAATTTTATAAGCATAGTCTAATATAAAACTGATGTCCAGAATCTTAAAAGTTTGATTGACCGAATCTTTTCCTAACCAACAACCGCATGATGGTGTTTCAGTAAAAGCATTGAACTTGGTCTCATTTTTCTTTTAAATCTATGCAGAGCAAGCGGGAAGCTGCTTACTTTGTCGTGGTCCTCCATGACAAAAAAACGGTGGTTATTGCAGTTCGTGGAACTGAAACACCAGAAGATCTCATAACTGATGGATTATGCAGAGAATGCGCATTTACGATGGAGGATTTGGATGGGCTAGTAAAGTAATTCCCTCTCAATAGCCATCTCTTCTGTTCTTATCTAAAGTCTTCATACTCGTATGGTAAAAGTTAACTTTTTGTTCCAACTTGAGTTGTCCACTACTTGTTGTAAGGCATTAGCTAATACTTAAATATCAATGGCCAACCCTGTGAGGCTCTGACTAGCATTCACATGATTAGAATCCTAACAATCACAAAATTGCATTACATTTCAAAATTGATTATTCTGATCCTTACACTTCTTTTCTTTTGAACCTATTCTTTTTTTCCCATTTCTCTTTACTTGTTATTTCTGGTTATGTTTTGCCATTATCATCCGTTTTCTCAACAGAACACCATGCTAGACAGGCTGTTGTGTATCATTCAAATAAAAATATTTGCATATTGTAGGATTTGTTGTATCAATCTATTGGAGTATATGTCGTAAATATGATTATCATGCTGTGGAATTTTATTGAAGGCTTATAAGAAAATGCATCTCAAATAGCACCATCTGGCAAAGTCCACAACATGTGCACCCAAGCTTTATGTTACTGGCAATTAAAATCAAATCATTTGATCTTAGTGATGCATGTAGGTTGTCCAGTTGATCTATCTTTAATTGGCTATTCACTTTCCACTTAATTTGGTAGTCCCCTTTGTTCACATGATCTTGAATTTCTTGTGAAGTATTTGATGGGTCAATGGGTGAGCCAGACGAGATACTCTTGAATCCCTATTTTACCTACTTTAGTACATCTTGAAGTAAACTGATGGAAAGATAACTATTAATTATTCCATGAGTTTGAACCTCGAGGACCAGTTTAGAAACTGTGGACCTTTTCAGGGAGTAAGCCGTTAGTTGCTGGCCATCTTATTTTGTGCTATTTAGTATACACAATCTGTTTTGTTGACACTGCTACTTTTCAGATGCGAACAGTTACCTGCAACCACAAGGGAAAGAGTTATTTCTACATTTCCACATTATGGACATGGTGGAATTCTAGAGGCTGCTAGGGAGCTTTTCATGCAACTCAACGACTGCACAGGAGGTGCTATTTTAATATTGTTTGTTGTCTTGTATTGCAATATGATTGTTTGCTGCAGAATATATACTCTTTGTTTTTAGGAAACTTAGCACCTCACATATTAGAATATTAGATGTGAAGCATGTGTTAATCTGATTGATTTAAGTACAATAAATGTCCATACTAACTAATCTATTCTCTCTTGTTTCTTTATCTTTCTATTGTCATAATGCCAACTCAGATAATCCATCATCCAGAACAGTTGGATTTCTTCCTACACTGGTGGGGGAGGGCAGTGAATGTCATGGATATAAAATTCGAGTTGTTGGGCATTCTTTAGGTGGTGCTGTTGCTACAGTTCTTGGAATGATGGTAATACTTTGCTGGCTTATCCTTCACCTTTATCTTTAGCATGTTCATATTAATATATTCCTTCATCGGTCTGCCATTCTCTTTTGCGGACTTCCCTATTGACTAACATCCTTGTCCACTGCGTGAAAGTGAGGTTAATGTAGGCATTTGACTACCCCATTAAACTTGTGCTCGAACTCCAAAACTTTGCGATGGACTTTGTGTAGACCAGGCCATCGTATGATTGTTGATTTGTGTTTTTACTTTCGGCTTGGTTTAGCTCCCAGCCTATAGTCTCTGATTTCTGTTACTGCTATCTGGAGTATATGGTGTCCATGGTTATCCATAGTATAACTTTGTTCTCTCACAGCTTTTTGGCAGATATCCAGACGTGCATGTATATGCTTATGGGCCACTACCTTGTGTGGACTTTGTAATAGCTGAAGCCTGTTCGCAATTTGTTACAACGTAAGAATTGAGAATTGATTCTGATATCAATAGCCTATTCTTCGTGTGTTGGTCCTCTTAACAATTTGTTAACTTAATTAATGTTTCCTCTTCCTTTCCAGCATCGTGTGCAATGATGAATTTTCTTCTCGCCTTTCAATCAATTCAATCTTGAGGCTGCGATCTGCTGCAATAAGTGCTCTCTCAGATAACTCTCCAGCTGATACAGCAATGATACAGAAACTTGCTCGCAGAATTTTGCATGTTAATAAGTATCACGATAGTGGTCGTGATGGTGGCGTAATGGAGGACTACACTGATAGGGGTAAAATGGCAACAGGTAGGAACACATTTGAAGGAAATTCTTTTACCTTACCCTTTTGTTCCTTTTGGACAAATATACGAGAACTGATGACTCGAATCAATATTGTAATATTGCTCAGATCCTTATTTGTATCTCATTTATGCTATTCAGCAAGTTTCTTTCTGAATTCCTTTTGGCTATTACAGGGAGGGTGGCTTCTAATGAACAACAGTTTCCTCGCCAGGATGCGGCTTGTACTTCTGAGCCAGACCTCCCAAATTTGCAAAATGGCTTCGATGGGTATAATGGGTCCAATTCATCCATTGACGAGTATATGAGCTCTCAAGACCTGCAGGCTGGTTGTGATGTCCAGGCGATTTCACTTCATGGGCTTGATTCTGGTTCAGAACAGCGTCACACATCTTATAGGGATATACCAGTTGAGCCTCCTGAGATGTTTCTTCCAGGTTTAGTTGTGCATGTAGTGCGGCGAAGAAGAAGCCTCTTCCCTCTTTGGAAATGCTGGAGCTTGCAGGGAAGTGAACCACCATATAAAGCTATTTTGGCAAAAAGAGAGAACTTCACTGATCTTGCTGTCACTCCTTTCATGTTTACGGATCACCTACCGTGGAGGTAAAAATCAAATAGTAATAAATGCACATAATACATCACATTTTTTAGTACCTTTCTATAGTAGCTTCTTGGTAGTACATTTTCCATGGCAATGTTGCCAAGAATTTGTTGGATCTATATAGCATTCCCATCTGGAGTTACTTCTTGGTGATAACCGGCATATGACAACATAACATCACCCCTAAGAAAGAATGAAGATCTGATAGTTACTCTCTGCTGCGTTCTTATCCTTAATATGCAGCTCAGTCAAGTATGCACTTATGCCTGTCATATGATCTCTCATGTGAAGTATGCATTATTCTGAATAAAAGCTCCATTTCTATGTTATCAGTGGGTTTTTCTTGTAGTATCATGTTGATTTGAGTTGGTAACCATTTTGAAAAAATTGGATGCCACTGGATTGTGCTAGGACTATAGGCGATTTTCTTCAACATCTATTGCCCATATAAAGATATAACTTTGCTAATTAGCTTTAATAAACTTACTCATTTTGTTAGCTGCACGTGAAAGTTGCATGCTCACTCACTTGCTATACATTTACATTGATTTCTCCTCCTAGAGCTATTCTAATCGCCTGTTCTTTTTAAATTTTAGGTGTCACTATGCCATGCAGAGAATTCTGGAAGCGCAAATGTCCGCAAACTTCACTAATTCTGATTCACCCGTAGAACATTTGGTCTGACCTGGACAGAGTTATCCTCAATACATACAGCTGAAAGCAAATACAGAAAGAATGTATATGTGTGCACTTCAGGAGCAATGCAGTATGGCTGAAGACTGAAGGGCAATTTTTGACAGGCTGCCAACATATTCTATAGAAAGCAGTTATGTCTGTTTACATGAGATCTCTGTGACGACAGCATTACATTCCGCGAGCTTACTGACAGTACTAGACTGCCTACGAAGGCACTGGACGCATGGATCAAAATAATATCTACCTTCCTCCATTGGCAATGTCCTGTGCGTGTACATTTATCATCTGTGGAGCCCTACCCTGCTAGTAGTGGTTTGCTTCGATTCTTTATTCTGCAGCCATTTCTGCGTGTTCATATCCATTTTTTAACTGTCAAATTAACATGATGTACATATTCACACCTGTTTTAGCTAGATTGGCCAATTGCCAAATGACAATTTAAATGTGAATAGTTAGCACCGAGGTCAATGAAAATGGTTACGTCAATCGTTTCTGCTCTCCGGCCTTTTCTTGTCCAACTCCCTCCATCAAGAAATATACAGTATATATAGTCTGAATGCCTGATGATGTTTGTTGATGAAATACTATGTGGCTTGTGTGTATACTTGCCAGGAATTTCCTATCGTGTCCCTATTCATTCTCGTTTAAATGCTTTATTTGTTACATCCGCACGTTTTGAGATATGGGACGATGCCAAGTGCCAACTGCCAAATCTTTGCGGTGGCATAATCCTCCAATTTCACTGGAGAGTATCTTTTGTCCTTCCTGGATAATTATGAGAAGGTATTTTCTCTCCTGCCCTTTTCAGTTTTCAGTTCACCTTCCGAATCCTCGTGAAAAAGAGAGTAAAGATATGCCTCCTGAAATGATTCGTGAATGATTGTTGTGCCCGTCACGGTCCCTGCTAGTCCTGGTTTTTCATGTTCTGACGATCTGCTTGGATCTCATATTCTCATGCCAGTAATACAACTCAGCTCCAGCGCCCCTACACGAAATATTGTAAGCATTTCTCACGTATCATTATTCCGTAGCATTTTGACTATATACTAATGAGTATACGTAGGATCGAAAACAAGAAGACAAACCAACTAGAGAGAGGTGAATAGTTGGAACACCTGAAACCAGTAACTTTTTGCGGAATAAAAATTAAGCAAGCCGGTCTGACCGTAGTGTCTAGGCCGGTCTAACCACGTAGCCGGTCTGACCGTGCCTACACCTTCGGTTCAACCGCACCGTCGGTCTGACCGCGCCGACGTCAGCGGTCTGACCGTCAGGGCCCTGAAACCGCCGCCAAGCACACAATATCAAAGAACTTGTAGATGTAGATCAACTTTATTGCTTCAATATGTGTTTACAAAGTGCAACAACAGCACTCCTCTCTCTAAATCCAACTTCAAGCCGAAACCCTAGGCTAAACACTAGATTTTCTCTTCTCTCTAAAAAAACTGATATTAGGAGGCCACACCCTTCCTCTCTATTTATACCAAAAATCTTCTATTACTCAATTCCTAGCAGGACTCTATTGCAATTTACCAAAAAGAAAATACTCCCTTTCTTTTTTCCTCAACCGTAACAAAAACAACTGGCAACTTCAAATCTTCAAGTCAGACTATGCTGCCCAACTTGATTCCGTCTTCTGCACATGATCTAATCAGCCAGCCAAGCCGATCAACACGTGCACACGTTGACCAAGTCAACAGCACAAGCACAGCAACTACATATATGCATGCACCGATCGAGCCATGCATATATCCTTCGTCCAGCTGCATGCATGTCCACACACACATGCATCGCACAAACACATATGTATATATGCATGCTACAGTACATCATGTACTGTAGCAACTTTCTCCAGATCACTTCCAAATATTTCACCTCGATTATCCGGCGCTCTCACATCAACTTGTGAAGCCCCGTTACGAACAACACTCACACGGTGTCCCTCCACCGTGTGTTATCTTTCGTCAACTTCGTTACCCGGCATACTTGATCGCTCCGGATCTCTACTCCTCCCTGAGTATAGTTCCGATCCCACCATTGACCGAAATTAACCCCAAGACATCTGACTCTAGTCCATCTTGTCACATGGCCTCCCGACTGCTCCAGACCTCGGTTCCTTCCTGAACGTAGTCCCAGTCCTCGCCATTGACCAAGCATTGACCTCAGTCACCTACACACAATAAACAAAACAACCGTTTCCAGACACAGGTATCGCAACCTAACCCACATAAGTCATTAGCACACACACCAACAATCTCAAATATTCCAAACCAATTTCATTTAATTATTTATAAAGCCAATTTATTCATCACAAAATATTGATCAAAAGCTTAATCTTACAGAATATACTGTATATAATGTTATACACGGTCATGCAGACTCGTAGTAGTACATTGTCGGTATCATCTTGGCCGCAACATTGTTGGTTAGGCTGGCAATGAATACCATCTGGTGTTAATTATAAAGCTGACCCGGACACATGCATTAATCTCTTTGCATCTAAAACACGCATGCAATCGGTTCAAACTTGATAGAAGTGGTAGATGATTAACCTGGAACATGGCCGTGTGGTTAGGGTAGTAAATGCATCTTGCCAAAGACAGCGGTGCTACAAGACTTAGCGGAACTTGGGCATTGATGATCTCTAGCTGGACGTACGCTCCAGCTACAGTGTGCAACTAAGTACATACAGCATGTCTCCCCCCTTTGCCTGTTGTTTACATCCTAACATGTACATGTGTGGAGCCGGAAACGGGCCAGTGTCTAGAGCTAAGCTAATGCTTTCCTGTTATGTGCTTCCTATTTATTCCAAAAAAAAAAAGGTAAATTTGATTCATGCCACTTTAATTTTATAAAATTGGAGATATGCCACCCTGACCCACATGTCATTGACTAATGGGGACCCCATATGTCATTGAGATAGGAGTGGCATATCTCCAATTTTGAAAATTCGGGATGACATAGATCAATTTAACCAAAAAAAGGTGCTTCCTATCTCAAAATATTTATCACATGCTGTTGGTAGTAGTTCAATGAGATCATTATGGACCAAAGTTTAGGGCCCAAAGCCCCAACTGCTCTCATCCTTGTCTTCACCCCTGCTAGCTTCTCCATTCCATTCAATTGTTAGCACTACCTCTGTTCAAAAATATAATAGTTTATTTTAAGTTTTTCATCATTAATAGTCAAAATTTAAAATGTTTGACTCTGACATTCCTAAAACTTATTATATTATGGGACAGATGCAGTAGTTTTCAGTATCACGGTAAAAAATTGCACAGATGCTTCTCCATCCTTAAGGGGGCGTTCGTTTCAGCATGGAGGCTAGATTTTTTTCTTGTTTTCCGTAAGCACGCTTTTCAAACTGATAAACGATATGTTTTTTGAAAATAAGTTATATACGAAATATTTTTAAAAATTCGGATAAATCCATTTTTCAAGTTTTTAATAGTTAATACTTAATTAATCACACCACACGTTAATGCCTTGTCTCGTTTTGCGTGCAGAAAAAAAAATCTTCGGCCACCGTGCTTAAACGAACGCGCCCTTAAGTATTTATGGGCTGATCTCTTTTAGGCCTAGAGGTGACAACTGACTAGCATGTCAAGCCAAACAAGTTGTTCAATTCGGTGCTGATCCGTCCATACATTTCTCCGACCAAGCGGGCCAACCATTCAAATCCATCTGTACTCCGATGGTGTCAGTCGCTCGCTCCCGCAGTCACGCCGCTAGCGTGGCAAAATTCAGTGACGCGGAGCGATCCGCAGCGACGGACGCTGTCACGCCGCTGCACACGAGAAGGCCCGTAACCGTCACGTACTCACGTCCCTGTGCGCGCGCTCTCCGACTCCGAGCCCCCAATCCGATGCTCACCACGCGAAAATCCACGAGGACCACGGCGCGTCGCTCGCGCCGATCGCCGACGCCACATCGCCAACCAAAAACCACCCGCCCCCCTCCCTCCCCTCAATCAGCCTGGAAAAGGAGTTGCTCTCCAAAGATCAATCAACGCCTCCAAAGTCGGAAGCGCGCGGGAGCGAGCGAGCGGCTAATCAATGACGAAACCGTACTTAGCCTCGTCTCGCCGTCCCTCCGTCTCTCGCTCGCGATTCGGCTAATCGAGCTCACCTGGTTCCGGGGGGTCCGGGCCTCGTGGAGTCGTGGGGGTTAGGGGAGGGAATATATCGCGCGCACCGGGCCAGCAACTCAACGTGGGATCTTATGGTTTTCGGCCTTGTTGTCCCCATGGGGCCACGGTTAGTTTGTGTGGTGGTTTGGTGCCGACCTGTGGGTTCAGTCGGGTCTCTTTCGTCCGTCCTTTGCCTTTTCCAGTTTTCTCCTGTACGATGGGGGCAGATTGCAGTAATAGATGACGACAAATAAGTACGCTATCAAGGGGAGGGTTAGGAGGGAACTGAAGTTAGCCATGGTTTGGTTACTTTGCCTGAAGAGTCAAGTTCACCTGCTCACAGCTCACCATGGTGTCTTCTTCAAGACCATCACCATGCATGCCTCATATTGCGACCCATCAGAAATCACACATTGCGAGGAGGCCATTTTCATCCATTTTGAGTTGCCATTACATTCGCATGTTCAGCTTGCAATTCTGCTATCACAATCGATGATTCCCCGATAGCGGGGGAAAAGTGGGACAGAACCGGGATGGGATCGCCGTGTGCAGTGATGATGGCCAATGACAAGTCCTTCTCATGCATGGAGAGACTGAGGTGGCTGGATTCAAGTTGGGCCGCAACTGTCGCTTTCCATCTCCACTGTTGTGTTTCCGATGTATAGGATGGCCAGCAAGAACGCAGTCGCCTCTTGTCTTCTCTTTTCTCCCTCCACTTTTGCAAACGTCTAGCGTTTGTCACGAGCTTATCGTCATCTACCTGGCAAAAAGAATAAAAGATTATGCAGAGTTGGGTAAATTTTCCTTTTTTTTCTAAACGAACTGCAGGAGCCAATATAACATTGATCAATGTAATTAAATGTATTGTGACACAACTATATGACATAATCATTAACAAAAATAGATCTCGAAAGCTTTCAAGCGATTTGTGCCTCCTTTTCTAAAGAATCTGTAAACGATCATGAGCTTGTGCCTTGTGGGGTTAAATTACATGTATAATGTAGTACTTCAATTAGTGCGTCAGCTGTTAAGTCATGGAATGGCTACTGTTTAATTTGCTGTACACACAAGCGCAATAGCAAAAAGAAAATGCAGGGATAGGCCAGCAAAGGAGCGTACGCCGATGGGGCGAAGTGAAACTTTTATATCGCCACTTCCGGAGAAGGGTATACAATATCTTGCCAATCTAGTAACAAAAGTTGGTACTTTTCCACTTGTAGTTAGCTTTTATAATTTATAATTGCAATTTATTTAGTTAGGCATAAGATCAGTGCTCCAGGGAATAATTTGACCGAGCAGAAATTAAAGAAAGTGAGATCCCCAATATTGTAAATGCCACTTTGATCCTGTGATCCTCTCCACCTGATTAAAATGAAAAACGAGAATATATTTTTTTATCGCGAGGAATCCATGTGTCCCCCCTTCTTTTGCCAGCTTTGTGCTCTTTCTACATTCTTATTAAGAATATGCCCTTTCAAATTTGTTTGCGAGGACAATCAAAATGCAATCACACTCAGATCGGATAATATGGCAGACAAGATACACTGAGCTGCTTTTTGACCATCTGATGATTACGCAACGCAGTATACTACTCCACTCCTATATACTACTATATTGTACAGTACACACATGTCTTTCAGTGAGTTTAAAATAAAAAGGGATAATGCCAGTGGCCGCTGACCGATTTGGACCCATCAATTGATATTTTTCTACTCTAGCTGAATCACATCGCTCTATCTATAGCAGATTAGTTATTTCTACTCCTCAACCATGACAACTTGGAAGTTGAATAACAAAAATAATTTAAGTCTCCATCGAACAGCGCTACCAACCCACGACAGAATACAGTACTGTGTAGGAGTATCTGCGTAATCTTGCCTTATCACTAACGCACATTGCACAACGGACAGCACGTAGTGCTATGGAGCGCTGTTGATCGATTTCGACACAAAAGTCTTCATCTCAGCAGTGGCACCTTTATAAGAAACCGCATAAAAAAAATGGACCGTGTGGTTTAATTCGTTACATCTAAAACTCTGAAGTGTACGAAGTTATTAAAAGAATTAAGCGAGTTTAGAAATTTACCGATAATTTACGTTATTGAAATATGAGTGGGTACCTCTGATTCGTAGCAAAAACATATAATGAAATTTTGGAGAAATTTTGGAGGAGTTTAGTTTTAGATAATAAATTTTAACTGTATATGAAATAAATTATTGAATCTGATCCGCTCGTATGAAATCCATATGAAACGGACATTTCTATAAGAAATTTTAACGAAAATTGGATTCTACCTCATGTTTTCTTCTACCGTGACTCTCAATTAATGTGTTTGTCGAACTACATGTTTTTAACTCTCTTCGTTCCTATGTTTTTCTTTTTTTAATTACACAGGTACAACGTAGACACTCACAGTACACACATACTCATCCTACGAACACCCGCACGCAAACCCTACCCCTATGAGCATCTCCGAAGACCGGGCCGGCAAATTCTTGAGATTGACGAAGTCACCACGGGCGCCTCACTATCGACGGGTATGTCGCTACCACTGAAAGCACAAAGCTGTTAAATCCTGAAAAATTCGTTCCCACGGAGAATCGAACCCAGAACCTCAGGTGCTACTAAGGCTCTTATAACCACTAGGCTACATGCCCGTTCACTCGTTCCTATGTTTTTCTTATAATACTAGATTTGAAATTGGCCATTAACATGTACCGTATGTGTTTTGCCTAATGCCTAGAATAATAAAAAAGTATTTTTTGAAAGGAGAGTAAAAGCTTTGCCTCGTATATATTAATAGAGGAGGAAAAAAAGATAAAAAAAATACAATTCAAGAAAGCATGTAGCCAGGAAAAGAGAACAAAGACACCCGGCCACGCGTTTACAAACAGATCACACAACCGAAGCACGAGACAGGAGGGAGGGTGACACCCCTAATGGTTCTTCGAAACGACGCCTCCATGAAGGTTACGACGCTAAAAGCGCCACCGCCGCCCGCCCAAAGACAAGGTTTTCAACTAGAGAATCCAATAGGAAAGGGTAGGGATACATAACAATGCCCCAAGAGGAGAGCGGCGCTTGCAGGCGTCGTCGTTGCCGGCCCCAAGGCAAGGCTTTCGTCCGTAAACTTCCACCTTGCTGTGACACACTTGTCAGCCTTGATAGTAACCTCATCCGAAAGCCTTTAACGCGTAGTCCTTGCGCCCCGCTGTCGGTCGTCCATCAAGCAGGTGCTCGACATCTGACACGCTCTAGTTCCATCCACGCGTTTGGATTGGAAGAGGAGAGGGTGAGAGAGAAAAATGGACCCCCCCTCCGCAAGCCCGCCAACGTGGCCATCTCATGACGGCAAAAGGCACCGCCATGAGAGGACAAACGTCTGGACCGGAGCCCGTCACAGGCCCGCAACGCCTACCTCACAGCGCTCCCGTCGTCTCCGCCTCGGCCTGGTAACTCGCAAAGTGTCGTCACCGCGGATCACCCAACTACTTCACTGTCGACTTACCGCCTTCTGCACGTCGCCCACATGCCAGTCTCTGCGCCGATCTTCAACCGCCTCCACCTCCGCACCTCAAGAGGCGCCTCCACCCACCGTCAACACAGACCAGGCTGCAGATTCACACGCAGGACCGGCCTTTGCTGTTGCATGGGCCTCCTCGCAGTCATAGTGGCCTCCATGCCGCCTCCATGGCCGTGTAGCACCGCCAGCCCAGACGGGGGGAGGGGGTGGTGCCCACATCCTCGCGCGCCTACTGCCTCCAAACACTGCCCACGCCATGTGACAAGACGCCGCACCCCACGTATGTCGCACTCCCACATCGCGCGCAGCCGTCGTCGTTGTGCCCACGGTCTCCTCATGCTTTGTTGCCATCTCCTGGCCTCCGTGCGCCACGCCGCCGCCGTATCCCCGGCCTCCAGGAGCACGCCACACCTCCCCGCATGGCTACGCCGTCTCCGCACCGCCGCGAGCGCCGTAACGCCCAACCGCCGGCCAGGGGCACAGATCCGGGCACGTGGGAGCCGGATCCGTGCCCAACGGCACCAGATCTAACGCTTCTGACCGCGCCGATACGACCAGCCATACCCTGCTTGATCTAGCCATTGGCCCCGATAGCCCTCTCAGTCTCCCACGCCGCGGCCTTTGTCCTCATGTCTCGGCGTCAGCAGATCTGGCTGCCGTCGCCCTCAACTCGCCACCCTCGGCCCGACGACACCCTAGCCGTCATTGCCGCGAGTGTCAGGGAAGAGGGCCTCGCCACCGTCGTCGTTGCAGCTGCGCGGCTGCTCAGGCGTCGGCGAGGTTGAGAGGGCGTGGAAGAAAGACGACAGTGGAGGCTAAGTTTTGCCGCCCACGCGTGTCGCCCCTGGGCGGAGGGACGCGGGCGTGTTAGGCTTATATCCATCGGTATGAATAATAAAAAAAATATTAATGATATTGAAAAAGGAAGAGAGAAAAAGTAGCCACGCGTATAGCAGGTTCTTAATTACTACAGGCGAAAACTTGAAGGGTTAACGAGACTATGCCAATATCACTGGCTCTGATAGCATTTCTCTACAATAGTTCGTGCATGCATGCTTTGCATGATTTAGACAGGCTGACAGAGGCTTTGCGGACAACGCCACGCCGGTCTTGCTGAATAGTCTGAAATCGTCTGAAAATCAATACGCTTTAAGGCAAAGGCGATATTAGGTACGTACTGTCGTTCCGGTCACCTCCACGTACTCGCTACTCACCAACAATCCTGTTAAGATTCGTTCAGATTATAATTATACAGTATAAAAACACAGCTGTGATTAATATAAAAACACGTATGAACTACAAGAGCGTACATTTTTTTAAGGGTCCAACTAAGGATGAACACGAACTCACACACACACAACACCGCACACGAAACACGCGTGCCTGTCCAACACATGGTTGAGCGTGTATGTTTTAGTCATCAACAGTGACGAAGTATGATGAAGATAACAAGTACGGACTACTAGACATGGCCGTTGTAATAATGCTGGGATGTATGACATCCAACTTCAATCTGTTTCCACAGTGTGACGAGCCACCCAAATTCAACGAGCGTGGCCAATTTGGCACCTGTTTCTTCTAGTTTGAAATGGGATTATTGTTATGATGCTTGATTTGGGTAATGGTTCGGTCAAGCTGTTCCTATCAGATCATAAATATACCAGCAAATTTTTCAGCCAACAAGAAACTGAACTTATGGAACTTATACGAGTATAGAGTTCGTTCGTTGCTCTCCTTGGATGTTGGAATTTCCCAGAAGGCACCGAAGCAGGCTACGGAGAAGGAGAACTGCAGCAGCAGGATGCGAATATTTTGACATAGATTCTTAAGAACTTTTTTTGGGGACCAAACGGTAGGTCTACTGCTTGGTCAGGTTATGAACAAAGTTATTTTGCTGTGCAAGAAACACGCGGAAAAATTAAATAAATCTTGCTGAAGTTTCTGTGCAACATAATAGTGCATGGCAAAATTAGTTAGAAAAATGAGGGTTCATACTAGTAGTTTTTATGGCTACTAAGATGTTAAGGACTTGATGTAGCTTTAGGCCCTGTTTGGGGAGCTTTTAAAAGCTACAGCTGGCAGAAACTGTCCTAAACGGTTCACAGCTTCTGAGAAGCTGTAAATACAGATTCTGGAAAATGAACTGAGAAGCTAGAATCTAGAGAAGCTGGGTTTTAGAGCTTTTCCAGATTCTCAGAAGCTGGCTACTAAACAGCTGCTTCTCAGAATCTTAAACTCCCAAAAAGCCCTTACATGCGCGTTGTGCGCACATGCAAGATGATTGTGTGAACATGTTTCAGTTTTTTTGGGTAATTTTGATCTATTTATTTTTTTTATTTTTTTTATTTTCACCTTGTATAACGGATTGTTTTAAATATATACAAAATAGAATGTTCGTAATATTTGAAACCTACTGAGTAATCAGTTTAACACCATGACTACGTTGAAGCCGCATTTATAATATATTTATTAGTTAGATATCTTCACAAAGTTGTGTGTGGGTTGCCATTCCTATAAAATCACAAAACATAAGCAGTGTGAATTGTCAAATCAATATATACAAAATTTAGTATCAAAAGGTATGAATCTACTTTATAAATAATTTACATTTAAACATGTTATAAGATTGGCTAAAACATACAATTATTGAGCTCATAGCTAAAATGAAAAAGGGAGCGAGAGAGTATATGTTCATCTGTTTATTTTGACTTCGACAAAAAATGCATATACTGTAGATGCATTTCCTCTGCTAACAATTTATGACGTTGTAACGCTAATTTATAGCCGGGGCATTAGTGTTGCATTACTTCAAGCCGGATAAAACCGGTTCCACCGCTGCCCAGAGGGGTAAGAAAGTATGGGAGCAACACAGGAGTTCAAGTTTTGGGCACTGTAGCTGTGCCTCTGACCAAGCGGACCCTTCTAGAAACCGTACAAAACCAACAAAATCAGCGCAGAACGAACGAGGCCCCAATCGCAGTCCCAGATAGACCCCGACGAAATCCACTCGATTTCCCCCGATATCCTCCCCTTTTCTATTGCAAGCAACGGGAACGCCAAAATCAACCTAAACTCTTCTCGAACCAGACAATTCCGGTCCACGCGAGCGACACGGCTCAATGCCTAAAAAACGTAACGCACCACTAAAAAAATACGCATATTGTCTCAAATGATTTTCTCAGGCACGCACCGTGACCGTGAGTCCGTGACCATTCGCTTTTGGCCTTCGTCTCCAAGGAAGCCTCGCATAAATCCCCTCGAATCAAACCGCAAACTAATCCCCATCCCATCTCACGCTCCCCTTCCCTTCCCTTTGCTTGCTTTGCTTTTCGCACCGACCCCACGAGTGATCCTCGAGCGGTTGGCCGATCGATCGATTGGGGGCGGTTGGTTGGTTCGCCATGACGGCGGCGATGGCGCCCTCGCCGCCGCCGGAGCTCAGCCTCGGGGACCTCAAGGCGGTCTCCATGCTCGGCCGTGGCGCCAAGGGCGTCGTGTTCCACGTCGTGCCCGCCGCGGCGGCGGAGGCGGCGGGGGAGGATGGGATGGGTGTGTCCCTCATTTCCTCTTCGTCGTCCATGGCGCTGAAGGCGGTGTCGCGGGAGGCGGCGCGGCATAAGAAGACGGGGAGCGGAGGGGAGGACGGGCACCGGCGGATCTGGTTCGAGAGGGACGTGCTCATGTCACTGCGCCACCCGCTGCTCCCGTCCCTACGAGGCGTCCTCGCCACCGACGCCGTCGTCGGCTTCGCCATCGACCGCTGCGGCGGCGGCGACCTCAACTCCCTCCGCCGCCGCCAGACCGAGAAGATGTTCTCCGACTCCGTCATCCGGTACGCACTCTCGCCGCACACGGCTCCGATTTGCCACCATCCACCCACCTGCACGAATGGGCTAACTAACGCCTCTCGTTGGTTGATTTCCTTCCGATTGCAGCTTCTACGCGGCGGAGTTGGTGCTGGCGCTGGAGTACCTTCACAGCATCGGCGTCGTGTACCGCGACCTCAAGCCGGAGAACGTCCTGATACAGGACAGCGGCCACATCATGCTCGTCGACTTCGACCTCTCCACGAGGCTCCCGACGCCACCGCCGCCGGAGCAGGACGCGACGGCGGCGGCTGATTCCACGCCTCCTCCGCCTAGCTCGCCGTCACCAAACCGCGCGAAGCCCAGGAGGCAGCCGGGTGCTGCCCTGTGCTTCCCGTTCCGTTCGATCGGCGCCGCCACGAAGCCGGCCGCGTCGGCGGCGGACTCGCCGTCGCCGCCGTCGTCCACCTCGCGCACGGCCTCCTCCTCTTCGTCGTCGTCGTCTTCGACGACCACCACCGCGTCGTCCTCCACCACCGCGCGGACGACGGCGAAGTCGAACTCGTTCGTGGGGACGGAGGACTACGTGGCGCCGGAGATCATCGCCGGCAGCGGGCACGACTTCACCGTCGACTGGTGGGGACTCGGCGTGGTGCTCTACGAGATGCTCTACGGCCGCACGCCTTTCCGGGGGACGAACAGGAAGGAGACGTTCTACCGCGTCCTCGCCAAGCAGCCGGAGCTCGTCGGCGAGAAGACTCCCCTTCGCGACCTCATCGCACGCCTCCTGGAGAAGGACCCCGAGAAGCGCATCGGCGCGAGCGGGATCAAGGCGCACCCGTTCTTCAACGGCGTCGACTGGGACCGAATCCTCCGCGTGGCGCGCCCGCCGTTCATCCCGCCGCCGACGGAGGACGCCGACGGCGGCGAGGTGCTCGACGTCGAGAAGGTCGTCCACGAGGTGTTCGCGGCCAATGAAGGCGGGGCCGCGTCGAGGGTTGGGGAGAAGACTTCGCCGGAGTCAGGCGGAGATGTCGCCGGCGGCGAGCAGAGGAGAGATCCGTCCAAAGAGGGCGATTTCTCCGTATTTTTCTGAGCTATATTTATTGAGTTCTTTTTAGCGTTCTCTCCCTTTTACAAAAAAACGAAAATTACGTACTATTTTGTCTTTTTCTTCTTCTATATGGACTAGAATTATGGTGGGCTTTATTGTTGATAGGCATAATTAGGAGAAAGACGCCGCCGTGGTGTACATAAATGATAAATTGACTTATGCTCTTTTGTTTAATGGAGTACGGTCATCAGTATAGTATTTTTCCCTTTTCCTTTTTATTTTCTTCTATGTTGAATACATTTCCCTGTGCAAGCTAGGGGATTACTGAAGAGTGTACATAAGGAATAATGAAGAGAAAAATGGCCTAACTTTGTGTACGACTGTACATTAATGTTCTTTTTTCTTTGAAATTTTCAACGAAATACTATTTAGCTCCCTTTAATTCACACAACTGCAAAAAAACGTGAAAAAACAGAGTAGATTTTAACAGGAATTTAAATAAAAAATAAAAAATTATAGAACACACAAAAATTACAGAAATAACCATTTGACATGACGGCATGAAAAACACCAGAATTGATAAGAGAGTAGACTCATAGGAAAATTCTTAAGAGGTTGGAGCTTTTATTATATTTTTCTTCAAAATTACATGTAAAGTAGTATTACATAGAAATTTCATAGGATTTAGCAATCTCCAATTTATTATTTCAAAGGGCTTAGTAAAAATATTTTCTACAGTATTTGAATTGTATGAAATTCCTTCACAATTACTCTTGATTCAAATGGGGCCTTCGTCAACCACCGCTCAAATTTTATAAAGAGATCCTTTGGAGTGAAGGGTTTCCATAAGATTCCTGAAGGATTCAAATATTTTGGAATTATTTTCTATGTAGCCCTTTGATTTGTAGGAATTATTTTTTTTGGAGGAATCACTGGTTTTCTTCACCTTTTGGAGGATTTCAAGCATACGAGTCCAAACCTCATGGTTTCAAATCAAATGAGAATTCCAAGACATCTCTATGTCTCTTTCCTCTTAACTCTAGTCTAATTCTACTTATCCTCTAAAATTACTTTGTATTTCCCGTGAAGTGTCTAAACGGACAAGTTAATAAATTCATGCATTTCATTTCATGTAGGATTTCATATAACATGGTAATTAATCCCTGTGTTTTTTTTCTATTTATGTGTTTTTTCAATTCATGTGTTTCAAATGAGCCCTTAGTTTTTCCGTATTACCTATACCTTACCTCGTTTAGTGAGAATCATCAGTAATTTCTCCTCGATCTTATCTGCGCTAAGTTCCCTAGGGGTGTGTTTGGTTTTGGGATGAGTTGGAATGGGTAGCCCCATTTCAGTTTTCTAGAACGGCTTGGTTCGAGTTGCATGTTTGATTTGAGGGATGAGATGAAACCAATTTATTGTTTGATAGAAGGGATATAGATGGGATGGGTTGGATGAATTTTAACATGTCACTGCCGGTCCATCATTGGTCATTGTCGCAAGTCGCAACTCGCTAGCCACCAATCTTCATCCACCGCCTTCACACCATCTCTCTCCCCTCCCTCTCCTTCCAATGCCGACAGATGAGCTCGATCGACGACAGTCACGCACGGGCGAATCAAGCACGCGGTGGAGGTGGTCGTCCTTGGCAGGGCACACGCGGAATGGAGGAGATCGGTCGACGGCAGGCGCGCATGGAGGAGCTCGGGAGGCGCACATGTGTGGAGGAGCTTGGCTGGCGAGCTTAGAAGCGGGGCGAGGAGTGGCGCGACTAGGGATGGGGCGAGGAGCTGCACAGCTAGGGACAACAGTTGAGGGTGGGGCGAGGAGTGGTGCGGCGCGGCTCGGCTGCGGGTGACTGGACAACAGAGGAGCAGCGGGGTTCAGAGAAGCAAGCACAAGCGGGCGCGGTGACGCCGTTTCTCTCTGTCCGCGAGGGATGGCTTTTTCCGTGAGACTTTTTAGGATGCCCTAGTTTCGGATGTAGGGAGATATTCTATTTTTAGAGCCAACTCAACCTACCCATCCCAAAACCAAACACATGGAAAAAATGATTCCATTCCGTTTCAACTCACCCCCATCCTATGGGATGAACCAAACACACCTAGCTGAATTAGACCCCCTTTGATTTGGAGGAAAAACAAAGGAATTTTGTAGGATTTGAATCCTATAGAAATTTTTCCTAAATGAGCCTTTGAAATAAAGGAATAGACCATGTGGATTCCTATGAAATTCCTATGGAATTGCTTGTTTCATATAAGTTTTGGAGGAATTCTATCATGAGCTGTGACCTCATGGAAAAATTCCTTTGAGTCTATCTCTCCCCTCAATTCCTATGTTTTTCCTGTGGTGCAATCAAACAATTATTTCTGTATTTTTCCTGTGTTTTGGAATCCTCTGTTTTACACCTACATCCTTATGAAAATACTGTGTGTTTTCTATTCCTCTATTTTTACAATCCTACTGTACTCATCATGTTGTTCATTACTCCGTTAGTAACATTCTCCCCATTATTAGCAAGTATAACTGCTCTTGCCCCATTGATGAGGTACCTATGCAAAAAGCAAACATATCCTGGCTGGCTAGAAATGACAAAATGAAGCACACTGTTCTGTAGTATCAACGTTCGTATCTACTGTTTTGTTTCCTGCAGAATGCTCCTGTAGTAAAAATACCTCCGGGACACCAGTGCTCTCTCAGTGCAAAATGCTACTGTTGTAAATCCCTCTTTCCGTATCCTGGCTGGCTGGAAATGAGTTCGTGACTCATTAACTCATTTCCATGTGACTGACAAATGCGTTGAGCTGCCCAAACAGTGAAAGTTTTCAGAGTGCCCACTTGGCCAACCGCTGTCCCTCATCTCCATCTCCATAGCCTCCACTCGCTGTTCACTGCTGCTACCAAATGCGTGAGCTTGAATGCGTTCCGATCGATCAATCAGGCTTCCATAACTGACATCGTACTGCGATCTGTTTCCCCAAGTGCAGTGCTAGGAGCAGTAGTTAAGTGGCGACTGCGCGACCGCACATGCGTGCGTGGTGGATGCCCCGGGACCGCGGTTAGTGGCGTCGTAATTTCCCTTTCATCCAACGTTTTGCCCGATCGATCACCTGCGCCGTTTCCGCGCGTGAAATACCATCGGGGCGGCTAAATTGGACGCAACTACCCAAATGTCAAACGCTTTCAATGCGTATAAAAAAATATTTCATCGTTTAAAAATATTTTAATGCAGATACGATTAAAATATTTTTACTGAAATATTTATTTCTCAGGTGAAACATCTTCTCTATTAATATGGAAACAAAAGAATTGGAGGTCGACCTGCTACGCAATGCAGTGTGTGGGAGATTGACGTGGGTTAGGCTTGTTGCTTTTCGGTGGGGTTAGCTAGCATCTGTGCCCTTGTGCTGCTTGAGGTGAGGGTGGAGATCGATGTGGAATCGAATAGGTCCTTGCGGTTCCGAGGCCACTACCAACAACTATTCTTGCCCGAATCGATGCTATCCATGACGTTTGGTTGGATGCACCCGTGGACGGACGAGCACCATGTCAAGTTTGCTTCCGTTTCCTGCTCGTGTGTATGAGTGTATCGTGTCGTGTGTCTGCCTTTGCATTTGCTTGGAGATTATTCCATGTTCCCAAGTTATTAACCTGGGGATGCGGGGAAAGTGCGTGCGTGGTTATTACGGTGATGCTTATGCTGTATTCCGCAGGCAAAACTACAAAAGGGGTGCACGGCAACGTCATCAGCTATCCTATTGTGGTTAGGCGGCTGGCAAAAACCTCTGGGCAATCCTTACGTATAGATCCGGTAAATGTTGTGGTTTGTTTGTTTGATTCGCTGGCAAGCATCTGGATTACTTTCTTACATCAACACTAAGGTGTAAATACAGCATGGTTCCTGCCTTCATGGATTTCATTTCGGAAATCAAACAATGTTGGCCTTGTTTTATACACTCCAACTTACTACCTGCATTGTGCTATACGCACGTTTTCTTTTAAAAGTTTTTAGCATCGCTGATGAAACGTACGGCAAAAGGCACATGCATGTTAGCACGTTGCAGAATCGCAGTGCTGTGACGGAGACGGCACTACGAACTCGCACGCGACGTGATACGGTTTGTACAGTCCTATACATACCGGAATCTACTATACCGAACGCTGTGCGAATCGATTTCTACAGTCCTATACCAACGTTCGTTCGTCCGTTCGCAACAGAGAGCGCCGGTGAAAACGGGTTGGTCTCGTCGGCTACTGATCGCGCGCCGCTACTCTACTCTACTCTCCGCGCCGCGCCCGTGACAGAAACATCACTGATTCTCCCGTGACATCCGGCTGAAGCTATCGGCTATGGCGGCTGTCAGGGCTGATTTGTTTTGATGCCAAATTTAGGATTGCCAAAACTTTGGCTACTTGAACAGTACTTTATACCATTTGCATTTGAGCCAAAGTTTGGTATGCCATTATAGCTAGAAGACAAATTTTACTCTCACAAGATTAGGCAAGTCACATATTGGCCTCAAACCAAATACAATTTGGCCTTACCAATTTTTTGTAATGCCAAATTTTGGCATTGCCAAATTTTGGTAAGGCCAACAAAGGCCTCAAACCAAACTGGCCCTCAGTGTTTGTACTCGCGAAAAGAATCCCCCTCCCCGTGTTTCAGGAAAAAAAAGGGTTGCATACGGGTTAGTGGGCTACGACGGTACTATCGGCACAGGTGGTCTTTTGGCTGTTTTGTGGTTGTTAGGGGGGACCGACCGAGCCGAGCGGCGCGTTTCATCCCCAAAACTCGCTTCACGTGGCTCTTTCATCCTCAAAAGCCCCCAAAACTCGGCATTGGACTATGGGTATAGAAAATAACTCATGCATCCTGATTAAGTCGTATTGCAATTATATATCTTCAATACTTTAATTTAATCAGTAATTTTTTTATGAGATGTTATTAGAAACTATAAAACTTATAATATATATACATATTTAAATAGAAATCTAATGATGTCACATCAATATCATATTTTAAGTTTTATTTGTCAAAACTTTTTAATATTATTTTTTCAAAAAATAAGGACGTATTATATTTTAGGACGAAAATAATATTACAAACACGTTACATATATGGAGTGCTAACCATCCCTCTAAAGTAAAAAATTCAGAGGATTATTTTACCCAAAAATAAAAAGATTGGAAATGACGGCCTACTTGAAAAACATAACAGAGTGGAATGACTTGTTGTTGCTTTAGAAACGCGTGTAGTTTCCCGCCATGTAGTCTTCTACTACTAATATTTTTCCCATGTGAACCATGTTGTGGAAATTAAATGTGTAGAGTAGCGTGCGTACCGCTCCTAATCCATGTCATCCTTAAACCTTTCAATGAAAACGAAAGAGTAATCAACCACACCAGTATGAGCTTGTGTTCCTTGTCAGTCTATCTCAGTAGTAGGAGCAATTTCCTTGCAAAGCAAGCGCAAGATTAATGCTTTCTTGGTGACCAAGGCGATAATAGGAGGTCAAACCTTCGCGATCGACAAGTCTCTGATGTATGCAGACTGTCGTTCATGGAATATTCGAGAGAAATTATTAACGCGGGTCAAACTACAGCTGCGTGAATTGAATAGCGCCGCAGCTTCTAGAAAGGGCGGCAGATAAGATGTCGTATGTACTGATAGCAGAGCTGACCAAATACTAATACTATACGGTGTGTTTTTTAAGATCATACTACGAGCATATCTTCAGATCATATACGATGGTACTCCTTATATATTTTAATATTAATACTATCTAATGTTATATCGGTAGAAATTGATTGGAATACACTATTGTAACAATACAATATTAATATTAGTACATTGTACTACTGCCGTCCAAAAAATTAAAAACCTTGTATAAATGAAATGTCAAATTCATATATAAGGTTGCTAGTTTGAAACGAAGGAGTATTCTTCTAAACAAATACGCTCTGTCACGTATGTAAGAGACGGAGAGATTCAAATTTTGTAATCCACTTTAATATTTTCTAATACCCTCAACAACACTTTCATTCCTTTTTCAGCTAACATTTTAAGAGGCATTCTAGTTGTTTTATCTTAACCTTAATATCTAAAATAATTACCAGAATACCTAATAGTTGTATATAGGCGCCATGAAGCTGTTCGAGAGAGGCTAAAGGGAACAGTGCTAGCTGTTTTCTACGGTGTATTTCTATCTTTTTTTTTCTTATGCGCATGCTTCCCAAACTGCTAAACAATATATTTTTAAAATATTTTTATATTAATTAACCTATTTTTAATTTTAAATAGCTAATATTTAATTAATCGCACAATAATAATATTTTATTTTTTGGGTACATCACTATTTTTTTAAAAAAACACCCGAACATGCCTCATATATAATTTACATAAGAAATTAGGCCAAAAAACGGTAGCACAATAATACATAGCATATTCTTTTTGGCACATGCACGGAATTGTGGATTAAACACTATTCTCTCCGTCGAATAATATAAAATTACTAAATTATATATTCTAATAATAAATCTAAACCGACATCATCATCTACAGTAGGTACATGGAGTATCTACTCATCTATACCGCCGGCTGGCCGACGCGTACGTCTCTCCAGTCTCTATCTATCGAGAAGCCAGCCGAACAGTGTCAACAAAAGACGCATACGAACGGAAGCGGCCACCTATGCATAGTCGTACGTCGCGAGTTGTAGTGTCGATGCCACATTCGGCATTGCACTGGTACGTGTGTCTCAAGCTAACCTGCGTAACATGCATAAAACATTTTTCTCTCTCACCTTTTCGCTTTCTAGGTCCTTTCTCGATAGCTTGCAATTGCAAAACATGTTTCAGATGGAAACCTTGTGTTTGTTATCTGAACTTTCTTTTATGCAAATCAAATTTATGCTCTTGGAACTAATTTCTGAATGGCATGAGTTCCTGCATATATTAATTCTCTCCTCATTTCAGAATTAATACTATTTGCGTTTAAAAACATAAATTTTTTTTATTTTATTAAAGTCAAACTTATACTCCATAAGTTTAACCTAGATTACCGACAAATATAATAATATTTTTAACACAAAATATATATGCAAGACAAATAATTCAATGTTTGACTTAGGCCTTATTTAGTTCCCAAAATTTTTTGAGATTAGGTGTCATATTAATATTTGACCGGATGTTAGAATGATTTTCGGACACAGATGAAAATACTAATTTTATGGCTAGCCTGGAATTGGGAGACCAATTTTTTGAGCCTAATTAAACCATAATTAGCACATGCGGGTTACTGTAGCACTTATGGTTAATCATGCCCTAATTAGGCTCAAAAGATTCGTCCCACGATTTTCATCCAAACTGTGCAATTAGTCTTATTTTTTATCTATATTTAATGCTTTATTTATGTGTTTAAAGATTCGATGTGATGTTTTTTATAGGAAAATCTTTTAGGAAAACAGGACCTTAGTAGAACTAGTTTTATGCCATAAACATTGATACACTTTTATATGAATTTAATCAAATTTAGACAAGTTTGACTGAAACGGATAAAAGAGTCACGGGTCTGTCTGTTGATGGGCCGTGTAGTATGGCTCAATCCACCGTTAGGATCTGGAGGGCCCATTCATGTCGCCTTCAAAGTAGATTCTGCCGATACACATAGAACGAGCAAACTGTTATGGCCGAGATCTTTGATGGCGATCCGACGCTGACGCCGACCCAATTCCACAAGAAGACTGAGCTAGCTCAAATCAACGTCAAGTTGGTGCGCTCAAAATCAAACCTTCTTTTTCTTTTTGAAAAAGGAGAGGAAAAATTTGGGCGAGCCTTTCACACCCGCGCTAGTCTGTTTGGGGAGCTTAAGATTCTGACAAGCAGCTGTCTGGTAGCCAACTTCTGAGAATCTAGAAAAGCTCTGAAAACAGCTTCTCCAATTTCTGGCTTCTTCATTTTTCAGAATCTGTAACTACAGCTTCTCAGAAGCTGTAAACCGTTTGGGGCAGCTTCTGCCGGCTGCAGTTTCTGGGAGAAGCTGCAACTGGCAGAAACTCCCCCAAACAGGCCCAAATAGCTTGTTGGCTACCACAACAGTTTCGAATCATGTGCTTGTAGTTGTTTTATCAGCGGCTGCCATATTTTGGATTTTAATACTTATGACTTCAGAGTTGTTTGCCTTATTAATTATGTCAGATTATGTTGAAATTCAAGAGAATTTGATAGCTTCTTTAAACATATATAGTGATAACATGAGTGGGATTAGCTAGGTTGATGTGCCCCTCTATGCATAGCTGGCAGAGAAGAGTGCAAGATGCAATAGGCAGCAAGAAATTACTTTGCTTGCTTTGGTCACCTGTCTTCGCCTTATAAGTAGTTAAGTACACACGTCTTTTGATCAATCCGATCTAATAGGAATTTAACTATCAGGCCGGCTATGATATCATTATTCGGGAGAAAGATGTAGCTCCAAGTTTCAAATTTTCTAGACGGGAGGAATATAAACCTTAGTCTACTACCTAGAAAAACAAACCTTAGTCAAAACCTGACAGAGTCTGCTCTTGACATTCCTAGCCTGTGTAAACTTGCGATCAGCTGAGCTGTGCTGAACTCAGCAGAGTAAACCATTCAAACCGGTGATTAATACTTCCTCTAGTAGGGCGTCTTACAATCTGAAACAGAGGGTAGTAATTGGGTCGCTTAAAAAAGAGAGCTCAAACTTAAAGTGGACCTCGCTGCAGCACAAATGTATTTTGCAATCCAGCTCTGGATGGGCCTCTGGATCCCATCAACTAACAGATCTTACCTGGGCCACCTTTTGCAGAGCCAACCAGGTCACATATCCAGCAAAAAAAAGCATCATGACATTGAGTTTTAAGTAGCTAATCTAGCTTAAAAAAACTGTTAATAAGAGGGAGACAATAGATAATCTACATAAGGTTGTTGAAACTTCTGATGCACACTGTCGAAGAATTTCATTTGAGAATACAATACAGTACAATCAACAGACGATCATCCAGAATCCTTCAATGCAGAGTATGAGGTTATTGTGAGTTGTGACAATCCCTTTCTGAACAAGCGAACATACCCTGATCTTTAGTCTACTCGTGAATTGAGTGGAATATATTCTAAGCATGACAATAGCAAGCAACAATAGGAGGATAGTAACACCATCCATAACTTTTCTGTAATTTGTCACAGATGAATATGCCATATATGATAAGGTTATCAATTATCCAAAAGTAAATTGAAAAATGATCCATTAATAGATCTATATTATATTTGTATTGGGATCCATATGGTAGCACAAGCGAAGGGGGGTTAAACACAGAAAATCTTGCTTTCTATTATCAAGAATGCTTCTAGTACCGCCACCCCCCCCCCCCCCCCAAAAAAAAAAAAAACAAGGAAGATATCAGGCAGTGATTATCCCCATAAAACAAGAACAGAGAAGCAATCTGTATCAGCTCATATGCATAAACAAGGGTGAGATCTGGATGCAGAGGTTTATCGATCGATTCCTGCGTTGTATCATTAAGAGACAGCACATCGGATCAGCACAGCTACACAAGGCAGGGAATAGATCGATAAACCACTGCCCCCAGGCATCACCCATAGACCATAATCCCAAAAAACCTTCAGAAAAAGAGACAAGGTATACTGATTACTGACTCATTGGCACCTATGGACTGCAAGCAACTGAAACAACAGAGAAAACAACAAAAACAGCAAGAATATGTATGTTTGTGTGCATGGATATCACATATCTAAGTGCCTATTGATACAAGTGAGAGATCTGGATCTAGTGAATGCATGAGGTCGCTTGTGACAGCTAGGTAGGGGGTGACCAAAGCAAAATGGAGGAGGACTAGGAATCTTCGATGTGTTTTTGCAAAAGGAGTGTGGTCTACAACCCAAAACACTTGGTTCACTCTACTGATCTACTCCACTCTTTCTTTTCAGAGAGTTGTGGAAATCTGAGGAGAGGTTACTGAGGAGGGGAGCAGGAGAACCCTTTCTTGGCCACTGGGGAGTGAGGAGGCAAAGATGAGCTCAGCTAAGCTAGTACTCAGCTAGGCAACACTCCAACAGCATGTGCTGCTAATGGCCACAAGCCATCAGTCCTTGTCTTAAAGAGAAAAGAGGGACAGTTTCATGTCTACCATTTGCTCAATGTAAGATATGGTTTTAAAACATTAAAGTGTGATGTACCTTGTCTCGCACTTACCTGTTCAGTGAAGGCTTTATCATGGCGTGCTTGATCCTCCTTGAATTACCGATAAGAAATAGCCTTTCCATGGTTGTCAGTTGGGCTAAGTTGACTTGCATTGCATGAATACAACAATTGCCACAAACTACTTTTGGTAGTACAAGTTACAAACCATTATAATAGACCATGTACGTCAAGCAAAGCAGATGTTCAAAGTGAAAATGATATAACTAGAAAAGGTTGATGAGCCACATCAACCTGAGACAGGATAAACTCATTACTCATCACATGAGTTTGACAAAGTTTGTATCAGGTCAGGGCAGCAGGTAAGCTTTGCGCAAGAGATTAAGAGAGATGATAGGTTTGCAACAAGAGATGAAGAGAATGCTTGTTTGTCTGGAGTCAGCATTCAGTATGACAAATTGAAGTGACCTTTGGTGAATTCAGGCATCAAACTTTACCCAAGTTTGGTATTATTAATATATGATTAGCACATCTAGTTGCTAACAATGAAAAATAGCTCTTCTGACAGTGCAAGTGCTACTGTACTATATGCATAGATATAAAGCGACTAATATGCATATGGGAAATCAAAGAGGACACATGAAGTAACAACTTGTTGCATTTAGGTGTAACAGCATGCCATCGGTCCAGTTACCGGTCCAGGAAATTATCATAAAAATATGACACTAGCTACAGCCTTTACAGCAAAATGGACTTAGTCTAAACCAAGTTCCACAAACAATTAGGTACCTTTTCTGAGAGGAACAAGATTAGATAGCCTGATTTCAATCACATGTTCAGTTGTAAAATGAAATGTCAAAAGAAATATGTACATAACACTACGTGATACCACATGTGGGCCAATCTGTGAAAAAGCACCCACCAACTTGAAAAATATGCCAACGACAAGCCTGCCTTCACATAGGAGAACAAATCCGAGGAAAACCAAAGGACGGTGGATGCCTTACTCCAGTAATAACATCATCTGGCATGCTATTCTTTCACCACATTTGCCGTTTCTCAGGATTCAAGAGCATGCAAAGCACCAGTAGGAAGAATTGCAGTTCAGCTAGCAAGCTTGAAGGCATCAATAAACAGGCCATATGTAAAACCCATCTTGAAGTTGTTGAGGAGAGCAAATGCGAAGGTAACCTTAGGCCGGCTGTAGTAGAATTTAGTTACATATTCAGTCAGCAGTACACACACAACTGCCGCTATAACATCGTTCACAGCCAACGCTCCGAAAGACAGAGATATTGTCTGGGCTACATAAAAGCCACCCAGAAGCGAGATACCGCCAAAAAGAGCTCTCCTCGACCGGCTTCTGAAATAGTTCCTTGAGAGCTCAGGGATGATTCGGATTATGTCGACTAGCCTTCGACGACCATCATTTCCCTGTACTGCATGAACTTTGAGAAGCTTATAAGAGGATCTCCTTGGGTAATTTTTGTAGCTTGGTGACAGTTGCCTTGTCTCTCCATATAGACCACAGTTGGCAAAACCAATTGAAATGGTTTTTGAAGCACATGCCATTGAAAAGTGTCAATCACTGCTTGAACATACAATTTCAATAAAACAGACAAGCAATTAGGGATTTTGTTGTTGTGTGAGATGCACAAGTTTGACAAAAGTAGACAAGTCAAGAAAGAAATAAAAACAGTAGAATGAACATAGCAAGTAATGAGTAACAGAAATATTGATCAATTGTCTGAAGGAGCAGATGATTAAACCAATGACCATGCAAAAAATGATAATTCTACAATATGCCTCGAAAACAAGCTAAATGGATGTAATAGCCTGCTATCTTTCCAAGTTCCATATCATGGGGAAATACTTTGTCTTCACACAGCCATCAAACATACTAACATGGAAGAAAATTATAAATCGTCAATGGCAGTATACAATATGAAGTGGCCCACAACATGCCAATAAACTCAAAATGTGGCTGTTGAATGCTTTCTCAATCCTCAAGCCTAAAGCATTCATGCAATAACTTTGACTCAATCCTGAGCACATCATCACCATTCGAAGATATGGCAAAGGCAACTACCAGGCACTAACAATCTTCCTAGGATGGCACCTACCATAGCACATGGGACATGCTCAACACAGAATTTGTACACACTTTAGCTACATATATACCTATTAATAACTCAAACATATGGTGTGCAAAGTGCAAACAGTGCCGAATGAAAGATTTTGCAGCCATGAAACGCAATAAATCAATAGTAAGTCAGTAACAATCCTTGATACCCCTCCCCCCCCCCCCCC
>CM002482.1:14045784-14113558 GCA_000325765.3 Leersia perrieri | reverse complement strand
GGGGAGATGAGTCTACCCGGACTCCGCAGTTGGCGCGGTGGAGGACCAGGCAGCCGTCGACGACGAAGCGAGCCCGCGCGCCCCAGCCGCCTCCCCCTCCCCTGCCGCCGCGACGGCGACAAGACTGTGTAGAGACTGAAGGGAGAGCGAGAGAGATGAGGGAGGTGTGGCGCTGTTCAACTGTTGCTTCTTGTGGACTCCGCTCTCCTGCGCAAGAGACTCACTCTCTTCTCTCACTGCACACTGGGCCCCACTACCAGCACATCGAACTATTTACCGAAGTACCCTCCCTCGCTAGGGTTTAATGAATCAATCCCCTCCCAAAACCTCCATGGACGGAGCTCCAGCCCCCACCGCCACCGCTATCGCCATCGCCATCGCCGCCGCTCAATGATCCGCCGCCGACCGGCGGCGGTAGCAGCAGCACTACGCGCCTCCCTTCGCCGCGCCTGCTCCTCCTCCTTCCGCGCCGCCGGCGACTCCGACGACCACCTCCTCCTAGGCCTCGTCGAGCCGCCGCCTGCTCCGCCGCAACAACCCCAATCCCGCCTCGCCGCCAAGGACTTCGCTTTCTTCCAGGAACCCTCCCCCGCCCTCCCCGCCGCCGCGCTCCCGCCTCCGGAGGCGGAGCTGATCTCCAAGGTGATCCGGGCCTTCGGCGGCAGCGGCGGCGACTTCCACGGCAAGGCGGAGCGGGTTCTGCGGCGGTTCCGCGAGTTCCTGACGGAATCCGTCGTGGTGGCGGTTCTCGGGGCGGTGCGGTCGCCGGAGCTCTGCGCGAGGTTCTTCCTCTGGGCGGACCGGCAGATTGGGTACAGCCACACCGGCGCCTGCTACAACGCCCTTGGGGATGTATTGGGTTTTGGCGGCCGCGCCAGGGCGGCGGAGAGGCTGCTGAGGGAGATTGGGGAGGAGGACCGCGAGGTGCTCGGCAGGTTGCTCAATGTGCTAGTGCGGCGGTGCTGCCGTGGAGGAATGTGGGGCGAGGCGCTGGAGGAGCTTGGCAGGCTGAAGGACTTTGGGTACAGGCCGTCGAAGGCGACGTACAATGCGCTGGTCCAGGTGCTCTCGAGCGCGGGGCAGGTGGAATTGGGGTTCCGGGTTCAGAAGGAAATGTCGGAAGCAGGGTTTGGCATGGACAGGTTCACCGTTGGGTGCTTTGCGCACGCGCTGTGCAAAGAGGGGCGGTGGGCTGATGCACTAGACATGGTAGAAAGGGAGGATTTCAAGCTTGACACTGTATTATGTACGCATATGATCAGCGGGCTAATGGAGGCTTCATATTTTGATGAGGCCATGTCTTTCCTTCATAGGATGCGATGCAACTCATGTATTCCGAATGTGGTCACATATAGGACATTGCTCTCAGGATTCTTGAATAAGAAGCAGCTTGGCTGGTGCAAGAGGATCATTAACATGATGATGACCGAGGGCTGCAATCCAAATCCCTCCTTGTTTAATTCCCTTGTGCATAGCTATTGCAATGCTAGGGATTATGCATATGCTTATAAACTTTTAAACAGGATGACTACTTGTGGTTGCCCACCTGGTTATGTTGTATACAATACTTTTATAGGAAGTATTTGTGGTCAGGAGAAATTACCGAGCCCTGATTTGCTGGATTTGGCTGAGAAAATTTACGGAGAGATGCTGGCTGCTAATTGTGTTCTTAATAAGGTTAATGTTGCCAATTTTGCTCGATGCCTTTGTGGAGTTGGGAAGTTTGACAAGGCATTTCAGCTCATAAAGGACATGATGAAGAAAGGTTTTGTCCCTGATACAAGTACATACTCTAAGGTGATCACTTTTCTCTGCCACGCTACTAAGGTAGAGAAAGCTTTCCTTTTGTTCCAGGAGATGAAGATGGTTGGTGTAACTCCTGATGTGTATACATACACAATTTTGATTGACAGCTTTTGTAAAGCTGGACTAATTGAACAAGCCCAATGTTGGTTTGAGGAGATGAGGAGTGTGAGTTGCCCCCCAACCGTGGTGACATATACTGCACTCATTCATGCTTACCTCAAAGCTAAGCGGATACCTCAGGCTAAAGATATTTTTCACAGAATGGTTGATGCTGGCTGTCATCCAAATGATGTTACTTATGGTGCATTGGTAGATGGCCTCTCTAAAGCAGGCCACATTAGAAAAGCTTTTGAAGTCTATGCCACCTTAATTGGAACTTCTGATAGTGCAGAATCTGATTTTTACTTTGCATGTGAGGACAAAGACACAGTTGCTCCAAATGTTGTCACCTATGGTGCACTAGTAGATGGTTTGTGCAAAGCTCACAAAGTGACCCATGCTCATGAATTACTAGATGCTATGTTATCTTCAGGTTGTGAGCCCAATCACATTGTATATGATGCTCTTATCGATGGCTTTTGCAAAGCTGGAAAAATTGACAGTGCTCAGGAGGTATTTCTGCAGATGACTAAGTGTGGGTACCTTCCCAGTGTACATACATACACCTCGTTGATTGACAGGATGTTCAAGGATGGAAGGCTTGATCTTGCGATGAAAGTTCTCTCTCAGATGTTAAAGGATTCTTGTACTCCTAATGTTGTTACTTACACTGCTATGGTTGATGGTCTTTGTAGAATATGTGAAAGTGATAAGGCCCTAAAGCTTTTGTCATTGATGGAAAAGAAAGGATGCAGTCCGAATGTTGTAACTTACACTGCTTTAATAGATGGATTAGGGAAAGCTGGTAAGATTGATCTGAGTCTTGACCTTTTTACACAAATGAGCAGAAAAGGATGCTCTCCTAATTATGTTACGTACAGAGTTCTGATAAACCACTTGTGCGCTGCTGGCCTTTTGGATAAAGCTCATTTACTGCTTGACGAAATGAAGCAGACTTACTGGCCAGTGTACTTACAAGGATACCGTAGTGCAATTCAAGGTTTCAGCAAGAGGTTTATCGCTTCTCTTGGTATGCTGGAGGAGATGGAATCATATGGCACAGTACCAATTGCTCCTGTTTATGGGATATTGATCGATTGTTTCTCCAAGGCTGGCAGGCTAGAAATAGCTATGGAGTTGCACAAAGAGATGATGGAAATTCCGTCATCCGTAAAAGTTGACAATGAAACATACACTTCGTTGATCCAGGCACTTTGTTTGGCATCTAAAGTTGAAGAAGCATTTCGATTGTATAGTGAAATGACAAGGAGAGGCCTTGTACCTGAGTTAAGTGTCTTTGTTTGCCTCATAAAGGGATTAATTGAAGTAAAAAGGTGGAACGAAGCCCTCCAGTTGTGCTATGGCATATGTCATGAGGTTGGTCTACTTCTTGCATATACCATTCAAATATTTCTATTCGCCCTTGCTGTTGTTGATGTTGGTTATGACAAGTATTTGGAATCACACAGATAAACTTAGGGAATTCATTTAGTTATTTCACAGTATCAGCATCAGCAAGTAATATCAAGTTTTTTGTAATGTGTAGATACTTGCAGTAGCTTCAGGTCTGTGGACTAAGTTCCATTTATTACTTTAAAAGTATAATTATATATTAAATTTAGAGTGTTATTTTATGAAATACACCAGTAAGCTATCCAACCATTTGTTGAGCATCTCTAGCCTGAAACATGACTTTGCATTATTATCTTCTACATCGGACTTGATTCAGTAAGGTTGGTCTGCTTAGATTATTTATCGTTCTTTATATTGTAGTTGTTTGCATGAGGGCAGTCTTTTGATATTGCATCATATTCGTGTTATACCTAATTTTGGCTCACCTTTCTAATTGTAGATCCTAATACGAGTCAGTACAGTATTTTCTGTAAATAAGCTTCCACAATATGTTGTTAATATGGCATTTCATATTTCTAGGCTTTGAGCCCTATCCTATGATAGGTTTCTTTTTTATTATTATTTGGGTGATTTGCATTGTACACTACTTAATATTGCTTATTGGACCAGGGTGTGAACTGGCAGGGCAACAAATCTTTTCACGGAGGCTAGAGTTGTGCTGTCTTACTGCGTCATAAATGATTGAAATGACAACATTTCCACCTAAGGAATCATGTTCGTCCATCTCAAGACTCTTGTAAGATGTGGTGAGCCAGAGACCTAAAGTGTATTCATGATGACTCAAGAAAAACAGCTTGGAGGCCATGGAATAACACTACAGAATGAGCAAGCCCTGCATGAAAAGCCGTACCATATGTATGTAAACTTTTGTCAATAAGAGCAGAGAATTTATTAGGATTATTAACTCATTTGCCTTTGTAATATCTGACCCTTTGATTTTCTTTTTCTTTTATTTAGGGGATAGATGATCATCTTCAGATGGTCAAAGCCATGAAGGAATCTCTCTATGGTTATCAAGACTAATCTTTGTATATAAAACAATGATGGTTATACAAAAGGCATATGATGCCTGAAGATAATTTTTGAAGTTTCGTGATCCTTTATTCATCAAATTAATGATATACCCTTCTACATCCTTAAATTTCTTTTCCATTTATAGATTAATGAAGATATACTATCAGGCAAATGTTCCTTCTTATTGTTTTAATGATTATTCAAATTATATTTGAACTGATAATATCCACTGAAATTATATCATGGTTTCAGTCAAAAAAAAATTATATCATGGTGAAATATTTAATGTTTGACACCTTTTTGTCGACCAGTTTGTACTGTTTGAGTCCTTAAATGACTTCAGGATGTTTCAGACTTATTCCTGTCTATAACTTCTGTATTTATATTGTGAAGAACTGATCTTAAGGTGAGTTGTGTTAAGATTTTTGCCAGCCATTATTTTACTCTGGTAGTCGTATTGGATCCTTAGGGAGGGTTTCACCGTAGAGAGCATCATCACAAGGTCCAGATCATACCATGCTAAACATTAATTTATGGCTTCCTACTGATTATTAGAAGTTGATGTCCTGTTTTTTTGTGCAATTTGTTACTAAAATATAATTAGTTTTTGGCATACAAGCACATTCTTGCCATCTCTAAAATCTACTTGCAGCTGCAGTGCCTACAAGGCTACAACACTAGCGTACAGCAGTTTGACGTATAATGTGTTGGATGCCATTGAAAGTTTGAAAGCATGGATGTTATTGAATGATCAAACAAGTGTAGTTATGTTTCCTTTCATCCATTTATTCATTAATTATCGTGTCGAAGACAAAATAGTAGATTTTTTCTTCTTTTTTTTTGGGGGGAAAATGGAAACCTTGCATCTTTGCAGGATTCTAATCTTTCTGATTTGAATTTGCAGCTGCCACGGGAGAATACTAAAGCATATGTGCCTCACTGTTGCACGGATTAGTCAGGATGCATCCTTTTGTGGGTGCTGTCGAGATCATTAGACTTCATGAATATTGTTCTTCGTTTGTGCGTGCTTTGGTTATGAACTATGTAATAAGTTGGTGTAGCTTTGTTTAGGTTGGATAGTATTTACAGCTTTGTTTAGGTCGGATAGTATTTACCCGTTATCTATAAAAATGAATAGTGCTGTTCTTCGTGGATTTACTGCCAAATGCACAAAGACTAAAATGCAGCATAATTTCCTATGGACACAATATCTTTGTGGTTCCGAAAGCAAGTCTGAAGTCATACCACTGCATGAAAATGATAAAAGGGAAAATATTCTTTGCATCAGGATACGCTTTATTGGTGCCTGCATCTGCACTGTGATGAACTTTTATCCTAATTGATAATTGAGGTAAATGGGTGGGATTATATATCAAGTGGCTATTGCATCGCATATCCATAAAAATGCATTCATTGATCAACTTGTGAACCTCCGAAAGCACTATGTGTGGTTCATGACCATTATCACGGTCGCATAAGATTTTTTGGGCCGATCATGATGCAGACATACTGACCTAAGCAGTGCTGAGAGGACAGTTCATCAAATGCTTTTAGCAAACATTGTTACAGAAAGATTATGTCTCGTACACGCTATTTGGGGACAGTTCATCAAAGTCTTGCTATTTGGGGGCAGCGCAGAATTTTGTTTCGTTGCAACTCAAAACTCATCTTTTATAAAAACCCGTGATGAAATCTCTAGCTGATGATTGTCAAACTATTCTTAGTTGCGAGTCTCGAGCACGTTGCTGGGAATTATTCTGCTTCGTAATTTTGACAGCAAGAAAATGAACGTTTAGAACGTCAGAATTCTGAAAAAGAACGCATGATCCTTGATATATATAGATGCTTGAGCTCTTAATAACAACAGAGAGAATCCGTAAGAGAAGACAACGGGCCTAATAATATTTCCAGGATATTTAAGAAAAATAAGTTTCAAATAAATATTACATCTGTTTCCCAGCTGATATCTAATGCGTAGTATTGTGAAAAACATAATAGTATTTCACGTATACACATTACCAATCGAATTCTTCCCCGNGGGGGGGCATAGATTCTGCATCCTACAAACTCCCGTCTTATTCGACGAGGTATAAATTCTTCCACAGCCAAGCTGCTCTCCTCTCTTTTGACTCAGAACTGTTTGTTGATGTGATCACTGATCCAGGTACATCACTTTAAAATGTCAGCCGCAATACGAACGCGTAACAGAATAATTAAAAGTAAAACAGATCGTCGTGTGCACCTGCTGGTCTTTAAAATTTCGGCTGGTTGATCCTACAACTTGCTTGACAAGAAGATATGTATCCGCCCGCTCTATCGGAGTTGACGAGAATTAGGATGCAACTTGATCGCAAGTGTCTCAGATGAGGCCATATAGCATTTGATATGCATAGCTTACCTTGTCCTACTGATGCTAGTCATCAGATATACACTCATGCACAGTAGGCTTCATATCCATGGAATGTACCACCAAACCCCTCATATGCCAGTAGGCAAGTCAACGGCAGAGTACTGAAGGGATACTCATGAAGCAACAAGTTTCCTCGATGCATACATCTGACCTAGATTTCTGAAAGCACACACTAGAGGTTGCTTTCCGATCCCGAAGGCCAATACATTCTGTTGCTTTCTGATCTAAAGAACCAGTCTTTGTGTTGCTTTCTGATCCGAAGAACCAATGGCAGCATGCACTGAGGTTTTGTAGTACACTTGCCCTCAACAACTGGATGATGGTGACAGAGATCGAGCGCCGCAGCACAATCATGTTGCCGTTTCCGGCAGATTTTTTCCTCTCGTGATCATTTTCTAAAATTCTCTTTTGTAGCCATCAGAGAAGCCTGTCCATTTCAAGAATCTGGAGAGAACCACTGCTCTCTGCAAGTCCTATCGATCACGCGACGAATGGGATGCGCCCACGTGAAGGGGGGATGGTGCATTGTCCTCCTGCCTTGTGCTCCAGTCAAGATTATCATGCCAGCGACAGTTAGGGCATGATTCCTCCAACCTGACGTTCAGTTCGTCCATGTAACTGAGTTCTTTGCCTTTTTCCTGCACCTTCAGCCTCCCTGAAGTGCCATGACCACATGTGAAAGAAATCTTTGAAGAGCAACCTGATGATTAGCATTAGCAGTTTATTGGAATTACCTTACTGTGTTTCTCTGATCAAATGGTTAGTAAGATAAGACAATGAGCTTTGCCCTCGAGTTTCTGAAGCAGGTGCAGGTGCAACTGAACTGAAGGTCTGAGAAACTACAGTGGCTTCCTCGGTGCAGCTCAAGGGCTACGTTCTGCAAGTGGGAACATAACATCAGAAGGCGGTGTGATTGACATAAAACCTATGGTGCGAATTAGAGGAATAAAATGAGATTCCACGGGCCCCTCTTGGTCAAGAATAAATGTAGTAGGCATTGCCTTATCTATCTCTGCTTTCTGTGTCCAGTGTCCACTTTATCTAGAGTCCATCAGCTCTACAGGCATATTCCTGTTATGATAAGAAGATTAGGACATTGTATTACGCAAATGATATTCTGTCAGAAAGTAAGGAGGACAGAGTGGCAGACATTTCAAAAGGCAAATGCACCCCTGGGAGAGTGTTCGTAAGAAGCTGCATTATGACCTATTTGTCATATATCATATTCCATCTAGAAAACTACAAATACAGGTCATGTACAGAGTACCATGAACTTCTGTAGAAAGTTTATTAGCAGGGCACGCATGCCGTATGTCACAATCAACAGTCCTTAAGCAAATCTCTGAGTTTCATGCGGAAAGTTAAATTTTGAGAACAGTTCCACAAGTGAGTTTAGATCTTCAGTTTTGTAATATGACATTAAGCTACTTATATAATGATTCTAGAAGGTCTACTCTCTTGGAGTGTGGCTGGGACTGCTGTTTTACCTAGCTAGTATGCACTAATTTACAGAAGTGCATGACACAACACCAGGGTGAGATTATAGACCTACAGAGATACAGAGAAGGGTAAATTTTCTGGAGAAGACGAAAACGACACGGGGGTGAGATTATAGACCTACAGAGACACAGAGAAGGGTAAATTTTATGGAGAAGACGAAAAATGGAAGGCTTGATTTCTCATTAAATAGACCATCTATTATGCAAATAAGAGAAAAAATGGATTTTCAAATTTTGTCACAAACTAGAACACACAATGTGACAATTCAAAACATGTGAAAAATGTAATGTCAAAAGAAGGATGTTTTACTCCTTCGAAATAAATCTCACTTGATAGATAAAGAACAAGACTGGTGTACTTACAATTTTAGATAGACACGCTTGCAGAGCAGTGAATAACAGAAAGTTTTAAATCAAATAAAGCCGACTTGCCATCGTGTCATCGTTATCTAAGAAACCACCCTATTTAATAACATTTGAATGACGAAAAACTTGATTCTGAATTCTAGATGTCGGCATGCATTGAAATAAACCACACAGCTGTACCACTAATTTGCTTATCAAGCATCTACTTGAAAAGAACAATAAAGGAAGACAAATTATTGTTTCGGGAGAAGACAGTGAACAAGTGTCAAGAAAATCCTCTAGAACTTTTTTTATCACTGCAGTCCAATATTCCCAACCAATCATGCTCAAGAAACCTCTTTTGTAATTTATATTGAGAAACGATACTTGCTGCAATGCCATCAAATAGTATGGACTTTAACTTGTAGTTGTCTACAGTAAGGAGCTAGAACTGTAGAACCTTGGCAATATTAGCCTACCAGGGTGCTGATGCTTACTTATCCATTTGCCTAAGAGCTCTTACTGAGGAAGAGTTACGAAAAGTTGTTGTTGAGAATGAAAAACATGAGATGTCAATCTAAAGGACAAGTCCAAAGGCAATCTGCTTTTCAGCAAGAGCGTATCATGTCTAGGGTTGCAGATATAGGGAATAAGTGGGCGTGGTCAGCAGATTTTATTCATCGATGTGGAATAGCAATGAACACTCCTTATTTTTATGTAGGCTATGAGTGGACATACCACAATATTTCCAGTGATGGCAACCAATATAATACTGTACACCTACACCTTAAAGTTAAGATTCCAAGTCTTCTGGAGCTAGCAACTCCTGATATCATGAATGCCTTCAGCACTTAGACTGAGTATATATAGGGCACATACCTGAACTCATCAGTTCACCCAAGTTCACATTTCTGCGCAAGTTAGCTTCTCCATTGCACAGCCTCTTCTTGCTCGACTCTTGAAGATTATTAATCTTCAACCTTCAACAAACCATGTCAAGGGACCCGCTTGTCGTAGGACATGTTGTTGGGGATATCTTAGACTCATTTAACAAATCAGCATCCCTCAAGGTCCTATACAATAACAAGGAATTAACCAATGGTTCTGAGCTCAAACCATCACAAGTAGCAAATGAGCCAAGGATTGAAATTGGTGGACACGACATGAGGAACCTTTACACTCTGGTAAGTCCATCAATACCTCCCAACTACATTGAACTTATATTGAGTCCATCAAGCATATTTGGCATCTAGCCCAAAGAAAAAAAAAACTGTGCTTAATTACACTAGCTCCATCCAACTGTGTAGCGTGCTATACCTGTAGCATGTGCTTTTATTGTTCATTCACTTCAATTGTTTTTAGTACGTACAGAATACTGAAAGCAAATATTCTCACCTTTCTGTAAGTTGCACAACCTCATCTGTGCGCATTGAAAAAGACCTTTGCACTTCTGTTTCTTTATTTTGCGTAAACAAAGATATTCTGCTTGCTTTTGATAGGTCAGCACATATACCTGCATCTTTGAATGATGACCACGAATCAAAATTATGCACGTCAGCCATGGAGTATAGGAATCTGAATCATTATTACTAGATTCATAATAAAAATTAACTGTACTTTGCTAGAATTATGAAGAGGCATTAGTAGTGGCACAGACACTGAAACAGACAACTTAACAGTGTTTAAGGCTAAGAGTTATAATAAGTTTTTTCCTGTTAAAATCAAGGTTATGGAGAACCTTGTATCCAGGTTGAGTTAGTTAAGAAAGCATTGAATATATCTACTTACAAGTAACTGAGATGCACAGTTTGGGGAACACATAAACTCACAGTGTCATCCTTTGCTTGGTATGCTAATGTTTTATTTTAACAAAATTACTTTTCCTAAAAGTAACATGTTAACTTGATTAGGTAATGGTGGACCCTGACTCGCCAAGTCCAAGCAACCCAACAAAAAGAGAATACCTTCATTGGTAAGATCTAAAACATTTAATAATTAACGGACGCATAAAATTTTACTTGGTGATGTGACAAATGCAAAATAAAAAGCTATTCTTATTGTTATATGCATGTGGCAGGTTGGTGACAGACATTCCAGAATCAGCAAATGCTAGTTATGGTGAGTTCTTCTTACTCTTTTCCTTTCTGAACTTAAATGCTTCAAACCATCTAAGATTCTAAGCAGATATATATTAGGCTGATACTGATAGCAAGATATATTATTTGAGAAAAATCAAGGCATATCATTTGTAATAACATTTAAAGGCAGTAAAAAGAAACTATAAAAAATTAAAACTGTAGTAAATCTGAAGGAAAATGGTACACTAATAGTGTGCCTGGATTACGGATGATAAACAGCAGATTATCCTGCCTTCAACATCAACCATGGAAATAATCTCTTAACTAAAGGTTGTCCTAAACTTGTCCAATATGGCTGTACTATCTCTAAAGATGGATTAAGTGAATTGGTATGATACTTAAACTGAGCTCAAAATGAGCCTCTTATATTCTTTTTTTTTTAACACCTAAGCTTCACCAATGGGATGTTCATGCTTCAATACACGTTAAGGTTGAGAAGCTGAGAGCAATATTCCTATGACCTGAATTTAACATGTTTAACATTTTTTTTACAGGAAACGAAGTTGTCAGTTACGAAAGCCCAAAACCAACTGCAGGGATTCATCGTTTCGTCTTTATAGTATTCCGCCAATCTGTACAACAGACTATTTACGCACCAGGATGGAGACCAAATTTCAATACAAGAGATTTCTCGGCACTGTATAATCTTGGACCTCCTGTGGCAGCAGTGTTCTTCAATTGCCAGAGGGAGAATGGATGCGGAGGTAGACGCTACATTAGATAAAATCAGGATCATTCGTAGTCCTCTACAAGAAGAGGTGGCATTAAGTGTGAAAAGATGAAAAAGGTCAGGCATATCGCAAAGCGGTACTAAATGGTGGACCTTCTAATGTATCTTCATTTAAAACTATTACCTTTGATATGTATCCAAGCACTAAACAAGGTGCTTTAAGAATGAATGTAGCTTCAAATCTCATCTTGGAGAACGCTTTATCTGGTTCTTCAGCAAGGAAATCCTAATGATTCTGCACCCAACAACTGTTGTCCCTGTCTTGTTCAAAAGAGTCTAGCAAAGCAACAAGTTGAGCCAATCATAGAAGAATGCAATTAATAATATCACATGTTCTTTAAAAAAATGAAGGAACTTTAGGTCTCCTGGGCTTCGCATAACTATTGATGCAATAATGTGCATGACAGTCTGAATATTATGCCAACGTCTTGTGTCAGTTTCATTCTTCCGTTTTCCAGCCCGATCATGATGCTGACTTGCAGAGATTCACCGTTTATCATGCCTGAGCTCTAAGCCTATGATAATAGCTGACATCCACTGTTAGGCATATGTGACTATTTATTTGTTAGCTGAGACCCAATGTTAGGCATATGTTAGTGCAAGAAGTCCGTTTATAGTGATGACTGCAGCTTTAGGACCCATAAAACCCACACATTTGCGTAGGAATAACAAATAACGGAAACACAAACACAGTGCTGATCCAAGAGTTAAGCGTTGATCATCATTTGTACAAATAAAACACAAGTAACCAGATGCTCTAGTCCTTAGGACCAACTTGGTAAATATATATTTGACCCTGAATAACTACAAACCATCCAGATGCATTTGCTTCATTAATACAGAAAGCATTGTACAGATATCATCCATATATAGATGGTTCTGTTGTCCAACTAAGAATTCACAGGTCTTTCCATTCACCTCAATTACACTGGATCCTGGTTCCTTCTGCATGCCTTTCTCATTCATAAACCCTCTCACCTTCCTCACATCTGCCCATCTATCATTCACTGCATATGCATTAGCGAGAAGGACATAAACCCCATTCCCGGAGGACTCTAACTCATGGACATGCATAAGAAGCTGCTGTGAGAAATCCATTCGTCCATGAGATTGGCATGCACTTAGTAGGGCTCCCCATGTCAACACAGCAGGTCTCATAGGCATGGATTTAATTACATCATATGCCTCCTTGATGAGCCCAGCTCTTCCAAGAAGATCAACCATGCAACCATAATGCTCTTCCCAAGGTGAGAGCTGGTAGGACTTTGTCATCAACTCAAACAACTGACGGCCTTCTTGCACTAAACCAGAGTGGCAACATGCACCAAGGATAGTTATAAAAGTGACCTCATTGGGGTGCAAACCAGACGCAACCATCCCGTCAAAACAGTCAAGAGCTTCCCTGCCACGACCATGCAACGCAAACCCATTGATCAACGCGTTCCAGGAAGATACATTCTTGAAGGGCATCTTTTCGAAGATAGAAACAGCAGTGTCCAAGCATCCACACTTCACGTACATATCAACAATTGAAGTCCCCACATGCACATCCCACTCAATCCCCTTACGTTCAATGTACTCGTGAACCCATTTACCAGACTCTAGCGCGCCCAAGCTCGCACAAGCTGAGAGGACAGTGGAAAGAACAACCTTGTCTGGCTTCACCCCTGATGTCTGCATCGCATTGAACACCTCCAATGCCTCATTAGGACGCTTGCACTGCACCAAACCACTTATAATAATCGTCCACGAAACAATATCCCTCACCAAAAGCATGTCGAATACCCTCCTTGCAAGATCAAGTTTCTCACACTTGACATACATATCTAACAGAGCATTACCAACAATTAGGCTCAGCTCCTTCTCCCGTTTGAAACACCATCCATGCACGGCCTTCCCAGCACGTGCCATCCCCATCCTTCCACAAGCCACAAGCGCGCTCGCCAGCGTCCCCTCGTTCGGTGCAACGTCCATCTCACCTAGGACCCCGAGAGCCTCCGCCAACATACCTCCCCTTGTGAACGCAGACAGCAGCGCGGTCCACGTCACGACGTCCCGTTCCGCCATTTCGTCGAACACCCTCCTCGCGTCGCCACAGAGGCCACAGGCGCCGTAGAACGTGACCAGCGCGTTCCGGACGGGGACGCGCCCCATAAACCCGGCCTTCTCCGCGACCGCGTGCGCCTGGCTGCCCTCGGCGAGGCCGCCCAGCCGCGCGCACGCCTTGAGCGCCGTGGGGAGCGTGTACCCGTCGGGCCGCGCGCCCCCCGCGCCGGGCGAAGACGCGAGGAGGAGCGCGAATGCGCGGAACGCGGCGGATAGTTCGCCGGCGCGGGTGAGTCCGGAGATGAGGGCATTGAACGGGTGGGCGCCGCAGCGGCGCCGGCATGGGCGGCGGAGGAGGAGCAGCGCGCGGAACGCGGAGCGCTCGTCCGGCCGCCCCCGTGCAGAGGAGGCGAGGTGGCTGGCGAAGTGCCCAAGGAGGAGGTCGGCATCGTGCTCCGCGGCGGCGGCGAGGCCGGAGGAGGTCAGGATGGCGTGGGCGGCGAGGAGGGCGCGCGCGGGGAGGGGTTTCGGCGACGCGAGGAGGTCGCGGACGGAGGAGGGTAGCATTGGAGTGGGAGAGAGGTTTCGGAGCTCCAGTCATGGCGAAACCATCGTGATGTGATGTGATGTGATGTGCCGGCGCGGCGGCGTGATCGCCGGAGGAGAGAGAGGGAAGGGGAAGAGAATAGAGATTAGAGAAGAGAGAAGGTCCGTTCAGAGGAAGGCGAAGGCGACTACTTCTCGTCCCGTCTGAACCATTCGTGATAGATCCGACGGACTGAAATCGCTTCCTCACGTCTGCACCACCGGAAGCGAGTTTTGCAGGCAAAGCCCCCTGTTTTGGATCGCTCTGAGCCTCTGAAGTCTGAATGGTAGCGGACTAGCGGTCCTAACTTTGCAGAAGAGCCTCTTGTTTGGGCCGGACTTTCATCTGATTTGAGCTGGTTTTGACGTTTTGTATTTCTTTTAGACCTTTTTTATGTGTAGTTTTGAAAACAAAAACCTCAAATCTCTCTTTTTAAAAAACCAAACATTTTCAAGCACACGGTAGGATTGATAACGAGACTGGCGGACTGTTTGTTCGACATGGCAGGCTTTGTCGTGCCATGCTACGTGGGCTGTCATAGCATTGCCACGCCATCATCATTGGTGTGGTACGCCATGCTGCCTGGCGTGAGGAACCAAGATGCTACAAATCTTGCCCACCTCGATTCTCGTCTCATCTACTTCAAACTCTAAAACCACAACTAATATCTGTCTCTAAAATTTTGATCTCGTATTTCAGATAAGTATGATTTTTTTGGTGTGTGCACAAATCATTGTTGGGAAATCTCAATTTTACCAAGGTAAGTACATATTGTTAGATGCGTATTAATAGTGGTACAATTTTTAAGTTGGCTGAGTTAGTTGATAGAGTAGATCGGAAGTTTGGAGTAACTACGAAATAGACAGAGTGTTTTGGTGTGTTATATATGGGATGGTTGGTTTGAGATGGATGTTCATTAATTTTCTATTGATGTTTTTGTTGGTTGTAAGATTTATTTTCTGTAATTTTGAGTCAACTAGCTAGCTGCGGAACTTGATGAACATAAAAGGGGTTTAATATTCTATTTTAGTGGAATATTTTTATGGTCAATATATACATTATAAAGAGTAATATGATTAGTACTTTTAGATGGATTATGAAAATTTTGCCATTAATATGCAATTGGTTATACACCGCGTCAAACAGTCGCTGGTGGAAGTCCACGTCTTGTCGTGCGGAGATGATTGTAAGTGCAATTACTAGAGACAAGATGTGTACCAACAAAGATATTAAATGTGTTAAAGAAGTCTAACCCAACAGGGAGAATGGAAAGTAAACCGATAAAGGTAATTTAAAAAACTTTGGGCTTGATCGTTTGTGCTGGCTGTGGCTGCATAACCACAGCCTGCATGGCAAAGCGACAACCAAACCATATTTTTGCTGTTAGGTAATTGTTGGTTTTATCATTTCACTGTTACTTTTTTCGCGGCCAAAATTTAAATTTTCAACTTCAAATTTGAAGTTGATTTTGAGGTTTTTTCATTATGGTCTTTTTTTTCAGTCTTGGATTTCAAATCATTAATAATACAGATATAAAAGTTTATCTATAAATTATTTTATATTCCTCTGTTTATGTGTCAACCGTTTATTATAAAAAGTAAAACGATCACCGGCCGTAATCCCTTCTTCCTGTAAAGTTGGTACCCACTAACTGCAATTACTGCTATAAAACAGCAATTTGGTTAAGCCACGTCATCAAGTTTTGCTGAATCGTTGGATTTTGATCTAACATCTCTCTGTTGCCCACCACTTTGTTCGTATGCCTCACTTACCAAAAATTGTCAACCAAAGGTCCAGCACATGCTCCGATAATCTGCACACTATGTCCAGCCCAGTCCAATACCAGCTTTTCCTCCCACAGCATTAGGCCTCCAATGTGAACCGCCAGCCCAAATCACTAGGCCTTCATCGTTGAGTATGAACCATCGCTCACCTCGCACCAGACTCCCCTTCCCATGCCCTTTTGCATCCATCTCGGTAACTCACCTCCACTCTGCATTAAAATTTATATTTCCCATTCATCTTCCCCGACTCCCCCTGTTTTTATAGAGAACCAAATCGCCATTGCAGTAGACCATGCCCGCTGGTCGATCATAGTGCTCTTCGGCATCATGATCTCTTACACTAGCATCTTCCATCTGCAGCACGCAAGCATCGGGAGGATTTGCTGATTTATTGTGTTTATTTCTTTTGATTTACCTATCTATTGTTGTTCTAAAAAATCTTTTAAATTTTTGTGCAGCCTAATCGGCTGATCCCACTGTTTTACTACCGATTCATTTGACTTCATCAACTCATCATTCTCAGATTCTCATTCATGATGGGTTTGCGAGTTATGTATGGTCCTGATTGTTGACTAGGTAAGGCACTATATAAAGTTCTGTTATTTACTTTTATCAGAAATCCAAAGATCTGGTAATAATTTCAATAGCCAGATCAAAATATGCTTACACGATGTTATATTTATCTTTTAAAACCATTAAGTAAGTATTAATATATTTTTGGGACCTTTTGAATGCACGGTTTTGTAGGGTTTTTTTCGCGGGGATCAATTTAAATACTACGAATTCTTGATATGTTCCCCCATTCCAAAGGAGATCACTTAAGAGTATTTTTGATTGAGTTGTATCAAGGCATATAGACTTGACACCCACGTAAATTGTCCTTTCATTATATTTATGGGTTATTTTGTCAAGTTGAAACCTGAATACTTAATGATGACTGAGATGTCAAAGACAAGTCCGGAATGCAAAAAGTCTGCAAAGGTTTCCATCTATTTTTAATGCAAGCTATCTACAATAATCCATGTTATCACACAGAATGCTTATAGGGATGCAGTACCATTATATGCACATAATGCTAAAGGAATTGATTTGCAAAGACATTTTCGTATAGACAAATAAGACTCTCTTTTGACGGCTGGCAAATATTCTCTCCTCTCTCCTTTTCCGCCGACAAGAATTTAATAAAGACATATATTGGAGTAGAACTTCAGGTTGGGTGCAGTACTGTAATCCATACTTCTTGTATTCATGAAACCATTTTTTTCCATCCCAAGAATTTCCAGCCATTATCTTATAAAATTTATGTTTTACCATCACTGCTACATGATTGAAGAAACAACATAAATAAACTCCAATTCCATTATAGGCAATCTTATTTGCAAACCCGATCCTGCTATTATCCTAAAATGTTTTTAATATTTTACTATGATTGCTTCTATCAAATCCTGCAGCAATGCGCAGTGGGTCACCTAGTTTACAGTATAGCTGTAGCCACAACCAACCCAAGCGAGCAGGACCTTTGAAGGTTACTCGGGCTCATCGGTAAGACGTGTCTGCCGTCGCTAACAGTCACCCTCAATGAAAACAACATCACTTAAATAGGAGGATGGCTATGGCTGAAGATAATCACAAAACTAAGGGAGTTCCATCCATTCGCTGGGCGTAAACAATATCCATTCGAGTGGTCGGTCAACCTTGCACAGTCCGCCAAGTCCCAATCCCAGGCCCAGCAGCAGACGAAGACGCTTCTAGAACCATAGGAGTAGCCCGCAGCCTCATCCACGGGCCCACGTGTCAGTTTCACAGCCGGACAGAGACGGCAGTACGGGCACTCGCCGCCGCCACGAGCGGGAATGGGAATGGGAATCCCAAACCGTCACCGCCATTGACTCTTCTCTAGTTTCTCTTCACTCACGCTCGAATCCGATCGAGGCGCGCACACACAGAGAAGAAGAGAAAGCAGCACAGGATTTGGCTGGTTTCTCTTTTCTCCGATTTTTAAACTCGCAGAAAAAAACCAACCGCCGCCGCCGCCGCCGCCGAGTCCTCTCGCTTTCTCCCCCCTTTCCGCTTCCGCTTCGATCCGAAGCAGGGAGGCAGCGAGACCGCAAGAGAGGTATGGCTCCTACTATCTTCTCGAGCTCCGATCGAAGAAGATTTTTGTTTTTAGGGCTAGGGTGGGCTCGATGTAGTTTTCCAAATGATTTTTAGGGGTGGGATGGCTGGGTTCGACTAGTTTGGAGGCAGTACTTACCCTGTTTTTTTTTCAGATTTTTTTCTTGGATGGATAGGGTCAGCGCTCGGCTTCGCTCCGGGCTGTTTCCATGGATTAGTAGCAGCTTGGGGGCGGTTGGTTTCATGGTTTTGTCTGATTAGGGTTTCGGGCTTGCGAATCTCAACTCATGATTTAGGAATGAGATAAAAGGCGAGGTAATTAGTTCAAGTGGTTGATCCAAATTCGGGTGGTTTAGCTTGCCTCGCGCGTGTTTAGCTGTTGTGGTTTAGGGCCTAGCAATCACCGCGAGCACGTTGATTTTGCTTTCCTCTGTCTCATTTCTACCTTTAGTTAGACTATTAGATTGTTATTTGTTACGGGTTTGTTAAGTAAAGGTGGTTCGAATTCATGTGTTGCGTGCTCGAGGTCCTTTGATGTTTCTGGGGTTAATGTGACCCATTGAAATTGGCTTCAGGTTGTCCTGTGAAGTCCATGATGCCGCTGGAGGAATCACCGCAATGGCGCCAGAAGGCCACGGATTTCTTCTCTTCGTCCAGTACGTTCAGCAGTAATCCCCTCTTGGTTTATATAGATATTGAATGTGTAGTTATCATGCCTAATTGTCCTATGCTACTTTCTTGGTTTACTGTTGGTCATATTGCAGTCGTGCCTTGTCTTAAACTAATATTTAGTAACCGGACATACTCATTAGTAGGGCCGTGGCATTCCTGTAAGAAGGTCTTTTCTGAAACCCAGCAGCTGCATATCAGGCTAGTTTTGCTGTTCTTGCCTTCCTGTGTTTGTGTTTGTAGGTAATGGTGTACTCTAGCTTTCTAGTTTTTTTTTTTTTTAATCTGTAGTTACCAAACTCTGTAAATAAATGGAGTGTTCCAGAAAATCAATATATCGAGGTTAACCGAACCAAGAATTTTGAGCTTCCTTCCAACCAATGCCTCTAAGGCAATGTAGAATATCCTCCTGATGTGTTTGGCAGCAGGGAAAGAGAGTATAGACATCAACCCCCGGTTTGTAATTAAGAAAACTGAAGGGATCTTCTGTTTTGGTCTGGAAAAGGTGCCACTTCAAGAAAGGAATTTACATGTTCTAAATTACTCCAAGCAGCCGTTAGTACCACACAACTCCATGAGTGCGACAGTTTTTTCCTTTCCGTGGATTTCAATGTAAGCAAATGATTATTCTGGTCACTGTAGCTCTAATGCTGAAACATATGTGATTACCCTGGATCAGGCTTTAAGCTGAAGCAGGCAGGGCAATCTGCAGGGGACAATATAGCTGATGTTGCTGGCAAGGTTGGTTCTGTGGTTAAGAATCGGTGGGCTGTCTTCCAGGAGTCTAGGCAGCGGCGGCCGCCACCAGGGGAGACTGTGCAAGAGCGTTTCATCTCCGCTGCTGCCACCACTGGGGTGCTTCTGAGAAAAAGTATCTCAGAGACAAAGGAGAAAGTTGCCGTTGGAAAGGTCAAAGTTGAAGAGGTGTGTGATTGTCTCTTTCTTTTTTTAACAAAATCTACTTTGAGTTGTTTTTGCTCAGTTTTCTTGTAAAGTTCACTTGTGTAATGTACTGTTTGAATCAAGATTTAGGTTCATGAAACAACAGTATGCAACATCTTCCTGTTTTCCGCATGTACCATGTAAATAGGAAGAACGACTCAGAGTTGGACTGAACTGTTGGCTGCCATATATAGCATATGAAAATACCTTCTATTTTGCCCCCAAAACACCCAAAAACAATGTGATAGGATTTTTTTGGGGGGCATACCTACCTAAATTGAGAACATTTATCCTTTGATATTTGATTGGACCCTTTATCCATATATTATTCTTATCAACTTATGGTTATGGTGTCTAGTGTTAAATTAACTGGTGAATTTTGCGTTTTTGTCACTTCATTTGCAGGCTGCTAAAAAAACAGCAGACAAAAGCAAGACTATTTTGAACAATATCGAACGTTGGCAGAAGGTTTGTGATTTGGACTTTGTTAGTGGCACTACTCTCTTTTTCTGTAGTAGCATGCTGAACTTAGTTTCTTCGTGTTCCTTGTTTCAGGGAGTTGCCAGCACTGATGGTGAGTTTACCCATGATACATATATCACTATCTTAAGGCAGCTCAAATTTATTGTATGATAATTGCAATTTTACTATTGTAAGCATCTAGCAATTAGCTAATACTTGATTAGCTTACTCTAGTTTAGCAAATTTCTGTGCTATTTCCTGTATGCTTGTTTCCCTGTTTGTTGATAAAAACTCATTGGAATTTCAATTATTTGATGGTCAATAACTCTCCTTGCGACACTGCAGTCTTTGGTGTTCCCATTGAAGCCACTGTACAACGAGAGCAATCTGGTAAAGCTGTGCCCCTGGTACTTGTGAGATGTGCAGATTATCTGGTTATATCAGGTGAAATTGTTGAAATTCCATAGATGGTGGTTTTATTACTGCGTTCTTCATATTGACATTTGAAACTGCTTGTATTAGGTCTTAGTAATGAGTACTTATTCAAATCAGAAGGTGAAAGAAAAGTTCTTCAGCAATTAGTTTCTCTTTACAATGAAGGTATCATTTCCATTCATCATGTTGGAGCTTAGATTTTGTGATTGTGATTCATTGTTGTGAGCCATGTAAGTTTATTGTCCCTTTTTTTCAGATTCAGGTGCACCTTTGCCTGATGGTGCAAACCCCATTGATGTGGCTGCACTGATAAAGTGCTATGTTGCCAGCATCCCTGAGCCACTTACTACATTTGCTCTTTACGATGAGCTTAGGAATGCAAGGGTCAGCATTGCAGATTTAAGAAATATATTGAAGAAGCTTCCAAATGTGAATTACATGACACTAGAGTTTGTTACGGCACTGCTACTTAGAGTAAGCCGTAAATCATCGCTTAACAAGGTATATCTTATTCGTATTTTACTCTTCCATTTAATTCTGTCTGAGTGTGTCCATTGATGGCGGCATCAATCATAACTTTTTATTCCAATTGGAAGCAATTTATATTGTGGTTGTTTGGGCACTTCTGTAAGCTGTGCACCTATACTGGGCAAATGCCTGTGTTCTGTGTTCTTTTCTTTTTTCCTTGATGCTTGGACAGAATAGTAGTGTTGTTTGAATTCAGAATGGTCAAAAGAGTTGCCACAAAACACTTTTGAACACTTACCTTATAATATCCAGTTTTTTTTATAGTTTGAATATTGTACAGGAAAACAGTTGCTGATTGTAAGCTTCTTACATTGATGACTCATCCTGTTTCCCATCGACTTTAACAGAACTTGTATTCAATGCACACTTCCTGTCATGTCTTTGTTGGAAGGGTTGAAATTCAAAACAACAGCTAGCACCAATCAGTTCAGTAAATAGTCATTGTAGTCGCGAGTCTCTTTTCATGGATTCATGAGTCACATAGCACAACTTTTCACCATGAGACTCTTGATACTTTAGTAATTTACATATGGTACCCTACACTTGTTTCTCGAACACGCAGGAGGTCTGTGCATCTTTATTTTGAAGAGAGGAAAAGAGGGGCAAAAGAAAACCTTAATACAAAGACCAAGAAGTGCGCACACAAAGATTGGGGACTTGTGTGCCAACTGCACTTGCATGATGGCTTTATTTGTGTTTCTGTAGTCAATTTTTGCTCTGCATATATCATAGTGCTAACTTCAACCTAACACATAAACTAGATTCTCTTTTTGAGCAATTTACATAAGGTTTTATCCAAATTTGCAACGCAGATGGACTCTCGTAGCCTTGCGGTGGAATTTGCACCTTTGATCATGTGGCAACAAGGTGACTCTGGAACAGATTTGCGGAATCATCTTAGATTTACCCTAAAAGCACCTCCAAAAATTGTGGATACAACATCAAATAGCACCGAATGGGATTTGCTAGGTATGTAATTTCTATTTCCTTGTTTCATTTCTGGCCACTTGGCAAATTTTGTGTTGGTAAAACTGCAATATTCATGTATGACCTCATTAGCACAAACCCGCAAGGAGTTGTTTGTACCAAATTTGGCACCACCAGTTGAGGATATTCTTTGGCCATGTTACCAATCAATAGTGCTTCCAACCAATTTTTGGTTGACTTGTTATTGCGAATGCCAGTTGTCTAGTATGAATTATTGGTTGAGATTGTCTCTGTAACAGCGATGTGTGCTCATCTTGAACCAAAAAGGTATACAGATCTGTGATGCAGATGCCCAGCTATCATGTCTCACTAATATATGTTTACTAGAATGCTAGACATCTAGATATTTATGACACAGGAAAAACACACCACACAATTTCAGATCAAGGGCCTAAAAGGTTAAGCTGCTCGGTTGTAATGCATCTTTTCTTTGGAATGGTCAGTTAGTTTCATGTGAGAATATTATTGCGGTTCAGATGATTTTTTGTTGATGGTCCTTGTTTTTTCTTCATAAAAGAGTTGGTCAGACTGTGTGTGATTTTCTCCGTATGGTAGGATGCTAGAACTAACTTTTGTTGTATTAGGGAATTGTTGTTCTTTGTTTAACTGTCAATTTACCTGAATGGTTGCAGACGAGGATGATGTGGATGCTTCTTCCCAGATCCCCTTAGATGATGCTTCGCCCCCGGATTACAGCTCAATTGAGGTCATCCAATCTCTGATTGAGCATCATAACGCCATTTTCACTGATGCAAATGAGACCGTATGGAGATAGCCAGCATCTTTAGATTTCGCTGGTGGTGTTAGCTCGTGCATTGTACAAGTTCCAGGTAGGAGGATGGAGTACTGCACATTGTCGTCAGGGAGACACATTTTGGTCGAAATATTTCTTAAAATAGATTTGTATATACCCTAGTATTAATTCTCCACAGGAGCAATCTATTTGTAGGTCCTTGGCACGTATAATCAATAAAGTTTTTCTGGTGCTTTATGTTTGGTTGTAAACCTGGTAGATATGATACGATGTGCTGTTTGATGCATTTGGTAGAGCCGCGCATGACCGCATCATGGCACGTGAGCCTTGGACGAGTTTCTTGGCAAATGATAACAACTGGCTGTATGAAGTGCACTAATATAAATATTAAATGTTACTGAAAATCATTGGTCGTTTGACATCCTCTAAGAATCAAACGGTTGTTGCCGTGTGGAGAGTGATTAATATGAGAATTTCCCGGTCTACCCTCGTCCATCAATACAGTCATTTTTGTACACATCCTACTAAAATGTAGTAGCCCATCAGAGAATAATAAAGAATGGGCATATTGGTTCTTACCGGAATTGAACGGCTTGACGTATAACAATTGTTTGCTCGCATCTCATCCAAGTTGAATATCCTTTTTGGGTATCGCATCGCATCCAAGACAGATATCCATCCAGGTTGCCATCACAAATCGCACACCTGAAAGATCTTTCAGATTACAACAACAGATGGACTAATATACTACCGAAAGACCAGAAAATAAGCTGTACGTTAGTGTTGCATACTACCGAAAGACCAGAAAATAAGCTGTACGTTAGTGTTACATCATCTGAATTCTTATTTCATCAGTTCGATTCCTTTGATTGCTGCAACCGGCGTTCTGTCCGCCGTCGTGCTGAGGCTGCACTGACTATCCTTTCGAGCATCCAGCCCTGTTTTCCACATGGCGCTCACGAACCGGCTGTTTTTGACCTCAACTGGAGACATTCAGTTTCTTAACTCGTCAGCTCCTTCAATTCTTCATTGCCTGCTTCCCGACTCAATAGTGCTTCACAAATTGTTCCAGGGTACCTCATTTCAAGATTAACAAAACATCATGGCAACCTCATAAATTACAGCTGAACGAACCACCCAAGATCAGAAGCTCTGAAAAGAACATGGAACTTAACAGCTGACAAGAAACTGCAATTTACAACTGTTATTATTAAGTTGTATAAATAACTAAGCTATCCATCTAAAGGGGAAAAAGGAAGGGAAATAACTAACATCTCTATGTCCCTAACTCTAGCGCCAAGCATGCGCCCAACTAAGTATATACACATCTGACTGACCATCATAAATATGCTACAGAAGATAAAAACAAGGTGCAACCCTCCTCGGATCTTTTTTCCCCGAAAACTACCAAGGAACATGTTTGAGTTAATTATGTCATTGCTTCTCACTACTTTCCAATGCCACCTCGAGCTGCGGAGTCGCTGAGATTATGATGTCCTTATAAGGCTGCTCTTGATTGACTTCTATAAGATCATTACTCTTCAGAATCTGCAGAAGAGAGTAAACAATGATATACCAACTTTGCTGTGTTCACTATCATGGTAATAATAACGAAAAATATACAATATACAAGCTAATTTTTGAATTTTGGTTGACAGAACTGAACAAATGGCATGCTTGCATATTTCCAAAGTACACCACGTGAATTGCGTTAAAAAATGTGCATATTAATTTGATCACAAGGAAGATTGTTCTTTGCAAAGAACCAAAATGGATCAGTAACACACACAAGATGTGATCCTATGATTGGACATTCGCCAGTAAATAAAGCAACAAGAACTCATGCAGGTACTGTCTAAGAAATAATTACAGCAAAAGTACCAGAGTTTCATAGAAGAATCTCGCTGAAGTTTTTCTTTTCGTCCCTTCAAGTGCTTGACCAAGGCGTACAGAGTCGTTTTCTTGCTGGCACTTCTGATTCACAAGTAGTTGGTGGAAGTACCTTGCTACAGTCCTGAATTATTGAATTTGGAGAATGCTAAACAGATTGAAAACAGCAGGAAGGAAAGAAGTGAAAATAAGCAGGGACAAGGTTCATCAGCCACCTTGTTCTTGTCGAACGCAGCAGCAAACCTGCAAAATTACAGTGTGAGTAGAGCTTGACAAAAACAAACATCTAATGTACAGCAAGAACTAGCATAGGGTGTAAAAGAACACCTTTATCTTTAGCATGCTCTTCATTCATAGGAATATCCTGCCAGATAAAATTTTTGAATTATTCATTTGCAAAGAAGAGACATTAACAAATCGAATTATATGCATGGCATTTTGCACAATGAAACAAATATATTTAGAAGAATTTTTACAAGAGAGTTTAATGTAGAAGTGTTTACCTCTATATTATCTATAGCAGCACTCAATGCTTCATCGAGCAATATATTATTACTTTTTGATGCATACAATCTCTCATGTCGTCCTGTTGAATAAGATTCATTTTCTCCGATTGATAAATCCTTGTCTTTGGCTGTATCATCAGTAAATCTATTATCATCATCTTGATATTGCACACTTTCAGTGTAACACCCAACAGTTGCCTGAATACTGTTTGTTGGTTCATCAAAATTTCTCTTTCTTGGTTCATCAGCAATGCTTTCCCCTTCTACATTTTTAGCATCATTGCAGATATTGTTAGATTCAGAAAGCTCCAATGAAATACACCTTGATGCAATTGCTTCTCTGCATGGACTTTCGTGTGTATCTGGCATAACAGTGTACTTGAAGTACATCGAAGTCGAATCTGTGAAAATAAAATACCCCCTCTTGAGTTGATGATCAAGATTTCCATCAGTAATTTCACCTTAGTATATATGAGGACTTACACAAAATCAATGGATCCATGAAAGTGACTGCCAGGGAACTAATTTTTGTCTCCTTCCATGTATCAAGACGTGTGTGAGGTGCCTTCCTTCTCTTGCACACTAGATCACTCGCATCCTCTATTGCTCGTTTCAATGCTCTGAGTTAAAAAAAAAAACACAGTAGCAATTACATTTTGAAAGGATCACATATACTGAAAAATTAATGTTCCAACTTATACTACATGATCACATTTTAATATTATGACAATGCAATCAACGCCTAAATTAAGCACCCAATTCAGAACGAAAATGGAGATGGAAATGTGATATCAGGTTCCCAATGCGAACAGGTAGAGCCAATGAGACAGCACCCGTGTTCAGGATTTTATCCTGGTGGACGATACAAAAAGGCTTTGCCAAACAGGCTCCTAGGTCACCAAAAGCAGCAAGCAGAAATAGGTAATGCAGATATTTTCATTAAGTCAGCTCTTAGAAGCTCTACTTACTCATTCTGTAGAATAATATTCTCATCATATGTTACCCTTGTTTCTCTCCTCCTAACCTGCCGTTTGTCTCCTCTATCTGTAGGTATGTAATCTTTATTGTACCATCCCCTTCTTCGTTTCCTAGTCACCCGGTTCTTCTCCTTTTTAGCTGGTGTGGTGACCATAAATTTAGGAGAGTAGGGTACCCCTGAATAAATGAATGAAACCCACACATTAAAAAAAATAAGCATGATAGTGAGCACAAGTAGAATATGAATTTTTCTCACAAAACTATACCTGTGGCACCCTCTGTCATAGGTTCTGGAGTGGAAGGTGACAGCACATTGGTTAGACTTGTCTTGCAGCGTAAAGTTGGTGATTCAAGAGACTCGGGTTCCTCAACATCAACGCGTGATGGGTTTGTGTTAGTTCCTTGCATTAACTCGTTTTCTGGTTCTTCAATTGTGGGACAATGAGCATCAAGACTTGGAAAAGTCACATTCTCCACCATGTTTTCAGATACTAGCCCTTCCTGACTTCTGTGCCAATAAGTATGGTCAGCATCAATGCACTGTTTTTCACAAAATGATAAAAAAAATATTTGACAAAAAAACATCAGTGGCAAAATGTAACATTTACTTACCCTGACAAAGGGATGTGGCAAGCAGAATCCCCATTGTCATCCCTATTCAATTCTCTTTGAGGTTTTTTCCCCCTTGTGCTTTTATTTGAAGAATTTTTTCCTTCAGCCATCATATCCAGCATCTCAGGTGGAAGAATACTGTTCCAGAAAAAAAAACATTGGCAAAAGAAGAAATGTATGTACTCCTATGCTGTAGAAAGAGAAATGGGACATCTCATATACTTACTCCTTCACTGGTGTAAAGCAAGCAGAAACACCATTCTGGTTATCTCTTTCTGGTTCACCCCCAATGCTACTCAGGCATAGAAGACTGTTAACTTCACTAATTGCACTGATCATTTCAGTTGGGATAGTGCTGCATTGAAGTTTCATTATGAAATTTGGTACAGATAATCTTTTTAGTGAAGTTTCATTGAAGTTGCATTAAGACGGTAACCTCTAAATTACTTACATGCGTACTGGCATGATGCAAGCAGAGTCTAGATCAGCATATGAGCATGTCACCACCTTATAGGACTGTTCCATTGGACCAAATTCAGGCTTTAGTTTCCCAAACAGATAATATACGAAAACAATAGGAAGACATAATTACTGGATAACAAAGGAGTAGCAAACTAGCAATTATGTACGGTCTGCATGTGGAATTATTTATAAGCAAGACTGAAAAAAAATTGAAAACCACAGGTTAATAAGTCAAGCCGATTACAGAACTCTCTGTAATGGTTGGGTATGTTGAGGTGCAGTTGGATGCATGTGGATTTGGATCCTCGTGCAAATTTTCAGGGACAAAACAACAGGTTTGCCTAATCAGCAGTGGTTTGGTCTGGCTTGGAGCCTATCACACTTTGGGATCACGAGATCACACATACACATTATGTGGTTGCTTCAGTGGCCACCCTATACCAGTGCTTAGTCCAGTCAATACCAAGTGTCACTTGTCTAGTCTGCATACCATTGATTAGTTTTCTATTTCTTCATTTCAGAGGTTATTGAAGACATTTTGATGTGTGTGCATGCATGTGTTGTAAGTGGTGTGGACTGTGGACAATACAGGAGAGAGTAGCGTACCTCATACAAATAGGATGTATGATGATTCTCGTCATCCAATATGGTATCTATAAAAAGAATAAGGCGTAAATAAAATGGTTTCTTGGCAGTTGTAACAACATCACTCACAGCATTGCTACCTTGACGTGGCAGTTGGTGATGAAGCCCCTCATCATCATCATCCCTATAAAGAAAGTTATAAAAAAGAATAGCTCAGATACAACATTTTAAACAGCAAGCGAACAAAACTAGTATAAGACCATAAGCTGTTACCTATCTTCAGGAATCCCCAAATCAAATGAGTCAAGCTCAAATCTTGTGGGTATTGTGAAACCTGGAAGATCAGCTGTAGTGCATGCTTCTAGAACTTCAGCTGATATTTGTGAAGTAGCTCCTATTTCTGCCCTTGATTCCATACCTGACACTTTAGTTGTTCTCGCAGCTCGCTTGGTTTTTTTTACCTTGCCAGGATTATCTTGTCTTATACCTAGCCTCCTCTCACGAACAGGTTTCATCACTTGCTTTGGAACTATCTGCATTGATCCTCCAGTTGAGATACTTAGTTCAGTGCAATGTGGTGATCCATATGGTTCAATAAGTTCATTGCACTCATGGCAGAGGTATTCCACTTTCTTGGAATAAATCCTAACAATTCCAAGAAGCAGCAGCCCCAGTATTCTATGAGGGGTTTCATCATTGTCATCAGGGGAAATCTTATCTGCCAGGGGTGAGAGGAAATGTGTTACAAGCATTTAGTGAAAGAATATTAACAACAAGCAGATCCAGTATAGGAAAGCCCTATCAATGTCACAAATACATTTACTGTTCTAATGTGTTTTAAATGTTTCGGATAGCGATTCCCTTCTTATTCTGACTATACGAGACCCGCACACCTGTAATTCCATTACGAGTCAGTCCAAACAATATTTACAAGATTACAAGCTTCGGTAAATGCTATCAGTTAACGCCTGTCACTAGTGAGTTGGGATTACGATGTGTATGTTAGACTAGATATTAGCTATGTATCGAGTCTTATAATTACTTGCCATATTTCCTCCAATCACTCCCGGTTCTATTTCTGTAAGTCGGTTGAGTAGATAAAGTAGGACTCGGCATATAAATGTACTCCACGTCATGGCAATACAATCATCATGTTGAGTCTCCCAATCTAACATGGCATCAGACTTCCGATCTAATCTCGTTTCTGCCACAACCTAAACCCTAGCCTCCCGGCGCCGCTGGCCATGGCTACCTCAGCGTCATCGACTTCTTCCACCTCCCCTCCGGCTACCTCTAATGCGCCGCTCTCAGCCTCTTGCCAAGCCGCCCAAGACGCCACCACCATCGCCGTCGCCAACTCCGTTCACGACGCCTTCCTACCTCAGCCCTGCCTCTTCGTCGACCCCGCTGTGGCTACCTCTATCGCGGACTCCAATGCCATCATGGCTTCTGCCACTGCACACCAGACGCTTCTGGACTTCGTCGACAACCTCATCTCAGCTGCCACAAGCCCACAACCGACGCCACCAACACCGCCCAGATTTTGAGTATCTGCTTAGGCCTTCTCAATAAAACCATATATAAAAACCCCAAACCCAACCCATCTACATGGTACAAAAACCTCCACCATCCAAAAACTCATACCCAGGTCCATGTTATTGCAGACAAGGTGCTACCTTTTCCTTTCGCCTCGATCAAGCTCCCAATGAAATTTGAGGAGAATGTTGTGCCCTATTCCACACAAACCTAAAAAGTGTGGAATTGCTATTTGGTATGCAGTACCCAGTACCCACTAGAATTCACATGGAAAATTAAACTGCCACAACGATTACCACAATGCTACAACAGTAGAAGGGAACCTAGGCAACGAGAACAAAAAATAACTCGCCTCAAATTTCCTTCTTTTTGTTCCAAAGATTCCTATCACGTGGTTCGCTTTATTCTTACAACCTAAAACCCCCGCATAAACCCCTCTTCCGCCTCGCCCCCCACACTGTTCCACCGCTTCCACCTAGATCGCAAATTCGAGATAAAACCCAACCAAAACCCACCATAAAAAGACACACTTTTCTCCCCCATTTCATATCTAGCGCCGAGGCGGCGGCGGAGGAGCGGAAATCCTATCGCTTACCAATGCAGGCGACGATGTTGGTGCGCGCAATCTGGTCCCGGCTGAGCGCCACCACGCCGCTGACCGCCGCCACCCACACCGTCCCGAGCACCCCCTTCTTCGACAGCAGCGCCCTCGAGCAAGACATCCCCGCCGCCCTCGACGCCCTCCGCCGCCGCGGCACCACACCAATGCAAGCCCTATCACAGGCCGCCGCGTCAATGGCCTCCGCGCCCCCTCCCCGCCACGGGACGAAGGCGGAAGCAGTCCGTGGGCTCGCCGGCCGCTCGGTTTTTTCTGGGGAGAAGAAGCGAGAGACGGAGGAGGAAGGGGAGAGCAGAGGAGGAAGAAGAGAAGAGAGTAGTGAAGTGGGGAAGAAGAGGCTTGAAGGGGAAGGAGGCGGAGGAGAAGAAACGGTTGGGCGATGGGCGAAATGGCGGAGATGCCCTCGGTTTTTAGACGTTGGAATACTCTTTGGAAATTTTGCTCGTTTTCAGCAACCCCCGGGTGGTTTTGCATGTTTGTAAAGTTACTGTTTGGTTTTCCTTTTTCCGGAAGTTTGCATGTATAACGTTGGGAATTTGAATTTTGTATAATTGGGTTTTGTCTGTGTCATTGTTTCCTCCTTTTGGAATGGAATAGATTTATACCATTATGGGATATACTATACTATAAAAAGGAGCTGGTGACTATAGACAGAATATCTTGCAAAAAAAATGATATTACCGTTTAATTTGTGTATTCTAAGGAAAGTTGATTTTTGTGATCGATTTGTTTTGAATTTGTGTAACTCATTTCCCCTTATTAACGAGAGTCCATTTTTATGGACATGGGAGAATTAACGACAGTTGCACAAGTATAAAAAAAACTAATTAAATGTGTTTTAAATAAATTTCTTATCATGCTAATACGTATGTTCAAATTAAAAGGTCCGTTACTTTTCTATAAGCGTATTTGGATATCCTGACATGCGTTGTGATTTCGGAGAGACAAATAACGATATGATTTGTCCGAAAAGCTAATAAACATACCGGAAAAGCTAATGTGCATCCACAGGAATTGAAAGGTAGAAAACAATACAACACCGGTGAATAATAGAGGTCATCCATTAGTTTGTTGATGCATGTGCAGAGCAAGAAGTAGTTTTCATCGACAAGCTTATCATTTTCATCGTGAGAGCTTGTATTGACTTACCATCTCCATTACAAGTTTACATGTGTACGTATGTGCTATTTTGCCTATTTATGGTGCCGTTACTAGGAGATTTTCTAGACTTAGGTTCTTCTGCAAACTCTCTCTGATATATTTTAAATATTTTAAGATTGAAGTTGTAGATTTCAAATAATACTTTTTGATGAATTCATGTTTTCAAGCTGACAACTAGAGATGTTGTGTTAAAGTCCAACGATTTGGGTAGAAGCTTTGGTCACTCGTGATGAAAGTTCATGATTTTGAAGTTGCAAGCTTTGATATTGAATTTGAAAGTTTGAGTGATTTGAGCAACACAAAATACAAAAGATAGTTCTTCAAAACCTTTTGACTTAAAGGTTTTGAAGGTTCGATTGAAATTTTGAGACTTGAGTGGAAATTTCCTACAAATAAGAAGTCTTTCATAGACTAATTTTGTCACCAAGTGACAGACATTTCGCTTGCATTTCATAAAAAGGATTATTTGTGAAATAGTTGTAATTATGTTTTCTTTTCTACTTGCTTAAGCTAAGGGCCTTATCGTTTGGTTATTTTGACCAAATTGCTGAAATTGCTTATTCATTAATAAAAAATAATTTATTATTGAATATTTGTATATGTGTTATATATGGTTTAAAATACACATCTAGAAAAAGACTATGATGAGAAAACCTTAAAATTAATTTTAAAAGTAATTTTGAAAACTTAAAATTTCGTATTGAATTATAATCCAAGTACCAACCAATAAGACCCTAAGGCTATGCCACATGGGATATGTTGTATCCTTTAATTGGTTGCTTACGTGTGAAAAGTTAATAATAATTGTTATATGATGAAAGCTTCCTCAGTAGCTAGGCTAGTTGGAAGTGGTTAAACCAAGCTTCCTTGTCAGTGAACGCATTATAGTGAATTATTACACCTAAAATCAAATACCAATTGTCTAATGTTTTAAGATATATGGCATTTGATATACGAATCAATATCACAATTCGTAGTTAGCCTAATTAGTTGAATATTAGAGACATCTTAATAATATTGTATTTAATTAATTTGTTGCGGTTGCTTAGGTACACCATAAAAAAGCCATGACTATAGTGGTTTACTGGTTTGTGTTTTGCACTAGCTGCCGCAAACTCCGCGCTACGATAATCAAACATGTTAATATTCCAAATCAAAGCCCAGTGAATCAAAGTCTAGACGTATCTAAACCGACTGAACGTATGGTGAATCCACATCATCGTACGTAGCACTATTGTAATTTTCTAAGGAGCATTTACGAAGAGTAGGAGACCCTCAACGGTAATTTCACCTACACGGATGACAGGATGAGCATGAAATTGACTAGGGAGAGGGGAATTCCCAACTCATCACCCAACCCAAAGGTGGTGTCTCGGCCGACTTGACCGACGGATAACCATTCCTTGTACCGGCCGATCAGGGAGTAGTTTATTCCTGCAAGATCGATCTGTTGGCTTACACGTGGGCTAAGGTCGTGACCAGCAGCAGCTCATTCACTGCCTCGGCAACGGTGAGTCGGTGTCGGTAAAAGGCACAGGTTGCGCTCCGATCGATGTGAACCGACGTACTGTTGTTCCGTGGGTTCGCGAGAACACTCTTGGCTTCCTCTAGACGATTTGCTGTGTTGCACATTGGCACGCATAGCTTCGTCTAGACGATTTGCGCATATTTAGGCCCTGTTTACTTCAAACAAATTTCACCAAAAAAAAAAACACATGGAATCTTTGAACATATGCATAAAGCATTAAATATAGATAAAAAATAAAACTAATTACACCGTTAGGCTGTAAACGACAAGAGGAATCTTTTAAGCTTAATTAGGCTATAATTAGTCATAAATGCTACATTAACCTACATGTGTTAATGGTGGCTTAATTAGTCTTAAAAAATTCGTCTCGTGATTTTCAGGCTAATCATAAAATTAGTTTTTTCATTCGTGTCCAAAAACCCCTCCCGACATCCGGTCAAACGTTTGATGTGTTGTTTTCGCCAAAAATATTCACCAACTAAACAAGGCCTTGCATTTGCTCTGATGTACAGTAGGAGTACCAAACTTTATCTACGTCTTCTTCAACAATAGAGATAGCTCATAATATAAGTAACCAGACAAATCATTCTCACTCTTACAGTAATAGCTCATAGCAGTACACAATTGACAATGATAAGTGTTAGAGTATTTGGTAGTTAGAGATATATTAGGATAGAATTGATTCGTAGGGACCTTTTCTTTATTTGTAATCATTTCTTATCTCTATCCATGTATCTATATAGTACCGGCCCTCGAGACTTAATACAATGTGTGAAATATTCCGCAATATATATTTCCCTATCATTATACGTGGTATCAAAGCAGGTGATCTAGTCGTCGCCGCTCATGCTTCCATCGCTCCTAGATATATCCATCTCCTGGTGGTAGCTCCGTTCATCGTTGGATTCATTTTTGCGTCGTCACCGGTAGAGATCAATCGGTATTGGCAACACAGTTGTGGGTTTTCGTCCCGAGTCGTCCACGGGCCTGGTACACTCGGCATGATTGCTCGTCTTCCACGATTCGACTTTATCGGCTCTTCGGCATCATCTTCCTCAATGACTATTACAATCGCATCGCCGTCTTCGTCTACTTAGCGTCCTCACGCACACTGCCCTTTGGCGCCTCCCATGCGCCCCGACCAGTCAACCACACCATGACGTCCCTTGCGCACCTTGCGGCTTGGCTGGTTTGCTCATTATCATCAACCGGCTTCGGCTACATCGATCACGGCTACTGTACGCGTGGTTACCACGACCACGACTTCCTCGCATTCCTCGCTTTGGCTATCTTGACAACGGCACAAGGACTATCGTCTGTTTTGAGCACTCGCCGGTTTCTTCTCCAATCTAACTGTTCGCGTTGATCACGCTTGGACTGGAGGGGGATGTTAGAGATTTTGAGCACTCGCCGGTTTCTTCTCTAGTCCAAGTGTTCGCGTTGATCACGCTTGGACTGGAGGGGGATGTTAGAGTATATGGTAGTTAAAGATATATTAAGATATGATTGATTCATAATGATATTTTTTTATTTGTAATCATTTCTTATGTCTAGCCGTATATCTACGGCCCTCAGTGCTCAATACAAGGTGTCAAATATTCCGTAATATAACTTTCCTTGTCATTCTACAATAAGTACACAAAGGGAGAGAGTAAACACAAGCAGAAAAACAACGCACTGCACTACATTGAATATCAGGTCAAGATGCCTCTTTTTGATATCAGGCGAATGCAAAACCACTTTAATCCCATAAATAACTTGTACAATAATATGCATATTGTGCGTGTTGAGTGAACAGAAAATGTAGAAGATACTCTGAATGCTTTTAAATCATAGTGAATTACTGATGCTCTCACATATTCGTGATCGTTATTTTCTACAATTGTACGTCTCAAGTTCTGCTTATGTGTGCGGTGATGATATCAAGCTATCCCAATGTAAAAAGAGTAGGGTACACATCTGACATCTCATCAACTCTGATACATCATACATTTGAGACAGTGAATCTACCCAGAGCAGCGTGGGAGATCTGATCAAGTTGAGAGCAACATGGGAGATCCTGAATGATACGGAGTACAGTGACACAGGTTGGAGGAGCAGAGCGGACGGCAGAGGCTGAAGTTGAGCAGAGCCGTTCACCGGCCGCCGTGCCGTTGTGAGCCGACGGACATCGTTGCGCACGACGACCATGTCAGGGACGTCAACGACCCAAAGTCAACGGTATCAACGTCGGAGAAGACGAGCACGGCCTCCTCCGGTACGGCCTCCTCGCCATCCAGGTACTGGCAGACCTGCCTCATGCTAGGCCGTGCCTCCGGCCTCGCCTGGCTGCAGCTGAGCCCAAGCCAGAGCACCAGCCTCGCCTCCACCTTGTCGTAGCAGCCGTCGAGCCTCCCGTCGACGGCGTGCACCAGGTCTCCCCTTACGCCATGGTCTCGGACCCAGCGCATCAGGTTGACGCCCGTGACGGGATCGATCGGCCGGCGCCCGCACGCCGCCTCGAGGAGCAGCGCGCCGTAGGCGAACACGTCGGTGGCCGTGGTGGCCTTCCCCGTCACGGCGAGCTCCGGCGCCATGTATCCCAGCGTCCCGACGACGCGCGTCGTGGCCGGGTCGGCGCCGTGCTCGTAGAGGCGCGCGAGGCCGAAGTCGCCGAGGCGCGCGCCCATGTCGGCGGCGAGCAGCACGTTGCTGGCCTTCACGTCGCGGTGCACCACCACCTGCTCCCACTCCTCGTGCAGGTACACGAGCCCCGACGCAACCCCCCTGAGGATCCGAGACCGCTGCTCCCACGTCAGCACCGGCGATTGCGCGCCGCCGCCGAACAGGAGCGCGTCGAGGCTGCCGTGGGGCATGAACTCGTAGACCAGGAGAAGGTCCTGCCCGCGCTTGCACCACCCGCGGAGCTCGACGAGGTTGCGGTGACGCATCCGCCCGAGGCTCGCGACCTCGGCGACGAACTCCCGCATCCCCTGCCTCCCGTTGCTCGAGATCCTCTTCACGGCCACCACGTCGCCGGTTCGACGCAGCACTCCTCTGTACACCTGGCCGAATCCGCCTGCGCCGAGAAGCTCGCTGTCCTTGAACCCTTTCGTCGCCATGTGGAGCTCCTTGTACGGGAACCTGTGCGGGTTGTCGAGCTCCCACTCCTCGAGCGTCTCGGCGAGTGCTGCCCTCCGCCGTAGCCAGATCGCGCTGCCGATCGCCGCGACGATCGCCGTGACCGTCACGGCGCAGGACAGAGCGACGATCTTGATGACGACGGAGACGGAAGGCGGCGGCGCAGGCTTCTTTGGGACTTTCGGCAGCCGAGACAGATCGATGGGCTCCGCCGCGGCGCCGCCGGTCCGGAAGCTCCACGCGAGGACGTAGTGTGAGCTCGCGAGCTTCCCCGTCGACGAAGAGAAGCCGACGTACATCTCTTGCTTGAAGATCGGGATGAGATCGACGGCGTGCGATATGAGCGCACGGCGAGGCCGTGCCGGCACGGAATTTACCGGAGCGATGGTGACGTTGAGGATCTTGGTGACGCCGTCGTAGTCGACCCACGTCTGGATCGGCTGCGCGCTCTCCAGCTGCACCGAGACGTTGCTGCTGCCGTTGTCGTCGGCAAAGTAGGCTGCCGGCTCCGACACGTTCGACACAAGGCTGTTCAAGTCAACGCCGACGTGGTTGCCGTTCGCCTCGTTCAGGAGCCCGTTCGCCTGCACCGTGTCGAACTCGACGGCGAAGACGTGGTTGGAGAGGTTGCCCATGTTGTCCTTGCCCATGAGACCAAGGTACTGATCGACGGATGCGCCGGGGAGCGTCTTGGAGGCGGCGACCACGAAGGCCATGCCGTGGCCGCCGCCGCTGCTGACGGAGACGATCTCGAACACGAAGGCCGTGCTGAAGGACACGACGGCGCTGTCCCTCACCATCTGCACCGCGGAGTCGTAGAACGCGTGGCCCATGATTTTGTTGGTGTCGTTCGTGAGCTGCAGCACGCCGCCGCGCAAGACGGACGCCGCGTCTTCGGTGCTCAGATTGGCGGCGTTGCGGAAGCCGTTGTAGATGAAATCAACGTCTGCCGCCGAACAAGCTGGGAGGAGGAGGAGGACATGCGCAAGGAGGGAGAGTACGGCAAGGTGACAAAGCAGAGTAACGGAGGCCGGAGACATGGAAGATTGGAAGATATTGTACTCTAGTCTTCATGCGCCTGTAGTTGGAGTACAGCTGCTATTGTTGAGCTTTGCTCATGGAGTGTGCGGTAGTAGTGATAAGTAGACACTAAGGCCTCAGCTCATGGAGTGTACGGTAGTAGTGATAAGTAGACACTAAGGCCTCGTTTGAAACAGGACGGTGGACGTGGATTATTTTGGATACGCAAAACGAGAAAGATCATTAGTACATGATTAATTAAGTATTAACTATTGAAAATTAAAAAATGAATTCGTGTGAATTTTTAAAGAAACTATTACATAAACTTCGTTTGCAAAAAACACACGGATAATCATTTTGAAAAATGTGCTAACGAAAAACGAGGCAAAAAAATCATTGCTATGTCAAAACGAACAGGGCCTAAACTGATGGAATCATCAATCATGGGTGTCCATTTTATTATGGATTCGTAGGTTTTGCCAAAAGTCATTAGGGTTACTTGACCTTTAACCTTATGCCATGACCAACGCTTCTATGTGGAGCAGTGGTCTCGACCTCTGCATCAGAGAGGAGCCAAGATGGCGAGGGGAGGGGGGGAAGGGGGAGACCACGGCCTCGACGAGGCTGAAGTGGCATACAGAGAAAATAGGAGATCCATAATACCTCTGCCTGGAGACCAGTGAAGCCGTGGTTGGAAATAAGTTGGCAATCTTGTGGTCTTGAGAAGAGCCCCGCGATGCAGAGGAGGGGAGCTAGCGGTCTACCTAGCAGCGACATTGCGTCGACGCCAACCATATTTGTCGCAGAGAACTCCTCCGTACCGCCGCCGACCGGATCCGCCACCGACGACCTCCTTCGAGCCAACGCCGACCGGATCCGCCTGCCGATGACAAGATCCGGCCGCCGATCACTCGATGTGTTGCAGCTTCTCGCCGTCGTCAATTTCGTCGGGCTCAAGCTTGTCATCGTCACCGACGGGAGAGGGAGGGGAGAGGCTGCCAGCAGGAGAGGGAGAGCGACGGTGGGAGCACGACGGAGAGTGAAAGGGGCAAACACCGAGGTGTGACAGGGTTGGGGAGGATTTGGTTTATATTTATTTCTTCATTTTTTGTATTTGCTTTAAAATGTTAGACTTCTTTATGACTTACAATAATATGATGACTAAAATAAGAAAATAGAAGGGGCCAGCATGCAAAATTTAAAACCGCAACTAGAACCATTTAAATTGTGGAAAGTGGGTGTGGTCTTAGCCAAGATAAAACTTAAGATCACCCTAAACCTGTTTTCTTTGTTGGTCGTACCCTGGCCCCCTTTGATTTAAAGGATTTGTGGATGTTTTTTTGTAGGATTCAAATACTACAGAAAATTTTACTATATGACTCTTTGAAACAAAAGATTGATGGTTCCTAAATTCATTGAAATTCCTATAGAATTGTTCGTTACAGTAGATATTGGAGGAAATTTATCAAGAGCTCAAACCTCTTGAAAACTTTTCTATGAGTGTATCTATCTCCTCTAATTTCTGTGTTTTTCTTGTAGTCCTATCAAATTCTCATACATGTATTTTTTTTATGTTTTACAATCCTCTATTTGCATACTCATTCCTAAAAAATTCTACGTTTTACGTTTTTCTTATTCATTCATGTGTTTCACGTTCCTGCGATTGAAAGGGGCCAAAAGTATTGTACCTTCACCCATGCCGGTAAACTCGCAGCATTGGACAGTAGAGAATTCTGAAGAGAACTGAATATCACTGCTCACTTTTTCAGAGAATCATTCACTGTTGGTGTATACCGTAACATTCTTCAATTGGATGGCTTAAGATTAACCCAAAGTTACACCGTACAACGGTACAAGCCAGGGAACCGAAATCGACAGCGGACATGGTAGCTGGTAATAAGTACTCCTACACTTTTTTTTTGGGGTGGGGGGAGGATAAGGTTCATAAAAAGTTTCGCAAAAAGATCATATTATACGTTTGACTAGATATCGGGAGGTGTTTTTTATACGAATGAAAAAACGGCTAGCCTGTAAACAACAGGACGAATTTTTTTTAGCTTAATTAATCCATCATTAACACATATATGTTACTGTAGCACTTATGACTAATCGTGGCATAATTAGGCTCAAAAGATTCGTCTCGTCGTTTACAGCCTAACGGTGTAATTAGTTTTATTTTTTATATATATTTAATATTTTATATATGTGTCCAAAGATTCGATGTGGGAGGGCCTGCGTACTCCTACACTTGTATACTCTGTAGATTGTCTTAATCATTTGACAAGCCACTGAAAGATAAAGCGACGACTTGACCCACTGTGATCGGAAAATCTGTGGATCACTCCTGACATAATGACAAGGTAGGACCATAGAAGTGAGATATTTCTTGTGACAAATCTATATGGCTGAATCTGCCCTTGCCTGCCCACTTTTCTCTTCTACTATCTTGACAGGAACTTCAGGGACAGCTCCGGCTCCCCTTCCAATTGCATGTTAAGAACTTAAGCACCACGTTATCCTAGCATCCGTCGTCATCAAGATTATTGCTCTGTCCTGCGCCGTGACGGTCACGGCGATCCTCGCGGCGATCGGCAGCGCGCTCTGGCTGCGGCGAAGGGCAGCCCTCGCCGAGACGCTCGAGGAGTGGGAGCTTGACAGCCCGCACAGGTTTCCGTACAAGGAGCTCCACATGGCGACGAAAGGGTTCAAGGACAGCGAGCTCCTCGGCGCCGGCGGCTTCGGCCAGGTGTACAGAGGCGACGTGGTGGCCGTGAAGAGGATCTCGAGCAACGGGAAGCAGGGGATGCGCGAGTTCGTCGCCGAGGTCGTGAGCCTCGGGCGGATGCGGCACCGCAACGGCGCAACCTCGTAAAGTGAAGGCCTGGAACGTTCTGCTCGCCGCCGACATGGGCGCGCGCCTCGACGACTTCGGCCTCGCGCGCCTCTACGAGCACGGAGCCGACCCGGCCACGACGTGCGTCGTCGGGACGCTGGGATACATGGCGCCGGAGCTCGTCGTGACGGGGAAGGCCACCACGGCCACCGACGTGTTCGCCTACGCCGTCAACCTGATGTGCTGGGTTCGAGACCACGGCGTCAGAGGCGACCTGCTTTACGCCGTCGACGAGAGGTTTGACGGCCGCTAAGACAAGGTGGAGGCGAGGCTGGTGCTCTGGCTTGGCCTCAGCTGCAGCCAGTCGAGGCCGGAGGCACGGCCTAGCATGAGGCAGGTCTGCCAGTACCTGGACGGCGAGGAGGCCGTGCCAGAGGAGGTCGTGCTCGTCTTCTCCGACGTTGATACCGTTGACTTCGGGTCGTTAATGTCCCTGACATGGTCGTCCTGCGCGACGATGTCCGTCGGCTCACTGCAAGGCGGCCGGTGAACGGCTCTGCTCAATTTCAGCCTCTGCACTCCGCTCTGCTCCTCCAACCTGTCACTGTACCCCGTTGCTCTCAACTTTATCTCCCACGCTGCTCAGGGTAAATTCCCTGCCTCATATATATGATGTATCATAGTTGATGAGAAGTTTACCACTTTAACCTACTCCATTTACACTGGGATAAATATAATCACCACACATGAGCAGAATTTGAGACGTGACCAGTTCACTACATCGGCAACGAACAGTTCGTGTCGTTTAAAGAGACAGAGTGAGCTGCAGTTAATGTGCACCGATGTTCTGTTCTGTTCTATGGGATCGCGAGAACACTCCTCTAGACGATTTGCGCATTGACACGCACAGCTTCCTCTTACGATTTGCGCATACCTTTGATCTGCTGCGCATCAAACTTTACCTTAAATGTAACTAGGTAACTCTTACAGTAATAGCAGTACAATTTATAATTGACGTACAAAAGGGGGAGAGGAAACACAAGCAGTACACATCGGAAAACAATATGCACTACACCACATTACTGAGTTACATAATGATCTAATTACACACTACATGCATGTGCTTCCTTGTTCTTAAGTGACTCAGCAGCCACCCCATGACAATGCAGGCCTCAGAACGGGGATGAATTATAGAGGCCGTTCTTCGAGGCCATGAGCCCATGACCCACAATAGAAGAAAATAACGATCACGAATATGTGAGAACAACAATACGCACGATTACCAAAAGAAACCAACGGAGATAGTGATGCCTCATTAATTCAGTGCTAGTATGATTTAAAAGCATTCAGAGTATTTTCTAGTACATTTTCTGTTCACTTAATTTGCACAGCATGCATACTATTGTCCAACTTATTGCGGACTTAAAGTGGTTTTGCATTCGGTCTGATATCCAAAACAGGCGTCTTGACCTGACAACATATGTCGAATACTTGGTTCTTTTACTGGATTCTGCAATATGCAATTGCAATTCTACAATCTACGTAACCTAGTATAGACAAAAACTTTGCTAGCCAGATGGTTCTAACAGATATCTGGGAGGATTTAGCTGTAGCATCATAATGTCCAAGTAAACCCATGCGCTTTGAGCAGCAGTTGAGCACCCCTCCCCTATTGGCACAGGCTGCTGAATCTATGCAGACCAAATGACAAAAATGCCGAACAAAAGAGTTCTGCCTTTCATACTGTGCGACCTCATTCAGTAGAGCTAATCAATTAAATGAAGAATGAACTACGACATGATCAAAGTTATGAGTTGCCTGCTCCACTATTCTCTTAGCAGTTCAATTTTCTTAGTACCAATTCACGTGTTATCATGTACTATATTTGCAGATAATGTCAAGAAGGCAAAGTTAAAGGAGGAAATGAAATATTTTTCATGAAGAGTACGACAACTGCCATCTAAAGAAAAGGCATAACTTCCGCATGGGATGGATGAGTAACCCCCAAATCAATCAGAAGTATGATGCATATTAATAGACGAGAGGATAGTAGACTGACCAGTGACCACTATTGTTCACTAAAGTAACAGGTGAGCTCTCTTGAAGACCTTCCACAAAATTTAGTCATTTAGGTACAACAAGCTGAGGGCCATCAAGCTTCCTATCTTGAAGCAACCACAGCTTAAGCTGCAGACGTGTCACAGACATAACACTGTAGTGAGTTCAAATAACTCTCCAAGCACTTCAGCAGCATTTAAGACTTTAACTTATCACCAAAGTGCAAAGCACAAAATGACTTGAGTCTGAGCATATGGCATGCCATCAGCCCACATTTCACAGAGCATAAAAGCAGACACTCAAAGAGCATTCTGTACTTTTAGGTAAAAAAGCTTTATCTACAGGATTTAAACAAGCATTTGTCCTACAAGTAACAAGTCAATTGTGTTGCTTAAAAATACAAAATATCTTGATTTTTGTTCTCAACAATTATAGCTCACGTGGATGTAACTTAACTACTCCCTCTGTCCACAAATATAAGCATTTTACAGAGACTCTGGCACATCCTATTACAATGGATATATCTATCCACAAGCTGTATTTTGTCCTTTTTTCAGTTTTGCCCCTTTGCCCCTTTAATCATTATCCCTTTTTCATTTCTTTTTAGAATCTGGAGTTAACAATACTCACATTATATCTTTGTCCAGATTTCATTTCATATCCCAGACAACTTAAGATTAAGGACAAAAGAGATAATCTTCAACTAGACTTTCCAGAACAATATTATCTTTTAAACGTGTACTCATCAGTTTTAGTCAGCAATACATCACTTAAGCATATGGCTTCTGAATATATTTACCTTTCACGTTTGTATTAATGCCCATTGATTTCCAGGAGAAAAGCAAAAGGCATCCTTCCCCTTCGCTTCTCTTGTCTCTTGCAAACAAAATGGAAAGATCAAAAGAAAAGGCACTAGGAGAATACAGAAAAACAAAATGATAGAATATTCTTATTTTGAATCCAACGCACAGAACATTGTTTACAACGTACCAATCTGGAATATTTTACATACAGAAGTTCCAAAGGTGAAACTGCTGTTAACCAATAAAAGCCCCAACACGCCACACCTTACGATGCAGACAGATTAGATTTGCTTTTATGATCAATCTGGTTGGAGTTAATCCTGCAACAAAATTTCTATGATGGGCCAGGGACAAACCTATCAACTTAAACCAGCATCAAGCCTGCTAAAGAACACTATCAGTTGCTGGTAGACACCAAGATGTGTGATACTTCATGTCCATGGCACATCTCACCTCAGAGTGTATCTGACCTCATTGAATCGGAATGAAGTGACGGTTAGGATCAAAAGAGCCCAAACAAGTCATATAGCTCAGCCAAAAAGACCCCGGTTGCCAATGTTCCCTTGTAGTTCTTTCAACCGTTGCTCTTCTAGAGGATCAGGACTCTTCAAATACCGTTTGGTACGCCTGCAAATTTTAATAATGGGAAATAAATTTAACCAAATGGCTATAGACATTTAAGTAAAATGACAGGTAAAGCAAATGGCTAGAAGAACTACCTGTCCAGTTCGTTTAGAGCAGGGAATGTTGGCATGAAATCCTTTGATTTAGGTAGAGGAACTTCACGGAACCATTCGTGCTGCAGAGCAGCATCTGCTGATAAACGCTGTGAAGCAGAAACATGTGTGCTCAGACCGATGTATTTAAGTATGAATGCATGATAAATCATTTAAAAACAATTGCATTAGCACATTACCTTATCTGGGTCATATGTTAAAAGACTATTCAACAGATCAAAACCAGCTTCAGATAGAATTGGACGACCAGAAAAAGATGCAGCTGGGAATTTATCTCTTAACCGGTTGTACCTAACAAGATAAAAAAAAAGAATAGGAATTTCACCAATCATTACAATGGCATACATTCATCAGAACAACGAGATTGGGTATACAGTTACATGGAGACTTACGGTTGTTTGACGAAATTAACTTTGACACCTGGCAATTTGGCATACCCAGGCCATATCTTCTCATTAGGTGTACCAAGTGTTCTAAATATCTGCAATAAAAATAGCTTCACCATGAGATATGATTAAATATGATATCAAGGTTTTTAGGTATCTGCAACAAGAAAGCAAATTCAACATGAGACCTCTGAGAAATTTATAGTAACTGGATGGATGCAAACTCACAAGTCAAACAAAATACCTTATCTAACTGTTCAAACTCAGTTTTCCCATTAAACAATGGTTCTTTCGCCAAAAGCTCTGCCATTATGCAACCCACAGACCACATATCAATAGCAGTAGAATACTCCTTTGTTCCTAATAATAGTTCTGGCGCCCTGTAGCCAAAAGGAGAAAAAAAGGTGAATCTGGTTGATAAACAGATCTCATAATAAAAAAAATAAAGGGCCAGCCAAAACACTGGTGGAGAAATCATCTTGGGCAATGACCTACCTGTACCACAAAGTCACAACCAATTGAGTGTAAGGTTTTAGCGGGCTTCCATATTGACGAGACAGTCCAAAATCACATATTTTCAACTCACCACGGTTATTCAGCAGAAGATTCGAGGTCTTCAGATCCCTGGTAAAATCACAAGTGCAGCCAACATCAGAATAGGTTTGAGGATACCTAGTAAACAAAAATAGAACGCTAATCAATAATTACCTATGAAGTACCCAATTATCATGAAGATACTTCACACCCTCCAACAGCTGGAGCATCAAGCATTTGACCTCACTTTGGCTATATGGCTGCTTCATTGCCTCCATGACACCTTTAAGATCATGCTCCATGTACTCCATCACCATAAAAATACTATCTAGGCTGCTGCCAACTACTACTTCCTTCACATCAACAATTGAAGGATGGTGAAAAGACAAAAGGATGTTTATCTCCCTAAGAGATGTTAATGGGAAACCTTCTCTCTCCTTCTCCATCTTGACCTTCTTCAGCGCAACAATCTCACCAGTCTTCTTATCCCTTGCCCTGTATACAACACCATAAGTGCCCTCATTGATCTTGTTAAGCCTCTCAAACTCATCAACACTTCTGCAACCTTGAAGCATATTTATACATCTGTGTGGTGGCTTCACTGGCTCTGGTGTTTCAGATCGGCGCACTTCGTACTCCGAGTCCGTATCTGACTGATGATTTGCGACATCACTATTACCAGCATCCACTCGGTCAACATCCATATAATCATCTTTATTAACTTCCAAATCCTCATTCTCATCAGCACCCAACCTCCCTGAATCAGATGACCTTGACACAGTCCTCCCTCCAGAGACATCACTGGCCACAACCTCACCAAGTTCTGGGCTAAGAGCCTTCTTCCTCTGCCCCAACTCAGAGGAGTCTGCAGGTGATGCACTTTTCTTCTTCCTCTGTGCTGATCCCTCTTCCTCATCATCATTAGCACCAGCCCACCTTGAAGTTGATATGTTCCTCATTGTTGAGTACTCCTCTTCCTCCTCCATCACTGTGCTCTCCCCATGTTCCTGTAACTGCTCAGCACTCTCAGCAGCAACAGCAAGCTCCACATCCATCGGTGACTTTTCCACAGCCAGCCTCTCAGGGATGTAATCTTGTGGAGGCAGAGGGGGAGGGGGAGGCAGCTCGGTAGGCACAGACTCCACCGTCTTCTTGCCCTTTGCTACATCAGAATGCATTGGCTTTGGGCTATCCCTATCCCATATTATCGGTGAGAATTTCCTTTTCTTGCTTGGTGACGGGGCCATCGGAGCCGCCGCCGATTCACCATCCCTGCTGGAACTTGATACACCATTCTCCCTCGCTCTATGCGGCCTCCCACCAGAGTCATCTGACGCGCTACCGCTCACCACCTCCCCAGGCTCGCGATCCCCGACCCTCGCTGAAAGGCGGCTCCTGGGAGGCGGAGAGCGGCGGTGGCCGTACCCGTTGGATAACTCCCTGCCACCCCTGCTGCGACCGCCGTCTCGCCGCCGGTCCGCCTCGCGACGGGGGTCGGCGTCCCCGCGATGGTGGCGGCCGCTCAGGTGGTGGTGCTGCTCCTTGCTCCGCCTGGAAGCCTCCGCCGCGTCGAGCTCCCGCTCCCTCGCCTCGTAGTCCCTGTATCCTCCGTGGCGCCCAGCGGCCATGAGCGGTGAATCCAACCAAACCGTGGAAATCCGAGAGAAATTCGACAGAATTCCCCCAGAAAAAAAATTCCCACGGCAACCCAAACCCTAGATCCGTACCAAAACCTAGAAAAAAAATTCGGCGCGATTCGGACCTGGGAGGGCTGGGGATTGGATCTGACCTCGAAATCGAGCGACCGCGTGGGATCCGGCCGACGGCCGGCAGCGCGTGGCGGCGGCGGCGGATGGAGGAAAGCGAGACGCGTGGGTAGGGAGAGCGGCGGCGGCGGAGGCGGCGAAGCGAATAGAGAGAGGAAGAGATGGGAACGGAAGCGAGTCGGGCGCCGCTTCGCGTTGTTTCGAGTCGGCTTCTGGCTTTCCCTTTTTTGTCGAGCCGAGAAATCCGCGCGCTCGTAGCAAACGTGGCCCTCGTGTGGATTACAGGTGGGTCCATCGTGCCAGAGAGCCAAAGACTTCGATAATCTCGCGCTTGCGGCGGTGTGGGGCGGCAGTGTTGGGCTGGGCCGTTTTAACGGATGCGACCATTTGGATTTGGGTCTATTTCGAAGACAAGACTCTCAGATCACAACTCCAGACAACAGACAAATTGGCAATGGCTTACAGGCATTCTAATCTTTTGAGGAGTTCAAAAGAAATTTTCTGGAGGAGTATCATAAAGATACCACTCAACAGAAAAACTGCCGAAAGAAAACCATTTACCAGTTAACACTTAAGCTCTGAGCCTCTAATCACAGTTCATCTCCAATTGCTGAAGCTATGACCACACAACCGGATAAACCACAGATTCAGAGAGTAGCAATGTGAAGAATTAACTGTGAATCTGACAAACCATAACGGTCGAAGAAAGCAATGAGAATGTGAGATGCACATATAAGCCTAACAACTGTGTCCATTATGGCATAAATTTCTAAGAACAGCTCGCAGGATCCAGTACACTTAAGGGGCTCGATGTTTATCAAATCGTCAACAAAGAATCAACACCACCACAAACCAAGAGTAGTACCACCAACGATTACACTCAAGTTATTAGTAGGCCAATAAAAAGTAACAGGGACAAATAATTAATTGCCAAATCTATCATGCAGCAGATCGGCTGCAATCTTCATTCTCCATGACAGTTAGTCACACTGACATGCAACTATCGAACAATATATTCAGGAACGACTGGCAACGCGCACTATCCAGATATTCTTTTTTTTCTATGCGGGGGCACTATCCAGATATTCAGATAGCACCATAAAAAAATGACAAGCAGCCAAAAACACTGACGGAAAGAAGAAACGGCTGAATGCGAAACTACAACGCAATCAGAAATTCAGAATTAACTATTCCAGCAATCATAACAGAATCCCCAAAAACCATAAAATCGGCAAAATCGGGTCATCTCCATTTGCGTATATGATTATATCCAGATAGTTCCATCAGTAATCAAGTTACAAAACTCTGAAGAACAATTCTCCAAAGTCTACACCGACCTACAGCTACAGTAATGATCATAACTCCCAAGAACCCAGCCCAACTGACATCGATCGGTTTCAGGAACCTAAGCAAGACGAGCCCCAAGAATCCCCCAAGAACCATTCAGAAATCTACCAACAGAACATACAAAGAAACATTCATGAACAAGAACAACCTATCTATCCAAGAACTGATCCAAACCAGTACAGGCCGCACCGCCTGTGCCCGTTCCGCCCAACCCCGAATCCCCGATCATGGCTGCGGTCGTGGGTTCAGCCGAGCTCGACGGCGGCGGCGGCATTGGGCGCTGCTCCTCCGCCTCCACGCAACAGGCGCCACGGCAGAAGCACGCGTACGCTTCGGGCTCTCTCGCGGCAAATCGGGCACGACAGATTGTTCTCGCGGAGCCACCTGTCGATGCTGATCTCGCAGGCCTTGTGGAAGACGTGGCCGCAGGAGAGCTTGCGGACGACGTCGCCGGCAACCATCCCGTCCAGGCACATCGGGCAGTCGACGCCCATATCCCGGTCCAGCTTGGCGACGCCGCCGAGCATCCACACCGCGAGATTCCGGCGCAGTGCGGGGCCGAACTCGTTCACGGCGATGACTCCCCCCAGGACGAGGGCGCCGGCGACGCCCGAGGAGACGACGACCGGGACGAGGCTGGCGTCGGAGTTGTCCATCATCCAGGTGAAGAGGACCTCGTCCATGGTTCGTTTGGTTGATCGCCTCCTCGCTCGATCTCTTGCTCTCTGCCTTTCTCGGAGGAGGAGAGAAGCTGCTCTGCTTCTGGAAAGTTGGCGCGGCGCGGTGGCGAAATGTAAGATGTAACGGTTTTTGGCTTGGATGGATAGCTTACTTGGGTACTTATAGAGAGTGGATGGTGAGCGCCGACGCCGTCGATCACAGACCGGAGGGTGGAAATACGGAGAGGGGATTAAATGGTAATCTGAAGATTTTGGTACGCCTGAAGATTGTTGTTTGTGTTAGAGAAGGCATAGTAGTCCAGCACTCCAACTACATCGACATGGATACAAAGTAGAAGCAAAAAATGTAAAATGGTAATATCTGTATTGGCGATTTGGCGTTGCTGTTAAAATCCACACAGCGCTGTGGAATTGTTACTGATAGAACTGAATGGACTGACAGGTAGTTTACACACAGATATTGCATGTGACTAGAGTTATCCCGAGGTTCAGTTTAATGCCACACTAGTAGACATTTGTTCTATTGACTGAAAAATACTCAGTTCAGTGGTATTTTAGCACTTAACTGCTCCCGTATGTACCGAAGATTCAGAGCATCGCCAAAACATTGATACTTCAAACGCTGTCAGATGTTCACACAGTTCTCACTGATTACAGTACATATGTGCAGAACTTTGAAAGTGCAGGCTCTTATTTTCAGCTTCACCTCTTTCAGGAACACAACAACATGTTCACTGGTTTAACCCAAATTGCCTGAACTCGTCTCACTCATTACAGTTGCACACAAGAAAAATATAGCATATGGACTGATGGACATATGGTCAACACACTCATACAATAGTACTAAATCACTATTCACCATTTATTTTTTACGCAAACTTTTACTGAACAATGAATACAGTGGAAGAGTTGCACACAAGAAACACACAGCATAATCTCTGAGCGAGAAATATACAGCATAATCACTTAGTTGAATACAAGAAACATTCAGTTAACACGTTGATCGAATAAACAGAAAAATCCCAAAGCTGGTCAGTTGGTCAATAAAGCATTCAACACCACATCAAACTGAATATTACAAGAAGATTGTTGGCAGAGCAGTGAGCCTTATTGGCATTAGCAAGAGCAGCAGATCAATTATCACCAACTATATAAAACAGCAGAACCTGCAGACAATACTGTTACTATTCAGTTTCAGACAAGTGTGCAGCGTCCAACAATACTTTCATGAACTCACCAAAAGCAATACTCTGCTTGAAATGTTCAGTTTCTTACTTCATCAGAGCCCGAGAAAACTAAAGAAGCACTGATCATCATTACAAGCAACGATACCAATATTACTGCAACCGAAGCCAACTTACAGAATCACAGCAACATAGCAGGAAAAAAAAATTACTCATGAACCCATCTCGCTGCATATCTGTTCAGAGTTGTTCACCAAAAACCAAGCAGCCCGAGTTACAATTTCTAACGGGAAGACAAAGCGGATGAACTCGATACTACGACCATCTAAAAATCTGAACAAAAATCTCCAAGGAACCCGAGTTACAATCTCTGACGGAAATGAAGGCCGACGAACGTGATACTGGCTATGCTACATTACTACTACTACCACCCAGAGAATTGAACAGAAATCCCAAGGAACCTATCTGACAATGCCGAAGAACACGCGAGGCTAGCAAGAGAACTGCCGTCAAAAATTCAGAGCACGGCGAAACACAGAACGAACCTACGCCTGCACATTGTCGAGAGCCTCTGGTGACTAAGGCGTCACGGGGAGATCGAGCTTGACGATGACGTCGACGTCGGCGGCGGCGGCGGGTGCTGCTCCTCCGGCTCCGGGCGGTGGTGGGCTCTGCTCCTCCAGGTGTGTGGTGGCATCCAGTCCTCCTGCCCCTCCAGGTCCATCCCCATCATCTCCTCCTCCTCATCCTCCGGCGTCAGCGGCGGCGGCGGTCGCCGCGCGTTGAACCACCGCGGCAGCGCGCGCACGCTGCGTGCGGTCCGGCGGCAGTTCGGGCACGACAGGTTGTTGTCGCGGAGCCACTTATCGACGCCGCACTCGCAGTCCTTGTGGAAGACGTGGCCGCAGGAGAGCTCGCGGACGGCGTCGCCGGCCACCATCCCGTGCCGGCACATCGGGCAGTCGACGCCAAGGTCCCGGCGCAGCGTGGTGACGCCGCCGAGCGCCGCCACGCGGCGTCCACGGCGATGACGCCCCCCAGACGAGGACCACCGCGATCTCGGCCTCCGCCTGGAGCAGGGCCTCTTCCATGGTTACTAAGTGGCACTTTAGCTTTCAAATGCTCACATATACACCAGAATACGGATACTTCAAACACTCTCAAGTGTTTTACATGGTATCAAAAATATTAAACACATCCTGGTCTGCAATATCAGATCATTGTACACAGGTCTCTTACCAAATTACTACAACATACATATGTGCAGAACTCTGAGGATGCAAAATCTCATTGAACTTCTCAGATTATCAGCTTAGCCCTTTCAGGAACGCAGCTGCTTGTTTAATATTCCACAGTTCAAATTGTCTGAACTCGTCTCATCACATCACAGTTGCACATTACTGAAGTCTGAACAATGAATACAATGTAACAGTTCACAAGACCAAATAAACAGAACAAGCTCAAAGCTCGTCTATTAATCAATAAAGCACTCAACACCTAACAATCCGAATATTACAAGCTCATTGTTGGCAGAGCAACGTGAGCGTTATGCAGATCAATCATCAGCACTTGCATAAAACAACAGAACGCGCGCATATAATATTGTAGCAATATCCATTTTCCATTGCATTTTCAGACATAAGTATGCAGCATCCAACAATAACTTCATGAACTCTCCAAAAGCAATAATCTCTGACGGAAAAAAGGACATATACTCATCGCATTGCATTCTTATTCAGAGTTGTTCATCAAAAACCAAGCAACCCCGAGTTACAATTTCTGACGGAAAGACAAAGCCGATGCAATGCTGTACTACGACCACCTAATGAACTCAACAGAAATCTCCAATGAGCCCGATTTACAATTTCTGACGGAAAGGAAGGGGGCGAATGTGATCCCACTACGACCAACCAAAGTATTGAACAGAAATCTCCAAGGAACCTATCTGACACTGTTCGATTCCAAAAAACGAGAAACCTATGCAAAAAAACGCCGACGAACACGCGAGACTAGCAAGAGAACTGCCATCACGAAGCAGAAAAACGACGAAACCAAGCACCTACACGCCTGCTCATCGCCGAGAGCCTCGTCTCCTGCTGCGGCGCGGGAACATCGGGCTTGCGGCATATTGGGCACCCGTTGTTCTCATCGACGAACCACTTTTTTATGCAAGCGAAGTGGAAGATGTGCAAGCAGGCGAGCGTGCGGACGATGCCTTGGGCCACCATCCTCTCCAGGCAGATCATGCAGTCGTACGCCATGTCGTCCTGCAGGGTCCAGACGCCACGGCGGTCGAGGTGAACTTCGTTTACCAGTTTCGACCGCGGCGGCTTCCACGGCCTCACGGGGAAGGCGGTGCGGCTGCATACGGGGCAGGCCATGTCGTGCGCGCGGAGGTACGAGTCGACGCAGGCCTTGTGCACGGTGCACTTGCGGGAGAGCGAGCGGACTCGGTCGCCGCGCGCCATCGCCTGACCGCACACTCTGCATTGAGGATGCAGCGGGTGGCGCAGGGTCGTGACGCCGCCGAGCGCCCAGATTGGCGCCCTCCACCGCGCCGCCGCCTTCCGCCACGCCCGCAGCTTCCGACGCCCCGCCGCCGACGACGCCCGCAGCCTCCGCCACCCGGTCCGCCCCAACGCCGCCAGCTTCCGCAGCAACCACCAGCCCGATCGCAGCAGGTGGAAGACGGCGAGCGAGACCACGGCGCCGACGATGATATCCATGGTTGATTCGCTCGCCTCGCTCTCGCTCTCGATCCCCTCCGCCTCCCTCCTCCTCCTTCCTCTCTGAATTTTTTCTCGGAAGGGAAGCGGTTCTGCTGCTTTTTGCTTCTGGAAGGTGGAGATGGCGCGGCGGTTGGATTTCGGAATGAAATGGCTACGGCTACGGCTTGTTTGAATCGATGGCCAGCCTGGACAGGATCGCGTGCACCTACGCCCTCGATCGCAGATCGGACAGTGGAAACACGGCACGAGGGATATACCATTAGCTGATCCGCTCAAATCATCAACACTTACACTAACTAACTCCTGATAATTAGTTACGAGTTCTGCTTCGTCACGTCTATCGACTCCACCGTCGGATCTCTCATCAACGCTCCAGATAAGCCGTTGTGGCACTGGGCCCCACCAAAGAAGAGAGGGCCCCACCATATCTCAGGCTCCGCGCCATTCCGCATCCATTCGAAACTGAAACGCGAAGAGGAGAAAGGAAGGGGAGGGAGAAGCGAGGGCTAGCAGAGAGGAGGAGAGGGTTGGGCAAGGCAAGCAAAGCGAGAGGAGATAGAGCAGAGGATCGAATCGGATCGGATCCGGGAGAGAGCACGCGGGCGCACCAATGGCGGCGGTGGATCCTAACGGTTTCCTCGCCGTAGGCATCGGGTTGCTCGCCGGCATCACCGGCGTCGTCGGGAGCGTGCACCTCGGCATGTACATCTACGACAACATGCCGGTGTGGATGCTCGGCGGCGTCACCAAGCTGGACGAGGCGCTGGACGCCGAGTGCCCGACGTGCCAGGACGCGATGGTCGCTGGCGACGTCGTTCGCAAGCTCTCCTGCGGCCACGTCTTCCACAAGTCGTGCACCCGCGGCGGCATCGACAAGTGGCTCCGCGAGAACAAGCTGTCGTGCCCCAATTGCCGCAAGAGAGCTCTCAGCGTACGCGTGCTCCCGTGGCCGTGGAACAAGCAGCGGCCGTTGCCGGAGGAGGAGGAGCAGGAGAACACGCAGCGGCCGTTGCCGGCGCCGGCGTCATCGACCAACGCTGGGTTTGCTCCGGAGGGGACGGACGTGGAGGCGCATCAGGGCCAGCTTCTACCACCGCCGCAGGCGGAGAGTGGGCCCCCGAGATCGGAGGAGCAGCGAGAGAACCCGCCGCCTCCATCGACGACGTCGTCGAGGGCGTCGAGCTCGCCTGCCCCCTCGGATTTGGAGGAGGAGCCACTTCTGTCGTCATCTGCGTCGCCATGATCGGGGTTGGGTGGAATGGCGCACGGGCGGTCTCTGGTTTGGATATCAGCGTTTCACGTCGCCATGATCGGGGATTCGGGGTTCTCGAATTATTCTTTCACTGTTTCTGTTGGTAGATTTCTTGTTAGCCTCGCAGGATTTCTGGGGCTCTTCCTTCTTAGGTGTTCTTGAAACCGATTGATTTAGTTGCTGATGGAGTTATCTGAAATTCTGAAAGCATGCGGTGGAGATGACCAATTTTTGTCTCCAATCTTACGATTCTTTCAGCGTTAATTGTTAGCAGTAATATTCTGGAACCATTTCTTTTTATGAACTTATGACGGTCAAAGCTTGTATCAAGTTTGCTTGGCCTTTGACGAGACCAAAAATCTGAATATTTCAGGATTTTATCAATGGGATTTCTGCTAGAGTATGTTAGTTAGCCCTGTAGCGTAGCGTGAATTTCCTCTGATCCTTCCCAGCCATAATTACAGCTCATGTTGATTCCCCTGTAAGTCTGTAACAAACTGAAGTCTAAATGTCTGAATGTGGAATGAACTTGTGAAGATTATTCGGAATCAATTCTCTATTGGTTCTGGATGCTAATGTGAGCTGCAAGAAATATGCTGCTTGTTTGGTAATTTGTATGAATGTCCCAAAATACAATGTGCATCGTGGAAATGATCCCACGGCATTGCACCTATGTGAAGAAAATCCGAGTCGTAACCATGTACTCATGGTAGAAATGCGCTCATGTACACTGTACATGTGTTAAACATTTTACCAGCTATAGGCTTAGACCACATGGCTCACTCACACACACAGCTCTGGCTGAATGAAAATATCCTTGAAATTACTTAGTTCAGTTCAGTCAGCTTCTGCGGTAGTACTACTGCAAGATTTTGTTACAGTATTGAGCTCTGAAGAAACCCCCCACCATTACCATTCCAAAACACAATCCGTTACAGCCCTGCTGCCACGTGTCCTGCACGGCAACCAAATCAAAAAACTGGGATTCGTTAACGACTACTCGACTAGCAGATCGCCATCGTTCATTTTGCTTCCTCGCCGTCCTTCCTCACTGTCAGATCCTCGATCGACGGCGTCAGCGCGCGCCACCCACGCTATATAAGCTCGCCGTCGCAAGTGGCCTTCCAAGTGGGCACCAGTGCAAAAACCGTTTCATCCCTCCCACCCGCGAGGCCGCGAGCCTCTTCTTCTTCCTCCTCCTCCACCACCTCCGACTCCGAGAAAGGCAGAGAAATCAGCAAGGCGAGGAGATCGAGCAGAGGATCGAATCGGATCGGGGGGAGAGAGAGAGCACGCGCGCGCACCATGGCGGATGATCCCATCGATCCCACCGGGTACCTCGTCGGGACCATCGAGACCATCGCCGGCATCACCGCCGTCATCGGAAGCGTACACCTCGGCATCTACATCTACGAAAACATGCCGGTGTGGATGCTCAGCGGCGTCACCAAGCTGGACGAGACGCTGGTCGCCGAGTGCCCGACGTGCCAGGACGCGATGGTGGCCGGCGACATCGTCCGCAAGCTCTCCTGCGGCCATGTCTTCCACAAGTCGTGTACCCGCGGCGGCATCGAAAAGTGGCTCCGCGAGAACAAGCTGTCGTGCCCCAACTGCCGCAAGAGGGCTCGAAGCCTACGCGCGCTGCCGTGGCCGTGGAACAAGCGGCGGCCGTTGCCGGAGGAGGAGGAGCAGGAGAACCCGCCGCCGCCGCCGGATACGTCATCGACCAATGTTGGGTTTGCTCAGGAGGGGACGGACGTGGAGGCGCAGGGCGAGTTTCAACCACCACCACCACCACAGACGGCGGCGAGCGATTCCCCCAGATCGGAGGAGCAGCGCGAGCAGCATCCGCCGCCGCCGCCGTCTGAGACGTCGCCGAGGGCGTCGAGCTCCTCGGGTTTGGAGGAGCCACTTCTGCATTCATCTGCGTCGCCATGATCGGGGTTGGACGGAACGGCGCACGGGTCTCTGGTTTGGATATCAGTTTCCCGTTCCTGGATAGATGGGTTCTCGAATGATTCTTCCTCTGTTTCTGTTGTTAGATTTTTTGGCAGCCTCGCAGAGTTTTTAGGTGTTCTCGAAACCGATCGGTGTTAGTTAGGTTCTTCGGACTTATTCCGTCAGAGTTCACAAGCCGAACGATGTTAGTTGCTGATGGAATTATCTGAAACTCTAGATGTATGCAGTGAGATGGCCAATTTTTGCCGCCAGTGTTACGATTCATTTCGAGCGTTAATTGTTTCCTGTAATCTTGGAAGAATTTTTCAATGCTTGGCCTCTGATGAGACCAAAAACCTGAACATTACTGTATGGGCATGAGGCCGTCTTGGTTCTGAATACATCAGTACCCATAGGACATAGCTATGGAGTATGGAGTGCAGTGTATGCATGATACAAGTTATGGCTTTTCAGTAACACTGCTGCTTTATAGACAGTTTGTGATTTGTGATGATTGATTTGGCTCATTGCCCTGGCAATAATTTGCTTGTAATGTTCAGTTTGATGTGATGTTGAATTTTTCGCTGACTAACTGACTCTCGGAAAACAATATGAGATTTGTGGTGTGATATTATTATACATTTTTTGAAGTATTGGAGTACTGAAGCTCTGGATATTTTGGTCATAGAACATACGAAAGTTCAGACTTCATTATTCAGAAAGAAAACTTCATACTTCAGACCTCAGATCAGATTCAACACCAACCAAAAACAAGTAATTATAGTGTTGAACTTGCTCTGAAAAGAAAGGGTAATGATTAAAAATAATAAATAATGGATTACCAGTTAGCAATTGATACATCAACCATTGTCGTACAAGCCGTACAAGTACATCCATGGCCTAGGGATTATGGTGTGATCTAGGATATCAGATGGAGCTTATAATAACTAATAAAATAAGTGGTACACTAGTATACACTATGTAAAATATTACAGTTGTTTTACGGTCCAACCAATAGTATCTTGAGGTATCGGTACCTCGAGGTACCAAAATAAAATCTAGCCGTCCATTCATCGTACCAGTACCTTGAGGTACCGTTTGTTGGACCGTAAAAATTCTTAAAACATTAAATTGGATAAATGGGCATGGTGACGCCCATATTAGCCTTTGTACTGCACTACTGCGTGTGAAAACTTGCTCCCTATTTATCTGTTTCTTCCTACACTTCGCGTCAAGTCCTCCTCGTGACAAATTCAAACTGAAGGTGGCCAGGCCTCCAGTCTCTGCAGAAGACTAAGGTGCGCGTCAGTGGCAATAGCGGACGACCATGCCGGGTGGCGGCCTTCTTCTTCTTCATCATCACCATATATATTCTTGATCATCGTCATCTTCTTCCTGTCTCCAATGCAGCCAAGAGAGGAGGAGGGTGCAGGCAACCATGGGACCTTGCGCCAGTACCACATGAGCCGATCAATCAGGTTGGAGATCAGCTCCCCGAGCTCCGGCAGCGAGGCCTTTAACTCCGGCGACTGCCTGACGCCGTACCTCTCGTCGTAGAGAGCGACCACAACGCGGATGAATTTGAGGTCGACCCACAGGTCGTGCATGTGCGCGTACGCGGACGGCCTAAAAAACCGTTCTTCGCCGACGCGCCTCACGCCGCTCGCGCTCGCGGCGCACAGGACGAACTTCTTCTTGCGAAGCAGGATCGCCATAGCTTAGCCTCGCTGCTGCTGGTGTGGCCGCGACACACTTCCATAGATGCTAGTATTATATTGAGCTCTAATTAAGCTATTTGTTCACGTTTTTTTTTTTTTGCATCAGGGGTTTTGTTCTGCTCGTGCTTCCACCGTACAACACAAATTATACCGTGTGTATTGGGGTGCGACTTCATTCGGCACAGCTATTTGTTCACGTTGTGTGGAGTAGGATTATGGAGATCGTTTTAGCCTAATCCTATTAAGAAAAACATGGTCTAATCCGTGTGGATAATCTGCTTCGATCGGGGATTCGGGGCTGGCACTCCGCACGATCGACCGCACTCCGATTGGGCAGAACGTGTCTGGTTTGGATTGTGGAAAATATTAATAGAATATATTCTGATGTATATTGCACGAACCCTCATAAGATATATATAGAGATACATGAGAGATATATTAGAGTACAAGTAAAGTTACGAGAGATTTATCTCTAACTATTTTATTTTTATCTCTAAATATTTTATCTCTAATCTTTATCTCTAACATTCCCATCAGTCGTAACGGGACCGAAGTGCACGATTGCGACTGGATTTAAAATCTGGTTTCATCATCTTCTGTGCTTTCACCATCTTCTCTCTTCACCATCAATTGCATCTTTTGATTGAGGACGGTACTCCACCTAGTGTGGTTCGTGCGTCTTCTTCTGGTGTCGTCTCTTACTCTCCTCTATTCCCTCCCGCAGTCATAACGGGAGTGTCATGAACGAAGCGATGACGCGGACGCTTTTGACTAGAGTTGTCGATGATGACTTGCTTGCTGTAGACGTAGTCGATTTTGAAGTAGCCATGGTTGTGGTAGTCGATGTAGCCGCAAATTGCCGAAGAGCGATAAAAAATTTCACCATATTACAGTAGCATTTTGCACCTTTTAGGTGTCAGAGAATGCAATCTGGGACATCTTGCAGATGTCAGAGGACGTCATTGTAGATGACGCGGTCGATCCCGTTGTCGATGTCGCGGTTGTTGCCGTCGTAGAGGACCGGTCGATCGTTGCCGTCGTCAATGAAGTGTCTTGCAGATTGTATCTGTCAGAGGACGCGATGATGTCCATCCTTGTGAATGATGCAGACTTTGGCGTTGTAGTCGTCGATGACGATCAATTTTGTTGATGTGGTCATACAGCCGAAGAAGAGAATTATCGGTGTAGTGGGTTGTCGTAGACTCGTAGTCTGTCTTGTACTTGATCTTGGTTCATGTTGCAGTCGCGGGGCGGTCGCGGGGGCAGTCATGGAGACGCGCTCGATCGACGACCCGTGCACACATACAACGAGATCGAGCGACCCGTGCACACATACAACGCGCGCATGCATGTAATTGCTTTGTAGATGGCAGCTTGATTAATTTCCCTCCTGGATCTCGATCAATGTGCATGGCACACACACGTACGCAGTGCATGATTACGTACGTAACGGATGCCCCTGGATCTTCTCGATCTGACGCCGGGGTTGGTGCTGTTGGTGACCAAGCCTGTCACCGTGCCACTCGTCGTTGATCTTGAAGTCGTTGATGTCGTTCACGACCCGGCCTTCATCGATCTCCTGCATCTGCGTCGTTATGTTGCTTCTTCTTGTTGAACACCGTAGACGCGAGATCGTCCGTCTCCTGGCCGGCGCCATGCTCCACTCGACGACGAATTTATTACGTGGCTAAACTAATTCATCTAATGGCTGAACTAAGGAATTCTAATCTATGATCTAATTGTGGACGCTAAAGATGCGGTGCCCCGGGAAGATCATCTCCCCGGGGCGCGCGAGCGGAAGATATCTCCCAGGAGCGTGCGAGCGAAAGATGGATAAGTGGAGCTAGCAACGTGAGTCTTTAAGCTCTGATAACATGTAGAAAATATTAATAGAATCTATTCTGATGTATATTGCACGAACCCTCATGGGTATATATAGAGATATATGAGATATCTTGGAGTACAAGTCAAGTTACGAGAGATTTATCTCTAACTATTCTATTTTTATCTCTAATCTTTATCTCTGCCATGATTCAGTTAGGTTCTCGACTCGTTCTTTCTCTGTTTCTGTCGGCACATTTGTTGTCAGCCTCTAGAGATTTTGGGGCTTTTCTTGCTTCTGAACTGATCAATGTCAGTTAGATTTTGGGAGTTCTGTTCAATTCTATAGGTCGGAGTACGATATGAGATTTGTGTAGTGATATTATTATACAACTCTTGAAGTATTGAAGTTCTGAAGATCTGGATATTTCGGTCTTAGAAAATACGAAAGTTCAAACTTCATTCTTCAGAGAGAAAACTTATACTTCAGAGTTCAGACCTCAGATCAGATTCAACACCAACCAAAAATCAACACGATTTCTCGACCTCCCATTGATTCTTGAGATCTACATCCCAGACATCGATCTAACCTCCGACATTGCTCTAATCCTCTAACTGAACGAAAAGATCTTGCAGGTGTTCAGTTCAGTCAGCTTCTGTAACAATACTACTACGTACATCTTGGAGATTGGAGTACCGGGTATTCCGTTATGCATTTCGTTTATGATCTTTCAGAATGCAAACCCCAATAAGCACTTAAAAAGCAAACCGGCATATGCCAAATTGCACTTCAAAAACTAACGAGCACTAGCCGATCGGCATCTCCCAGAACCACCGTCTTCCACCGTCCGATCTGCGATCGACGGCGTCGGCGCTCGCGGCGGACGCTATATAAAGCCAGCCCAGCCCACCGCGCCACCATCGATCGCCAATTCGCCACCTTACCAGAATAAAAAGCAGAGCAGCTTCTCTTCCACCGCGCCAATCCATTTCCCCACCTTCCAGAAGCTTCTCTTCCAAGGAAGCCGCAGAGAGCAAGAGCACACGAGATAGCGAATTGAAGCGAGGCGAGCGCGGCGCCAGCCATGGACCCAACACTGGAGGAGGTCCTGGAGGTGGTCGGCGTCAGCCTCGGCGGGGTCGTCATCGTGGGGGGCATAGTTGCCGCCCATGCCTGCTTGCGCGGGATCAGCGCGGGGCGGGAGACGCTGCGGATGCTGCAGGTCCGGAAGCTCGGCGGCGTCACCACGCTGGAGCGGCCGTCGGGGCGCGACTGCGGGATGTGCAAGCACCCGATGGACGCCGGCGACGAAATCCGCAGGCTGTCCTGCGGCCACGTCTTCCACACGCGCTGGGTCGACGTCTGGCTCCGCGACCACGGCCTGAGATGCCCTTCCTGTCGCCGGATCGCCCGCTGCGTGCGCGTAGTGGTGGAGGTGGAGCCGGAGGCGGATGTGGTGGTGGTGGTAGAGCCGGAGGCGGAGGTGGTGGTGGAGATAGAGCCGGAGGCGGAGGCGGATGTGGTGTTGGAGGTAGAATCAGAGGAGGAGGTGGTGATCGAGCTTGCTCCGGAGGCGGATTTGCCCCAGAGCCAGGAGGGGACAAGGGGTCCTCGTCGTCGACCCCACGTCGTGATCGACATGGAGGCGGCGGCGGCGGCGACGAGTTCTGCGCAGAGGCCGGAGTAGCAGCAGCAATCACCGCAGGCGTCAAGCTTGGAGGGAGCCACTTCTGCATCCATCTGCGTCGCCATGATCGGGGTTAATTGGGCGGAGCGGAGCACAGCCGCAATGGTTCGGATCAGTTGTTCGGTTCTCGACTGGTCCTTTCTCTGTTTCGATTTCTCGTCAGGCCTTTTTCCTGCTTAGATTCTGAACCGATCGATGTCAGTTAGGTTTTTGGAGTTCTGTTCGATTCTGTAGGTTAGGCGTAGCATCGGTTTTGGAGACAGTTCATTCCGTCAGAATTTGTAACTTGGTTGCTGTCTTGCTGATGGAATTGTGTGAATCTATGCAATTGAGATGACCCCGTTTTCCTAGTTTTATGGTTAATTGGAGCGTTTTCCTAGTTCAAAAAAAAAATCCCCTCAAAAAAAAGTTCTATGGTTAATTGGAGCGTTTAATTGGGTTGCAGAGTTTTATGGTGTCGTTTTGTTGTTATGATGATCAGTGATTGTGTACCATTTTGTTATGATTGTAAGGGCTTGTCTATGGTGTAGTTTGCTCTGTCTGTGATGGACTGAAAACCTGGACATTTTGAAGCACAGATGGTTTTGGTGAGTTCTTGAAGATAATTTTGGATTGTTGCATGTTAGTGTGAGATACAGAAATGGGAAATGAAGATTGTGAGTTTATGGTTTGCGGCCATGTATTCTGCTGCTTTCTGGATGATCATTGGTTCGCTCTTGCCAGTAAGGTCCATTGCCCTGCCAAGTGCCAACAAGTTGCTTGCAGATCTTCAGTTTGATACACAAACTACTAGAGAACTACTAGTAATCCTTAAATAAGCCCCATTTCCTCCCTGTTTTTTTTTTGTTTTTTTTTTTTGGCTTTGTCAATAGCCATGCACTCATGATGATAACAATTAGAAAGTGAGATGTACTTTGGACAGAGTTGTGTAACTGAATCATATTTAAACCCATTTGGATCTTTCAAAGTGTAAGGTTGCATGTCATGTGCATGTACACAGTTTCCTCAAAATATGATTAGGATTGAATCGATTGATCACAGATTACAGCAAACGCGCAGACCGACTGTTGGAAGTATTTCTAAAATATCAACTTTTTAACTGATAAGCTGACTGATGCTGAAGTAGTACTGGATGAGCATAGGAAAGTAGAAAATACTGCACTACTTGTCTACTCTACTGTACTACTGTCCCGTTTATCCAAAATGCACTTGCAATGTCTGAAGACTCTGAACTAGTGTAGCAATAAACTGAACCACCTTTGGATGGCATTAGTTATGTGTAATGTGCATAGAGTACTAAACTGCCTGTTAGTCCATGCATTTCATTAAAGTATCAATATTAGATTTCCTGTGTTATGTGGAACAGGAATGCCAAATTGACAAATGACAGTACAGAGAAAAATAAGAATCTTCAGGCGTACAAAAGTTACTCGTTAAGTAGTTATACCCTTCAGTGCTTTTGCCGTCCTTTCACCGTCCGATCTGTGATCGACGGCGCTGGCACTGGCCACCCACGCTATATAGCTCGCCAAGTGGGCCATCCAGCCAAAGACAAATCGTTTCAAATCACCCCAGCCTTCTTCCGGAAGCTAGAGCAGAGCAACTTCTCTTCGAAGGAACGAAGAGAGCAAAAGAGCGAGGAGGGGAGCAGCCATGGATGCAGAGCCGCTCCCCGTCTTCGGCGCCGTGGCGGGGATCATCACCGTCGCCTCGGCCGTCGTCGTCATCCAGCGGCGGGGGGAGGAGGCTGCGGATGTGGTGGCGTGGCGGCGTCAGGACGCTGGATCAGGCGCTGCGCTTCCGCTGCGTCTTCTGTTCAGTTCTTACCAGCCTCGCATGCTATTGAGGCTTTGAATGCTTAGGTTTCTCTGAATCCGTTGGTGTTAGCTAGTAGCCTGGTATAGTACGGAGTAGGTTCTTGTAGATTTTTGTTCAGTTCTTCAGGTGGTCGTACTGTCGCATCGTGTGCCTTTTCTATCGGTCAGGATTTCTAACTCAGGTTTGGAGCATCTTGATGGACTTGCCAAGCTAGTTCAGATGAAAACAGTCTCAAATGAACACCGAGCCCAGCAGATATGATTTGTTCTTACTTCGTAGGAATTTCGTATTGGACCGATACACTATTGACTGAACATTTATCAGTATTATGCTCCCTCTCAAAATGTGTTCTTACACAAAATCAGTCCATCGCAATAACTATCCTCTACACTTCTGCAAACCACACTTCTCCAAAATGTGTTCTTAATTCATCTGGCACGGCGGTATAAAAAAATATATTCATCTGGCACGGCAAATGATAACTGAATAACCATGGCCGTCTTTTTCTGGAACATCGATAAATTTAGACCACATTTAACACCGCCCTAAGTAAACACAAGCAAACATCTCGACCTTCCATCAAGTCGAGATGTGCATTCCAAATCATCTGGCGTTCTGGAGTTTCTGAACGTTGCATGCAGAAACCAACCTGTTTAGGCCTTGTTTGGGTGGGCCGGGATCTAACATCCAAGCCCACGCAAAAAAAAAAGGCATTATAAGCAAACAACTCTCGCGCCACCGCCATCGTTCCAATCCAAACGCGAAGCTGTAACCAACCAAGAAGAGACAGAGAGAGATTTTCCGAGATTCTCCAGCGAAAAGGCAAGACGCGGAGACGAGACGGGGAATTAATGGCGGAGAGGAGGAGCAGGGAACGCGACGCGCCCGCGCCATCGTGCTGCCTCCCGTGGAGGTCGCTCGTGCACGGCTGCGTGGAGGCGTTGCGGCGGCCGGCGCCGGCGGAGGTGCTCGCCGGCCGCGCCGCCTGCCTCTGCGGCCGGACGATCGAGAGGTTCGGGTGCGGCCACAGCAGGCACCGCCCCGAGGAGGAGGCGTCGACCATGGAGCCCCCGAGCTGCGCGATCTGCCTTCCATCAGGCGGGATGCCGCCGGCGACGGAGCGGGGTGACGACGACGACAGCGACAAGTCCCCGTCGCCGGTGTACTCGTCGGCCGACGCGCCCGGGGAGGGGAAGCCGCTGGTGCTGCTTCCGCCGCCGCCGTCCAGATTCGTCCGTGCCCCGGCCATGGCGAGGCAGGGTCAGGACCAGGCGTCGTCATCGTTGAGTTCGGTTCGGGATTCAGGATCGTCGCCGTCCAGATTGGTCCATGCCGGGGTGGAGCAGGTTCATCAGGATCAACCGCCATCGGCGATTTCGGTTCAGGATTCAGGGGTGGAGGAGAGATCGTCGTCATCGCCGCCGCCGTAGTCTGTAGGGATTGGATATTTGGATGCTCTCTGTCTGAACTGGAGTGCATTTGTCAGAGATCTTGGCCGTTTCATGGTTAGGTTTCATGAATGATTTGTTGATTCTTTTATGGTAGTACACATTTGGAGGCGGTACAAAGATTTTGTTCCTGTTCTTGCGTAGTTGTTTGGCCTAAGGATTAACATTAGAGACCGATTTTTGTTGAGGTGTCCTCTTCTGGTTGTCTCGGCCTGAATTTTTCTACTTTTAACTGTGTTCTACAGATCGAGATCATCTCCGTGTTCTCAACAGATGATTGGGTTTTGATTGTGTTCTTGAAGATTAAGTATATTGTCTAGTGGTATGTGGCAGAAACACTTGCCTTTTTGTGTGGCATTTTGGTGTTGCAACTTGCAACATCCAGAGTTCAATAACAACTAACTACCCAAGCTTGTCATTTATAATTTACTTGACAAAAGAAGCTCGGTATGTTCGATTAAACTTCCATCGTGGGAGTATTTGTGAAATGCAAGAATCAGCACATGAAACTGTACTCATGCTTCTGTATGTATATGATTCTGTCAGTTCTTTTGTGAGAATATTATGCTTCTCGTTTGGCCCAGCCCAAGCGCTTTGCTCGGCCCACCAAACGAACCGACGTCCAAACTGACCGAACCGAACAATCCAGAAGACCTCGAGTCCGAGTCCAAACCCCCTCTCTTCATCAGCTCGGCGCCGGCGATTCACGCCTCTTTTCCCCCAAATCATCGAAACCCTACCTGCCGCCATCCACCTCTCGCTCCCGCCTTCCCTTCCCTTTTGCCGGCGCGGCGCCACCCAAAACCCTAGCAAAACCCCGCGGCGGCGGCGGAGGGAGGAGACGGATGGCGTCGGAGGACGAGACGAACCGGCTGTTCCGCATCCGTCGCACGGTGATGCAGATGCTGCGGGACCGCGGGTACCTCGTGCTGGAAGAGAGCATCAACATGACCAAGGGCGAGTTCGTCGCCAAGTACGGGGATCCCGTCAACCGCGACGATTTCATCATCAACTCCGCCAAAGTCGGCAGCCCCGCCGACCAGGTGTGTGCACGGCTCCGCCGCCGCCTCTGTTTTCTTCCGGCGGGTGAATCGATTGATTTTTTTTCTCCTTTTTGTTTCATCGTCCTGGTGGCGCAGATCTACATCTTCTTCCCCAAGGACGCCAAGCCCGGCGTGAAGACGATCAGGAGCTACGTCGAGAGGATGAAGCAGGAGAGCGTCTTCAGCGGCATCCTCGTCGTGCAGCAGGCGCTCAGCGCGTTCGCCCGCAGCGCCGTGCTGGAGTGCTCCCAGAAGTTCCACCTCGAGGTCTTCCAGGTGAGCTCTCGGCCACATTCCCTCATCTCCTGCTCCTGTATCTTCATCTATTCCCAGTGGAGAGCAGTGATTGATGCTTGAGGTTTCACTTGCTGTACAGGAAGCAGAGCTACTCGTGAACATCAAGGAGCATACCCTAGTGCCGGAGCACGAGCTCCTCACGCCTGAGCAGAAGAAGACGCTGCTGGAGCGATATACGGTGAAAGAAACTCAGGTCTGGAAATAGGCATTTTAATTTTTCTCGTAGGTGTAGTGTTTGAATTGATTTAGCACAACGTTTTCGATGTTTAATTGCTCTGTTGATATGTGCACACCACTAAAATGTTTACTGGCAGCAATTTTTGAGCAATTATCGGTGTGAGCTATGACCGTTTTCCAGGAGGCTTGCATTATATGCATATTCTTTGTGTTGCCATTAAACACGTCTCAAATTTCCTGACACTTATCATAGACAATAGACCATGTGACCTGTAGTTGTTATTGAGACACTGTGGCTTGTTTGCATAAATGGTCCATTTGTTTCATCTGTTAGTATTCAAAATTTGATAACTCCTTGCTGTAAACCATCTAACTAACCAACAAAGCAACAGGTTCCCCTGGGATTAATTGCTGCAAAATGAATAAAATTGTTAGTACTGGGCTTTGAAGTGATGGTCACACATTTTAAGTTTTAACTGAACTCCATGAGTGCTCTCTAATTGCTTTTTATTTTTTTGCTTCTAATTGCCAAGGAAAGTAAAGCTCGGGTTTATGTGCTGTTCGACTTTGTCCAGCAGTGGAAACCAGGGCTGTTAATAATGTTGTAGTTTTTAAGTCATCTTGTTTTGTGAACTATAGTTTAACTTGTAATTGTTATTTAGTATTGCCGGTTTTACAATGTAAACATCGATTGTTCATTTTATAAGACAACTAGTTCGATAAAATTTGTTGGGTCATAAAGTATGAGAAGGTTTCCGTATTACTTTAGCAGACAATCAAGTGACAAACTGGTCCTTGTTTTAAACTCAAAGGCGATATTTGAGAGGAGCAATGTGGTAATGCAAATGTTGATAATATGTGTATGAGACAGTGGCAGCATAGGCTAATACAATAGCAATTTCAATGTTCTGTATATTATCTGCTTCCTTTCAGATCTTAACATTGATGATCTTGTCTCATTACAAAGTTACTATAACAAATGCTCTGCTGCATTTTATTCTTTACTATGACATGTGTCATGTTGGATAATGTCAAGAATGTAAATGCACCTGGTGTGCTGGGATGTTGCTCTGAGGAGCTCTTTGTTTTCATGCCATACCATTTCATTTCCTTATTTATTTGGAGTATGTTTAGTTTGATACATAATTTCAGTTCCAGTCACCCCATTTTTTCCTTTTTACATATATTACATCCCTCAATTTTTGACACCCCATTCTAAAAAAGGTGTCCTCACAATCAAGATAACTAGAAACCTTGTTAGATACAGAGTAGTTCATTGAATGGACTCTACTTGCATATTTTTCTGTAAATTTTATTGCAGCAACCTGTTTGTTTTGATGACATTGAACTTGTCATGCGAATGCAGCTCCCCCGGATTCAAATCACGGACCCAATAGCAAGATACTACGGCATGAAGCGTGGGCAAGTAGTAAAGATCATCCGATCCAGTGAGACTGCTGGAAGATATGTGACCTACCGTTATGTTGTGTGAGCTTTGGTACATTTTCATGCCTGGAGCTTTGCAGTGGATATTCCTCTGGTGCAAATCAATTACTGTGGAAGCATTCTTGTTGGCAAGAAACATTCTTGTTGACAAGTAACAGAAGTACTGGAGTGCGGTGTTTCTCGTTTAGAACTGTTTGACATAGTATTGTTATAACTACAGTAGATGAAGATTTCTTTAGCTGTGTTCCATTTCACGCAACTAAATCATTCTTGGCTATCTGAAATATGTGATTGGTCTGTTTCACCTTTCGTGTGTATGATGTTTGTTTTATTGAAAATGGAACAAGCATGCCTTCCGGGACCATTGAACCTCATGTGCGGGCAGCTGAGATGAAAGCACGGGGGGACATGGGATGTGCATACATCTGTAGCATGTATTTCTTGTCGGGTGGACGGATCTTAGATTGTTAACAGGCTACACCAGGAGCAATCTGTGTTTCAGCCTAGTACACAGTGTTATCAAATTATCAAACCAACCAGCTCTGCTAGATTTCTTCGAAAACATTAAACATCAGTGTTCAGATGACATACTTTAAGCTAGTATTTGTTAGGTTTATACCCCTTCAGTTTCATATTATATAAGATATTTTGGGTTTGTTATATATCAAACTTCTTTAATAAGTTTAGAATAAATTTATAGAAAAACAAAAGAATATTTACAATATCAAATTAGTTTCATCAAATTCACTATTGAAGACATAATACTAGAAGTTATGGTAGGTTTATGCAACTTTGATCATAAAATTAGGGTATTCTGAACTTTGCTCTCTGCTTTTGTTGACACTGTGGATTCACTTCTCTGCTTTTGTTGACACTGGATTCACTTTCTGCGATTGACCACCAGCCTCGTTTGTGTTCTGCCTGCGGAGAAAAGAGTAACCTGGAAATTTCAGGCTTCTCATTGTCATCCGACAGTAAAAATATCTCATTGTCATCTAACAGTAAAAATGTACATCATTTTAACGTTTCTGTAGTATCGTCATAGCGTGTGCCGGGAACCACACGTCAAGACACTTCCCCCCGGTGCTTCCCCTGTCGCTACCATACTGAAGCCAAGCCAAACTCGCTCCCGGCTTCGCCCAAGTCGGTCAACGATGCGAACCGGAGCAGCGAGCGTTCGTGCGACGGCGACACATGCGCCCAGCGACTTGGACCGGTCATGGCACGGGTGATGTGAGCACCACTCGCGTCGTCCAAAAACCAAATCCGCAATCCACTCCAAACCCACCCCC
>CM002482.1:13981517-14045684 GCA_000325765.3 Leersia perrieri | reverse complement strand
AAAAAAAAAAAAAAAAACTCCGATCTCCCTCTCAGAAAAAAAAGAAAAGAAAAGAAATCTCCGATCTGGCGCGGAGAATATTCACAGATCGGTGCAGATACAGTCACACATGGCGAAAAAATCCTGACGAGGCCAAGGCAAATCGAGACCAAACAGCTAATAAACCACAGGAGAAAAATGAGAATTTTACGGCAAGCGACTGGTCGCCGTGGAAACGAAGACGAGGCAGCAGGAAAAAAAAAAGAGAGACAATCCACGGCCAAATTCTCCATGTCCTTGATAAACGATAATAAGAACAGTGTAGTAGTAGGTCCTGACAGGGCAAATGCTGCTCTATCATTGTCAGATAAGGCCCGACCACCATCTTAGCAGCAGCAGCAGCCGATCTGCAGATGCCATCCGTTTGAGCCCACTTCCAGCAAACAGATGCTACTCCTAGCTAATGGAGCAGTAACTCTGAAGCTCACAATAATGCCACACAAATCACACTTGCAAGAATAACCGTGGCAAGAGTGCTGTCAATCCAGAGACTGATAATGAGCAAATCGAACTGGGTTGAGAAGGGGTTAGGTAATTAGGCTAATACATGTTTGCTTGATTGGTGGCAGAACCTTTGGTAGGAAAAAAAAGATTAAAAGATGATGTTGTAGCCGCGTTGTTTTGTCTTGATCTCGTAACATTTTCTCTGTGCAGCATATGCTCATGCAAATCTGGACAAAGCAGCCACTGGTAGTCTAGTACAATAACTGCAGCACCAGCTAAGCACATGATTCGAACAGGGTTTCTTCACCTCTCGATCTGGTATCAATGTAGAGTCACTTCACACATCATCTTCTTAACTGTGTAGTAATACTGCTAATAATATCTTCCAGGAAGTAGTCAAAAGCTCAAAGCATCGAGTAACATTCACTACCACAGGTAAGGTCAAATTTACGATTGTTCCGTGATGGTGACAATTATTGTGAAATGGCATGTGCTAGGGAATTGATAATTGTTCTTTGCCACCAAGAGCTGACTTTCAAATCAAAGAAAGCATACAATAACATCAAGTAAGACAACTAGATAAGACTTAGAATACCGGTATACAGCCAAATTAGAGAATGGCTAAAAGTGAGGCGGAAGGTGACATTTTCCAATCGTAGTGCTTCAAATGTAAGGCTAGAATATAGAGCCAGGTAGATGGTCCAATGTTGACAAGTATAACGCCCAGTTTATAACTATACAGATTTTGACATCAAAACAGAATTATGAACTGATCTGGGTGCAATTAATAGTAATTTTGACAAACATGTTTTATACAGCACAGTTTAGTAATTAGTGCCTGTGGGCAAGGTACAGAGCATCATCAAGAAATTTCACAAAGAGAAGATGCCAAATATAACACCCAGTTTATAACTATACAGATTTTGACATCAAAACTGAATTATGAACTGATAAGGGTGCACTTGATAGTAACTTTGATAAACCATGTTTTATACAACACAGTTTAGTGGCTGTGGACAAGGTACAGAGAATTATCAAGAAATTTCACAAAGAGAAGATGAGAAATGATATAACATGCTAGTTGAAAAGGGTTTCAAGGGTATGACAGAGTGAATCATTCCTGTAAATTCAAGATAAATTGGTCAAAGATTAATTTCTTTTTCAATGCCAATATTGTTCTTAGGAGATTGGGGAGGATGGGTTGTTCCAAGAAGGAAGGTCATATCAGGATTTAGACATAAAGATGGATACTACAAGCGCTACCAATAATGTAAAAAGACAATACATACTAAATCTTACAGTTTACACGATTGTCTCAACAGGAGACGAGGCAAGGATCAAACTCATCATCCAGCAATAATTATCGCGCCCAATATTGTTGGCTCAGAATGCTCTTCATCAATTCAAGTAGCAGGACTACAAAAGAAGCAACCAATGAGCCTGACCGAGCGGTTCACAATCCCAAGCAAGATCACCACCATCAGTTGTTACATGGTATCTGATTCATCTTTGTTATAGGCCAGCGGGAACTCATCAAACTGCTCCGAGACATCACGACCCTGTCCAATGCTCTTCAGAGAGTGGTAAACCCGGTACATTGAGAGCCTCTCCCTTGCGCGAACCATGGTACATGAAAAAGCTATCTTCACAAACTCATCAATCTCTGAATCATGACCATTCCCACGCAGTGACTTATGAACAACATCACCAGTCCGACCAGAGGCCTTAAGCTGATTTATCCAATCCAACAATGTCCCCTTGAATCCTTCACCCGCCGCATCACTTGTGACAGTGGCAGCCTCCTGCCCGCTCACGAGCTCGAACAGTATCACACCAAATGCATACACATCACTCTTCATGGTAGAAACTGGATTGCTAGCGCACTCTGGGGCAACATACCCATACTCCCCGAAATCACCATTCAGGAAAGGGCTTGTATCTCCACCCTCACCGGGTGCCATCCGGACCAGCCTCGTGAGCCCAACATCTGTGATCCGAGCTTCATAATCCTCATCCAAAAGCACTGCACTTGAGCTCAAATTCTGATGAATTTGTGGGACTTGGAACCCATGATGCAGCCACGCCAGGCCGCGCGCCGCCCCAACAGCAATCCTAAGCCGTGTCGCCCAATCCAGCGGCGACTCCCCTGGCTCCTTCATCACCGAAGAAAGAGCTCCACTCTCCATATGCTTGTACACAAGCAGCCGCTCATCCTCAACGACACAGAACCCCAGCAGCGGCACGATGTTGGGGTGACGCAGCTGCCCAACCCTACTCATCTCCGCCCGGAACGCCTTCTCCGACAGCGGGCAGGAGTGCAGCCGCTTCACCGTCAGCGCAGAGCCGTCGCGCAGCACGGCGCGGTACGCCGTCCCCGCCCGCGAGCTCCCGGCGACCACGATGTGGCTGGTGCTGAAGTCCTGGGTGGCCGCCATCAGGTCGGCGAGCTTGACCTTGACGATCGGCTTCTGGAACAGCGAGACGGGGGCCAGCCGGTTGTGCGCCGCCCGCAGCCGCTCCGCCCACCAGCTCCCGTCCTCCGCGGACGCGCCGCCGGATTCGCTCCCGCCGCGGCGGCGCCCGCCCTTGCTCTTCCTCCCCGTGCACCGCCAGAAGAAGAAGGCGAGGAGCAGCGACGCGGCGGCGCCGAACACCCCTGCGGCGATGACGATGCCGAGCCCGGCGCCTCCCAGCGCGCGGCCGCACCGCGACGACACGGGGCGGCCGCAGAGCCCCTTGTTGTTCGCGAACGACTCCTTCCCGAACGAGGCGAGCTGGGGCGGGATCTGGCCGTCGAGACTGTTCCCGGAGAGGTCGAGCGACTTGAGGCGGTCGAGCCGCCCCAGCGAGTCGGGGATCTGGCCGGAGAACGAATTCCCGGAGAGCTTCAGCGAGTTGAGGAACCTGCAATTAGCGAGCTCGGACGGGAGCGCGCCGGTGAGCTGGTTCCCGGAGAGGTCGAGGTTGACGACGAAGGGGATCCAATCGCAGAGCGTGGAGGGGATCGTCCCCTCCAGCTTGTTGTCGGAGAGGTCGAGCGTTGTGGCGGCGCTGCAGAACTGCAGCGCGGAGGGGATCCGCCCCCCGAGGTTGAACCCGGAGAGGGTGAGGCCGATGATGCGGGACTCCTGCGGGTTCCAGCACGAGACGCCGCTGAGGAGGCAGAGGGCGCCCGACGATGTGTTGCTGAAGCTCCACCCCGTGAGGCGCCCGTCCGGGTCGCGGAGCTCGGCCTTCACCTCCTTGAGGCACCGCACGTCGTCCTCCTTGGGCGTCGCCGACTGCGCCGCCGCCGGCGAGGTCGCCGCCGCCGCCAAGGAGAGGAGGAGGGCGGCGAGGAGGGGAAGCGAGGGAGGCATGGTGGTGGGGTGCGGGGTGGTTTGACCAGGTGGGGAGACCGGAATGCGGGGGTGGAGCGGATGATGAGGGATGGTGTGGTTTTTGGTGGGGTTGGTTTGGCCACTATGGCTGCGCCGCGCTGCCACGGGAGGGTAAAAGAAAGGAAAATGAATTGGGGAAATGAAATCGTGGTGTGGGAGGTGAAAATTTTGGAGAAATTGGGGGGAGATGGAGAGGGAGTGACCGAGCCACAGTGGTGCTGTGGTGACTGGTCACTAGTCGTCAGAGACAGTGAGCCGTGAGCGTGGTTTTTGGCTCTGCATTGTGGAGGCAGAGGCAGGGTGAGCACAGCACGTGTGTTTATAAGTGGGGTGGATGTACGAATAGGGTAGTGATAAGTGTTTTCAATGTGGTATACTGAAGTTTTGGAGTCGTGTAGCTGGATCTATACGGGTGCATGAGACTGCATCATTGAATTGAGTCCGAGCTAGGTGAAAATCTGCCTCTAGCTGGTGTTGCTTACACTGTTTGGCGATGATATGCGTAGGAAGAAATTACACATTCCAGTTTTTTTTATGCAGATGGTAATACATGTATGACCCATTCCACACGTACCCAAATCCGGATTCTCGTCTACACACTATAAAAAATTTGTTGAATCTACCAAACTTTTGTAAGTTTGGATGATTTTTGAAGCAAAGTTTGGATGATTTATTATATGGAAGGTTTAGTTTGTACAAATTATCAGGGTTTCCGAACCATCCGATGTAAAGACGGTTTTCGGTGCTAATTATCCAATTGCAAAAGCGACCCCCCTTTGAAAATTTATTATACAAATAAAACCCTCAGAAATCTTATTTTGGCAATATATTTTTTCACGGTGCCAACGCTACTGTATCATGGTCCTACGGAATAGCGCCAGGGGATTGGTGTCGTCTCTATGCCACTGTGGACGTGAAAATCGTAAACGTTAAGGGTTTGGCGCCAACAATGTTGATGTCATGGACCTATTTATTGTAAACTAATTACAAGTAGATCCTCATAAGGATCTATTTGTAAAAAAGTATTACAAATAGATCCTTGGCAATTGGGAGCCCAACACAGCAACACAAAACCGATAATGCATCAGGCCGCATGGCAGAATGTGGCGACATATCGGACATAACATCTATCCTTCGCCACATCACAAAAACTCCTCGTTTTCTTCAAACCTCCATGCAGCATTGCCATGTACTTTGGCCTTGTCACCGAGAAGGAACCAACAAGCTACAGCACTGATGCCGACGACACTACGGCGGTAGAGGATACATAGGAGGGAGATGGGAGTTGAAACAATGAGGCTGGCCATGGTAGTGGTTGGCCGTGGTCAATAAGCAACAAGGTTGACGAGGATCGATAAGACGGTTATGGTGATGACTACCCACAGTCAAGAAGCAGAAGACCATCGTCGGACGGATAAGGTGGTCATCATTGTCGCACGTGCTTGAATTTTGTGATTTTTTTAAAAAAAGTTTCAACCAATGTATCTTGATGTTTCATGCCGTGGATTAAAATGGTTACGGTGGGCATTTTGTAGCGTTTCACCTTTTTTGTCTATGATTCTTTGGGGATTTCATATTCTTCGATGTTTCAATACTTGAAGCTCAATTTCCGTGTGTGAGAGTGAAATATTTCAATCATGATTTGACTTTGTTTCACCATTTTAATAGTGGTAAACCTTTTTAATCTACTTGCGAATCTTTTACAAGCGATGAAATGACATTTTAAAAAATCGGACATCTAATGCATAGTCGCTCAGAACAAAACACATCCCATGCAGGGTATACAACTTTGTCGAAATCCGGCAAGATTTCACGAAATTTCGATGTTTCAATGTTGCTCGGAGTATATAACGCACTGAAATTGGTATAATTCTTAAAAGTTCAAATTTGAAATCATAAAATGCAAAAGAATAACAATACTATGACATTGGGAGTATATTTTGGCACAGAAAATTTCAGAATATATTGAATCTTGATTAAATTTTTTTAAGGAAAAGTTTAAGATAATCTAAAGGTACAATGAAAATCCAGAAAGAAGTTATTGGGAATTATAATTTATCCTGTTTGATGTTATGTTGTGAACTCGTGATGCATATTGAGCTATGACCTGTGACTTGTGAGTGATATCCGCTTTGAATTTTTACATTACTATTATATATTATATATATTGTATATTTGGTGTTTGTCATTGTGAAGTATCAAATCTATATCAACACGCCCTTTTTTTTAATTGTTAGATGCATATTTACATTCAGCATATTTTCCCCAATTTTCTAGCTATTTCCCACTGTTATGCAGACAGTAAGGAAAAACAAGTTTTTTCCGCTAGGTATTTATGTAACTCCAATCGAGTTTCGATTAATTTTGAATAGATTTCGTTTTCTTTATTTTTCTTTTGAAAACCACAACCACATATTTTTGGTTGAAATTTACGTAAAACTAATCACATTTTGATACTTTTTGAGGATTTGAATTTCAATTTTGGTTTGTGAATATTGTCCAAAACTAGCGAATTCCAATGGATTTTGGGGATTTCAGTATTCCGACTGTTGGTGAAAAATGTTGGCGCTGTTCGTGGCCGTGGCCCGTGGATGGATGCATGCTCGATATCCCCATGGACCCCATCTGTCTAAGGTAGTGGGTGCGACCAGCGACCGTGCGGTTGGGTTCGGCACTGCGCCCGTCCGCGCACGCGTCGTCCAGGGCTTCAGGCGACCTCTCTCTCTACGGACTTTCGGCCGGCGACTCGAAGCTTTGCAAAATTGCAAGTAGACGAGGAATTGGGCCCTCCTCCCCACTAACTTGTTGGCACGACTTCGTGGGTGTTGTCCAAAGTTGGAGCAGCAGTTGTTTAGGTCTCTATTTAGCAGTGGTTTAGGTTTCTATTTTAGCTTCCTTCCTTTATATAAATGGTAGTAGGTGTATTAACTTACTTTAAACCTATAAAACTGCTGGGTCAGTTCGAAAAGCCATTTTATTCCACTGCTTATAAAGCGCCATTTTATTCCACTGCTTATAAAGCGAATAAACATGGGGAAAAATAGTATACACTTTCACATCGGTAGTTTCAAAGTCAAGGCCAAATAACAAAAATGGACAAAAACTTCACATCGGTTGCAGCTTATAAGACGCAACTCAAACAAGCAGAGCCAATTATTTACTTATAATAGGTTCCTCGAAAAAAATTATTTACTTATAAGTAATGGTGGCCAGTCTAGGACTCTGACTATTCTACCGAGAAAAAGGAACAGCTGAACAAGAGCCTGGAAGTGGAACCCTACCTTTGACCCCAAATCACAGCCCATGACAAATTCTACTACTCATCTACTCCTACAGCTCAAGCAAGGTAGAGGGTCTGAGAAATCAACATAACGAAGGTCCTGGGGTCCACGAATATCACACACATGTAATTAAGCTTTCGGTAGTTGGTAAAAAAAAAAAACTTTCGGTGGAATTATAGTGTCAGACATGTATCTCTGATTTCGGACTTTTTATTAAGCGTTGGTTTAGTGTTGCATGTGTAGTAGTACGTATGCATATGCAATATAATCGAAAAATAATGATAATAATGAAGAAGCTTCTTCACTTCTATATCTAATCAGGTTTAGAGTCCAGACACAGGCGATGTGCCGTGCGTCTATCATGAGCATGCGGCCGAGGAAGAGATATCACCATCCAGCAACGGACTGGCCATGTGAAATTTCTGCGATTTGATTGGGATTTTTATTGGCATCTGATTGAGATGTTGCTTTTGGCTGGCCTACGACGCCAGTTGATGGCCGGCGAGTGCAAGACTGCAAGTCTCACACATGTGCAGCTTCATTAGACAGGCAACCTCTACCGTTTCAAGGGAAACACCAAAAGAGAAGGGGACACCACCACCCAAATGGCACAGCAGGTGGGCTTAATTAGTAATTACCATGAAACTACTATCAATTGATTCTTCTAGGGAAACTATTGCCAGTTGATGTGGTCACTTAACTACTTATGATGGGCTATGAAGATTCAGGGTGGCACGGTTTCAGGCGAAAGCCTAGCTCAGTGTTTTGCTGGGCCGACAACGGCTACGCCTTTGGGCGTCGAAACCCTCTTGAGGGCGCGGTCGAGGTACCTCCTGTCTCCCTACCATTGCAAAGATCTCCAGGTGAAAACCTTTATGACAACGGCGGCATCCTTCGTGTCGTAACCCTGTTGGAGGCGTCGTTTTAGAAGTATCCATTGTGGTGTCTTTGTTGAGCTAGCGGCGATCGGCCACGCATAGCGGCGGTCGGTTCAGTGTTTGATCATCTCAGTAGGTTTGTGTTGTGTTGGTGGCGCAGGGTCTGGGTGGTGTACTTGGGTGCATACCCGACCTCGACAGTTTAATGTCGTTGTAATCTTTATTGTCACTTTTTCCCCAAATCTTAATAACATTCGAATGGCCTCTTTGGCCATTCCGGCAAAACTGTTTATGTACCTTGTGATGCCTAAGGCTTTTAGATAAGAGAGGTGAGCCCGACAATGACATTTTATTGCATGATTATGACTACATTAGGCTAGACGAGGAAATGACTATGTAAGAGCACTACTACACTAATTTATGAGCCCAACAATGACGCTGTCTCATGATTAAGACTAAGTTTTGGCTATATGATGAAAGCGCTATAGAAACACTGTTTGGCTATAGGAATATAGGATTGCTTGCACGGCAACAGCGTTTCTGCCTGGTGAAAAGCTGAAACATCTGGGAAAGCTGGATGCAGTGGTAGCCCAGGAGTGAAGCTCGACGAGAGCCTGAAATGCTAATAATACATATCAAAACAAAAGGGAATTAAATCAGAGGAGAAAAGATTGGCAAAAGGTAGGAAGCCAGAAAGTGCTACACGATCAGCAGTAGCTTTCCTCTCGATATGGCCTGCTGCACTGCTTTACCATTACTATGGTCCTGTGCAAAAATATTCATGGGAATGGGGTTCTGTGGTCATCAACAGTAACAAGTTGAAACAATCTGTGGCACAAACAAGTCTTGGAGAACACAAGACGTGGAATCTATCAGAAACATTAGGTCATAAATCATAACGACCGAACCATCTATCACGCTTTATTAAAGTTTAACACGGGTATAAAGTACCAGGTATCAGAGAACAAGTACTTGCATTCACAGAGAGCATGTGACAGGTGGAAGTTGAGATAACTGAAGTCAACAGCCACAATATCTCAAGAGTCAAAACCAAGTGGATGTCTGTACGATACGGAACAAGTGAATATGGAGTTATGGACTCCCATCCAGTAGAGAAGTTATGGAGTTATGGACTCGCATACAGTAGAGTAGTTACAGCAGACTCTACCTATGATGGTTATTACGTTGAACTATGTAAGTAGTTTATATAAGTAACAGTAAGAATGCTTCAATAATCAGCACCCACTAGATACCAGTATTGCTGACCTAGAGTGACTTAAGTGCAAATGTATTTGTCACACCCCAATCACTGCATAGAAGAACAATTATCTCTGCACAAAATTGTGTAAAGTCAGTCATTCTTTGGCATAACTATAAAGGTAAACATACAACAGTGGTGGCATGATGTTACAATGCACAACAAAGCCACCCAATTCGTATGACCATAAACAACTCGCCCACCATAGGAGAATAAAACAATTATATACCCAAAGGAATAAATAAAGAATGGCTTAGTCAATGGTCATATCAGTTTTCCTTCTAAAAAACTCACAGGTGCAACTTAGTTCTCCACATGCACCCGACAACCTTCTTAGGAGAAGGGTCTTTTGGTCCTTTGTCTCGTTGCCCAGAAGTGAAATACAGCCAGCCATCATAGTATCCCGCCAAAGTGGTCTTGATTCGGAAAGGTAACCGCCCAATCACAGTCCATTCCTATATGCAAATGTAGTTTTAGTAGAGATACACAATTGACAAGATGAGGAAATTAGTGACATCTGCAGTGCAACTTCCAAAGAGGATAATCATGTGTGCCATCTACTGATTTACACCTTGTTAGTGACTTTAGAGTGTTCTATGGACAGATTTTACGATGAATAATTGTATCAGGTTTATGCGCTTATAAACAGAGGAATGCTGACTGACGGGGCGGAGACAGGGGAGGGGGGGGGGGAGCATGGCTCAACCCCCCACCCCCAACACATGCACACACCATCACAAAAAAAAATCCTGATAGTTTACACTATATTTGTAGGTCTTACAAAATTCAAAGATTAGCATTATTGGCCCCTTCCAGCAGGTAAATTTTGGTGTTTCTGGCTCTGCCACTGCTACAAGACAGGATCATCTAAGCCAACAAATGGTAAACAAACGACATGCAGTTTATAGGTGATGTTCCATGTCACATGCATTCATTTTCTATCAATTTTCAAATGTTTTATCTAAATTCAGGAGCAAGGATCGAGGTGTACCAGTGTGTTTAAGTTGAATCGAAACACTTCACCAACTAAGACCATTTTTTTGGTTATTGGGTGCTTTTCAGTGGTTCCTCCAGCAATAATGAGAGAGTTGTTGACATTCACCCAAGCAAACTCTATATGTGAATCTGGCTTTGGCATAGGTGGAAGCTCTTTCCACTCCATTCCATCATCAAGCATGTATACATTGCTGTAGACCACCTGCATAGGCAGAAGATTAAATTGACTAGAACATTCAATATAAGTGAGAATTTAAAAGTTACTGTAAGAAAACAATACATATAGGTCTCTAGGGGGTGTAACATCCCATGAAGTACTAAAACAGGTAAAGAGGTCAGCTCAAAAAATAAAATCACTATCTATTGGGTAATGCATTGTACATTCTGTGCCTTCAGTGGAACCAGACTTCGAACTATTCATTGTTAAAAAGTAATTGATAGCATGCTAATGTGTTTTACTGTCTATTTACTACTGCCATAAATTGACCCTTACCAGATTTCAAAATACAATAGATCTCTATAAAGTGTGCAGAAATTAGCATCTCAGTGATTGAGCTACATATCAGCTTACCTCACTTCTTCTAACACATTTAAATATAGGCGATCCAGGTTTGGCCATAAAATCCCCTTCTTGTCCACCAATAACAAGTAGCTTATCATTAGCAACAACACAAGCCCTGGTACCAAAAGAGAAAACCATGATTGAGTTACGATGTTAACAGCAGTATCGTTCTCAGAAACAGGTTATATGTCACATAAACTTCTTTGTAAGGCATGCAAACAGATTTTCTTCTTAGAACTAATTTTAGTTTATGGATACTTGGTCAAAGAATAGCCTGGAACATATGCACACAGGAGCATCATAAAAACCTGAATACACCATATGCTAAGAACCAAGACCCTTTAGGTGTTGAGCAACATTACTTTCCAATGAAAATGACAAGTCAACAATAAAAATCATGGGGAGAGGATGTTATATACCTATGAGGGCCACCACGTGGGATTGGTATCTCGCTCCTCCACTCGTTTTCCAAAGCTTTCCCATCCTTTACTGCAAGACTCCAATGTTCAAGTCCAGGTTCATGCCTATCCTCCTTGCTGCCACCCATCACATGAAGCCTGCCTCGCCAAAGTTGCGTGGCTGGAGCATATCTGAACAATAGACATGGGGGCAAGAAAGAACCAAATAAGGTATCAAAACAAAACTAGTTGTTCCGTTACTACAAGCGGACCAAGTATCCAAATTTCAATAGTCGTATTAAGATAAACGGGAGTGTGTAACCAGGCAAATATAATAATGTCTAAATGCAGCACTGTTTGTACCTAGGAACTGGTAATGGAGGTAAATCATGCCATTCTTTTGTTGCAGTGTCCAGCACAAAATTTCGAGCTGTAGGTCCCCTACATTGTGGACCGTACTGCCCCGTTACCACATAAATATATCTTCCATCTGTAACCATTCCCAAATGTGAATGAGCCATTTCCTTTGGCATATCGAACCTCCCACCCCATGTATTATCTGAGAAATTGTAAATATCCACATGAGAATGCACCTACACATGGAAAATAATGTAAAAGGTTAAAAACGACAACTTGGTGTCCCATTGAATTATTTCAAGAAAAGATGCCCCCCCATAAATTAACTTATGGTAAAGAATTCAGTTGAACAGAAAAGTAACAGTGAAATCAACATGGCAAGGAATTATTGGATTAGTTTCGCAGTCTGACCATACTAAATATATAGAAACACTATTATATTGTATTTTCAGCCAAAAAAAATAATAATAATGTGACTATGCTAGCCAACATATCCCATTAAAAGTGCTTGAATTGAGTTTTAGTAACAAAGATCAACAGATCATGGTTGAACGAAATAATTGAAAAACTAATAGTTGAACTTTTCACAATGATCCTTCTTTGTTCAGCTTACTGTGGTACATGTAGAAAGATTTATACCAGCACAATTGATCATGTACTGTAGCAAAAGAGTCTAGGGCGCACAGATCATACAAATTTGTCTTTAATTAAAAACATGAAGGCAGCCAACCTGACTGATCAAAACCAAGTGTCCAATTACACTTCTAGGTCATTAATGGCTGAAAGGGAACTATCGGAATGTCTTCCTGCAAACCCTACTCCCCAATTAAAGATGTTACATGTTACTACATCTTTTATTGTTTAGCAAGCAAGAGATTTATAGATGAAGAAAAAACAGAAAGTGTGACTATATATAAGAGATAATAAGCCTCCTCACATGGTTAATGGTGCCATATCCCGCAAACACATATAAGAGATTTTTAATCTGCATAGCAGCACCGTCCAAACGTGGCACAGGTGCTTCAGCCATCTCTTCCCATTCTAGTTCTGGTCCTGGCAAATCAGCAAAGGTTGCATTTATGTCCATGGAACCTGGTGTTTTTTCCTTTGTCTGCTGCACAAGAAAATAAAACAAATGATTACTGAGAAAACAAATCAACTTGAAATGCCAGACAAAATTATACATCACATCATTAGTCTTCGTAGTACAAGTTGCTATATAGAGAAGGGTAAAATAGATTCGAGTGAGATACAAAAGTATTTACATTGTTTACAACAGTCTTGCCAAATCAATGCAGTATACAAAAGCTGGCATTGCTAGAAAGACAGGTCGTTTTTCCTTGTGGTGTTAATTTAATCCAGCATGGGATCAGAATGAAAATCAGATCGCTGTTTGCTGCTTCTAGCTCAAACAAATGATGAAACTGTTCATGATTTACCATGAGTTTGCTGCTTCTATCCATTTGTCAAGTAGCTGTTGTATTTAAGCGTCTCATGTCTATGCTAATTCAAAGACACAAATATTTTGCAGGTTCTTCTAAAGATTACTGTTTGCAAACAGTTCTTCGCTAAGAAAGCTCAACCAGAAGTTGCAGGATGAATGCATGATTAATTTCTTCCTCTCCTAACAAGCACAGATCGTGTTGCAATTGAAAACTGACCTATCCATATCCTTCATGAAGCAATCAACCTACTACTGTCAAAGTTCATGCCTAACTGCATCACACAAGGGCTGCTAGTGAGCAAGCCATTTGCAATCGAGGGATACTTATCAATCAACCAAATGTGTTCTGTTAGCCCATTCAAAACACAATATATACCTAATTCCAACCAGATCTCACTAATCGCTTAATTCCGTACTACACAGTGCACTTAGAACGCAGTAAAGGCAGCAATCGAGTGTGTACGCCAGATGGGAAGCATCACCTTTTCCCCCGAGAACGGCACGGGGTCGGCGGGGCGGGCGGGGAGATCGATCCTGGAGGACCAGGCGGTGGCGGGGGAGGATGGGGAGGAGGACGACGAGGCCCAGAGGAAGTCGGCGACAAGTACGAGGCCGAGGATGGCGACGGCGGCGAGCGCCATCAGTTGCTTCGAAGGGGGCGCCTTCGGCGGCGGCGCCGCCGCCGCCGGTCTCGCCATCGGCGGCGGGGGTGGTCAGATGAGGCGGCGGCTGCGAGGAGTGGACTCTGTCGGTGGCATTAATGGCGAGGCGGCGAGGGGGGAGTGTGTCGATGCGAGGAAAAGAGAACGGGGACGGCAATGGAGAATTTTGGAGGGGGCAGTGGCAGTCGATTATTTGCCCTATTTTCTTTCTTCATCTCCTGTAAAATTGTGACAAGTATATGTTGGGTACTTGGGTTCTTGAAATTTTTGGTAAAATTTTTAAATGTCACACTTTGATAAGAGTATCACTCCAAAAAATATCTCTCCTCTCCGGTGCTGCCAATCTACGACTTAAATTCTGAAAGATGTTAAGTCCTTTGAGTTTGAGTATCGCATGAGTTGTTTACTTCCTCCGTCTTAGAATAAAAAAAATATAATTATGGATATGACTTGTCCTAATACTATAAAATTTAGATAAATGTAATAGTATGAGTTACATATGGTAATAGCTCTTTCTATTCTAAGAATGTGATCTTGCAACATAGACTCAACGGAAAACTCATAATCTGCTCGGCTTGTTGATGCCTTGGGTGGTTTGAATTTGTTAACCTGCTCGAGCTGGTTCTTCAACCAAGACAAGCAGCGAACTAGCAACGCAGTATAGCACAACAACCCAAAATGAAAGCAACATGGGCAGGTTCTATGAAATATAGAGTTAATCATGCATTTGCTTGAATCAATGTTGGTTTTTAATGTGTTTTACATGATCTTAATGGTCAGCTTGGGCTAACAAATGAGTCAAGTGGCCAACTCATTAGGTTAACACGCCGAGTCGGCTCAAAATCCAACCATTTGGTAACATAAACCATATTGCCTTTGCTATCACCGATAAGTCAAGTTGATTCAACATAATTGCTAGAATAAAATCATGCACACTCTCTCTCCTATCGTACACCATCGTTCTTATAACTATGTCACGCATTTAGGAACAGGCAACAATGGCAAGAGTAAAATCCGTGATGGCTAGAAGCGTCTAAAGAAAAAAGATGATAGCAGAGGAGGAGAAAAGATCATGGCGTCATATAGCGGAATATATTAGATCAAAGTAAATTATTTTAACAAATTACAATTTTAATGTTTTTAAAAAATATTTAAAAGAGCGTTTCACATATTTTTGCCAAAGAATTTTGGGACTTTTTTTAGGAGCTCTATAATCTAAGAAGTGTTTGGTAGACGGCTTTTTATTTCATTTGTCTAAATCTGTACTGTAGATTCTTATAGGAGTTGGACCAAAATCTAAAATATTTTTTGAAGTTTATGACAGTCAGAGATTCGGTAAGAAATTGGAGCCGCGGAGGGAAAGCATCTCGCGCACGATGTGTGTATGCCTTGGGGCTTGGGCCGAGATGAACCCCCAGCGGCACAGCAGATTGGCCTGGCAGGAGCCCACAAGTGGCCGCAAGGCCTGCGCTGAAGGCCCAGCAAAGTAGTGCGCACATCCAGAGCGTGGACCGGGAAAGCGGCCTGCATGCCGATCTCCCCCTCGTATCGTAGTCGCGTAGTATCGTAATATCGTCCATGTCTCCATCCGCAATTCAGCATCGGCATCACGGCAAGTATATGCAAGTGCAATTTCATCCCTAATCGATCTGATCGAAGCGCACGCACGGCTCCTCCACTCCAGCGCTTTAGCCAACCGCGCCGGCACGTACGCACGGATCGCATCGCATATGCAGCGAAAGGGCTCGATCGGCCACGCGCGCGGCCGTTCACCGCAGCAAAAACCTCACGAAAACTCCATCGTGCAAGGGGCGCGCGCGCGGCTCCCACTGTCTCGCGTTTCGCCGTCCCAGTGATTTTCTCGTGTATAGCAATCATAGGTTGCCCGTACGTAGCCACAGCGATCGCGAGCGAGCGACTGGGCAGCGATCGAGTCAGTGACGCCACGGCTCTCCCCACTGGGCACGTAGTGGCGTAGCTGCGGATAAGGGAGCTAGAGAAACAGCAGAAGCGGCCAAAGGCGGCCGTTGGAGCCACTCGCCGATCGATCGATCGATCGATCAGCTCGGTGTGCCAACGAAACAAGCTACGCCTTCCTCCTCCCTCAATTCCTAACGTAAGTGCCCATGCAAGCACGCGATCGATCGAGCTGATTGATCCGCAGCCTCTCCCTGCCTTATCGTAAGTCGTAACCACCACGTCTCCGGCCGTTTACATGCATGCACGCCCGCCGCCGCGCATCGTCATTCGTCTCATCCACATTTGATTAACAAGCTTATGTTATAGGCACTTTTAGAGCTTAGCAACTGCACAGCAAAACCGAATTGGGGTCTTCAGTTTGCATGCATGATCGGTTTTAAGCTAGCTACTTCAACAAAGAAAGTTGGCAAGTTGGGCCTCCCTAAGATTTTCTGAAAGGGATTAAGTAATTAAGTCACCTTTTACTAATTACTTTGTTAATTGTTAATCTAAGACTAAAGTGAAATAGTTGATATAGATGATGTAGTAGCGGTACTGTGCTTATGATATTCCATAGAGTTATACTCGCTCCTTTTATAACGCAAGGTATTTTGACTTTTTATTATAATGCTTGATCATTCGTCTTATTCAAGATATGAAAAAACAATTCATCTCTAAAGCCTTAGGACTTTTTTTTATTATAAATGATACTATTGTCTAAACATGAATAAGACAGATGACCAAACGTCAGAAACAAAAGGTCAAAATGTCTTTCATTATAAAACGAAGAGAATAGTACTCCATCCGTCATTAAATGTTTGACGTCGTTGACTTTTTGACACATGTTTGACCATTTGTCTTATTAAAAAAATTTTATAAAATATATAAAACTATATGTGCACATAAAAGTTTGTTTTTACTAATGAATCAAATGATAGAAAAAGAAATAATAATTTCGTAAATTTTTTGAATAAGACGAACGGTCAAATATATATAAAAAAGTCAATAATGTTAAACATTTAAGGACGGAGGGATCGAGTAGTTGACAAATTTTATCATCATGTTTACCAAATTTACGAGATTTCCACACACTCCACTATACGAGTGTTACAAACTAGTGTGATGCTGATCTCTTTGAAGGAAAAACGACAAAATAAATTTCATCCTTGCCACATCATCAAAGATGGTGCCATGGTGGTCTTCAAATTTTGCACTACACTAACTGTCGCGTATATATCTCATCCATGTTCACCTAAGAAAGCACACTCCCTCCTAACTGCACACTCCCATTTCTACTCACACTTAATTATCCCAGTACTCACACCGTCACAAGATCGAACACTCGACGCGCATCATGGCCACCACCGCGACGGCAGCAGCGCCGCCGTGCTACGACACGCTGGAGGGCGTGGAAATCCTGGGCCGGTACGACCCGGGGTTCGCGACCATCCTGACCCGCGACGCGCTGGCGTTCGTGGCCGCGCTGCACCGCGAGTTCCGCGGCGCCGTCCGGTACGCCATGGAGCGACGCCGCGAGGCCCAGCGCCGCTACGACGCCGGCGAGCTCCCCGGGTTCGACCCGGCCACGCGCCCCGTCCGCGAGTCCGACTCCTGGTCCTGCGCCCCCGTGCCGCCCGCCATCGCCGACCGCACCGTCGAGATCACCGGCCCCGCCGACCCCCGCAAGATGGTCATCAACGCCCTCAACTCCGGCGCCAAGGTCTTCATGGTAACCAAACACAAACACACAAACTCGTGCAAAGTGTGCGACACGTATCGTGCCGTGGCGTGACGGTTTTTTTGTTTGTGTGTGTGCAAGGCTGATTTTGAGGACGCGCTGTCGCCGACGTGGGAGAATTTGATGAGGGGGCAGGTGAATTTGCGGGACGCGGTGGCGGGCACGATCACGTGGCGCGACGTGGTGCGTGGGAAGGAGTACAGGCTCGGCGACCGGCCGGCGACGCTGTTCGTGAGGCCACGCGGGTGGCACCTCCCCGAGGCGCATGTTCTCGTCGACGGCGAGCCGGCGATCGGCTGCCTTGTCGACTTCGGGCTCTACTTCTTTCACAACCACGCCGCCTTCCGCGCCGGACAGGGCCGTGGGTTCGGCCCCTTCTTCTACCTCCCCAAAATGGAGCACTCCAGGTACGTACGTTTTTGTGGTAATGAGCTCGATGGAGTGTGAAGGGTGATCGATCTTGCCGTGTGTCTGTGTGTGTGTGTGTAGGGAGGCGAGGATATGGAAGGGGGTGTTTGAGAGGGCGGAGAAGGAGGCGGGGATAGGGAGGGGGAGCATACGGGCGACGGTGCTGGTGGAGACGTTGCCGGCGGTGTTCCAGATGGACGAGATCCTACACGAGCTGCGGCACCACTCGGCGGGGCTCAACTGCGGGCGGTGGGACTACATCTTCAGCTACGTCAAGACGTTCCGCGCCCGCCCTGACCGCCTCCTCCCCGACCGCGCCCTCGTCGGCATGTCCCAGCACTTCATGCGCTCCTACTCCCTCCTCCTCATCAAAACCTGCCACCGCCGCCGCGTCCACGCCATGGGCGGCATGGTCAGTACACGTAAACACAACCTCTTTTTTTAACCGAGACAAAACTTTATTCCGTTTTTATATTAAGAGGAAGAAAATTAACCCAGTTTATAAAAGAAACACGACCAAAAAATCATACAACTGTACGATTAATTAAGAAAAACCGGCTAAAACCTCCCCACCGACAAAACAACCTAACTACGCAACTAAACCACAACGATGGAGCCCGGCACAACGTTTTTGTTTTTCACCGTTCGCTCCATGTTGCTGATGTGGTTGTGGTGAAACATTGGGCAGGCTGCGCAGATACCGATCAAGGACGATGCGGCGGCGAACGAGGCGGCGATGGAGCTGGTGCGGAAGGACAAGCTGAGGGAGGTGCGTGCGGGGCACGACGGAACGTGGGCGGCGCACCCGGGGCTCATCCCGGCGATCCGCGAGGTGTTCGTGGGCCACCTCGCAGGCAAGCCCAACCAGATCGCCGACGCCACCGCGGCGGACGACGCCGTCGTGACGGAGGACGACCTGCTGCAGCCGCCGCGCGGGGCGCGCACGGTGGAGGCGCTGCGGCACAACACGCGCGTGGGCGTGCGCTACCTGGCGGCGTGGCTGGCCGGGTCCGGGTCCGTGCCGCTCTACAACCTGATGGAGGACGCGGCCACGGCGGAGATCAGCCGCGTGCAGAACTGGCAGTGGCTGCGGCACGGCGCGGCGCTGGAGCACGGACCTGGTGGGGTGGAGGTGAGGGCGACGCGCGAGCTGATGGCGCGCTTGGTGGAGGAGGAGATGGCGAGGGTGGAGGCCGAGGTCGGCGCCGAGGCGTTCCGGCGCGGGAGGTACGCGGAGGCCGGGAGGATGTTCTGCCGGCAGTGCACCGCGCCGGAGCTCGGCGACTTCCTCACGCTCGACGCGTACAACCTCATCGTGGTGCATCACCCCGGAGCCGGAGGGTCGCCGTGCAAGCTCTGAGAATATGGCAGTCTGAGCAGAGCACGATGGCATGGATAAAATGCACTACCACTTGTTGCAGTCTTCCAGAATAATGTCTGTTTTGTCTAGCTGTAGCTAGAAATAATAAGGATGAGGCCGCAAACTCTGAAGTTGGTATATACAGTCTGCAGATACAACATACAAGAAAGTAAAATTCGACAATACTTATCCGACTATTTTGCTAATAATGATGGTGACCAGAGCCGTACTATTAAGGCAACATTTTATATGATCTGTATAAGAGAGAACCAGAGAACAATTCCTGTTTCTCACCACTCACTACTAAAACTATGTAATACTATCAATATACATGAGTTTCACCGAGAAACAGACAAAAAGTTCCTGCGTTTCACAGGAAAACATAGTAGACTGAAAACTTGAATAACAGTAGAACAGCTAAAGTAGATGAGCTCAGTAGTCACTAGTCAGTACACTACTGCGCAGGACCAAATTTATAACATTTGTATGGAATCTAGATTTGACACGCACAACACCGTAACATAGTAGTAATAAACTAAGAACAGTGATGCAGTACAACTTAAAATACCATTGCAAGCCATAAAGCAAAGCGTGATCACTGCCAGATGTATAACGACGGTTGATCACATGAACTTCCAATTCACAGTAAATTTCTACGATTTACATCACCAACTAAGCTACAGTCTACCTCCTACAACGCAGATCTACACTAGTTAGGAGCTTGATAGTATAGACATAAAATTGAACATTTGTACAAATCACATCCAAGAGGAGGTTTTGAGTTTTCATGTTTCACAACTCGTCACGATGCGATATGAGGTGATGATGTAGCAAATACCTAACTCCCTAGAGCTAAGCGCATAACAACAGCTATAAGGATTCCAAGGATGCAACCGGCCACAACCTGGCATAAAAATGAGAAGAAAATTACATTCAGATTATGTGCATATGACATATATGTCTGATGATGATTCTTATAAAAACTATGACAATCAGAAGAAATGCCCAGTCGACATATGTGAGCATAGTAGTAGAAGGGCACATCCAACCTCCTCTTCTTTCCATGAAACGATTCACAATTCTCTTGCACAGTCTCAATATTTTTTTTAGAAAAAAACAAAATAGTAGATACTACCTGTAAGATGTCTTATGCATCAACTGATAGTGTGTTAATGGTAGTGTGTTTGTATCATACCCACAAACTTTTTGACGCTAAGATAAATTAGGGGTGCGACAAGGTGTACGTACTATCTAGTATTTAGAGAATCTTCCGAACGGGGTTTCTGATTTGAATATCATTATTTATACTTACTTGCAAGGCCACAGAAATAGCTTAACATCAATAGATGCAAACTAAGCTAACCTGGGGAATTGTGTGTCCAAGAATTTCACGCAATGGCTTTGTCTCTGATAGTGGATGCTCTACTGGTAGCTCATACACAATTTGATTCAATACCTGAAAGATTTGCATCAGCAATATTAGTATGATCTGACTTTGGTGCTGTGGAAAGTAAACCATGAGTATAAAGTACACATATTTACTGGACTATCCAAATCTAGACTTCAAAATTAACTGATTGTGGAGTGGCCCAAAGAACAAGATCATTTTCTCACAGGAAAATCTCACTTCACACTTCAACATACAATTGGTCATTGTCAAAATTTATTGTCCACATAAAAGTGAAAAGATAGAATTCAGACCAAACAGAAGTTAAAATACTGAATTTCTTGTTTGCATAAAATTGAAAAGGTCCATGAATTCAGGACAAACATAATGATTCAATAAGAATATTAAATTTTATTAGCCCATCGAAAAGAAGCTGAAAGATAAGAAGATTAAAGCTGACTTATTAGCCCAACAAACAGCATTGCATGTCAAAGATCTACATACCAGTTATAGATAAGCAAATTCTGTTTCTTAGTCCATGAAGTTATTATGCAAAACCCTCACATTCTATTATATCCTATTATCTTGTTTAAACAGAAGGCTTTGAAACCTTTCAGGATGAGAAAGACGAACCTCGGCCTGCTTTCCAGCATGTAAGCGAACTCCAAACGCATCATGCATCACCTACAAGCATAAGTAAAGGAAAAAAAGAAAATCAAATAATGTATGCATTAATACTTTACATCAAGCAAGATATTTGCATTTCCCAACTAGATAGTTTTGTTCAACAAGGCAGAGGAAATGGATATTATCATGAAGATGCATTTGAAACAGTAGCTTTGCAAGCAAACACAAACAGAGTTCAGTGGTGTATATGAGATTTAGTTTTCCATTTGAAATTCCATTCATGTCACTGAACCTCCTCATTTACATGTAGGCTTAGACCGTATCTAATGGCAAAAATGAGATGAAGGAACAAGTTATTGGGAAAAACATAAATGCCCCATGTAAACAACAATGAGCAAAGCACTTCATATATACAGGAGAGTACTGGTGTGGAAGCAAAGAAACAAATGCAGAATTGTCTCGTATTCTCCTCTATAGTGCCATACTGATGAAACAGCCAACACCTAAAGACACAAAGAATCAATAGCATCTACTCACCACACATGCAATAATTACTGAAGTTGCAAATGTTGCACTGCGATAGCCTTCTTGAATTCCTATGGAAACTGCAAGAGCTGTCACTGTGGCCGAGTGGGATGATGGCATCCCCCCAGAAGCTATAAGTTGCCTGGCATCCCAACGTTTCTCTTTAAACCTACATCAAATCAGCTAATGAATAAAGGAGTAACTGTTTAGGACTTTCTAATAAAACAATAACACATTATCACAATAGAGAACTGACAAACAATATTATGGTATTGCCTATGCTTTTCTGACAGGTTAAATTGAAGAGAATATATAAATTACTGGTGTTCAACATTTTCCTCGCGCCCTTTTTAATCCAGATTGAAGATAGTAATACGATTAGAGAAAATGCAAAACCCTGTTACATATTAGCAGCCAGTAAGTCAGAAAAAGGAAACAGGAGTAATCAAAGTCCTGGCAAGCTTTCAGGGAATTTGAAAGGTAGATCTTCTCCAGTTTTCAGAGCAAAAGATCCAGTCCTGATGCCAATACAATGCGTATTTATGTTTGCAACTTTGAGTGAACACAAGTGAGTTGAAAAAAAACCTGAATGATACAGCATATTGTATTGTGCAGCGAAATACAACAATAGGGCCTATTTGATGTCCGACACACCCATAACATATTTCAACTGTCGTCTTAAAGCTTTCAGTAATATCAAGGATAACCAAGATAAGCTTATAATTAACAAATTTACCCAAGTCATTATTTCAAAACAATCTGACAAACTATTACCTAAAAAGGAATCAAAACATAGCAGCAAAAGTGCAAAACATAGCTTATAATTAACAAATTAACATATTGATGACACTCAAGCAATGCTCACAATTAGTTCATGAAAAAAAAAACATACCAAAAAAGTAAGCGAAATTTTGCATCGTGCAAGCCCACTACAACAGCCGTCCAACTCTCACATCACGCTGGATTTAGAATTTCTGCCGTCTCTCTTAGACAAAAGTATCCTAATAAAAGCTGTTCACCACCTTACAGAGGCAAGCGCTGCAAATCGCACAATCAAAACTAAGCAAAACACATAATGACAGAAATAGTAAAAGGATCTCTCTACCCTCCTTGAGGATCTACGGACTAGCTACAAGCCTGCATCCAGAGTTCCAGACCATGCCAGCGAACTAAAAAAATCAAATCTAGTAGCACGCCTCAGCTCCTCGTAGGCCCTGAACCTCAATTCTCCAACTCGCCTCCTCGTTTCTGCCGCAAACCACAAACCGCAACCGCGAAGCCAAAACGAAAACTCCCCCACGATTCTCGCCGGGTAAGCAATGGTAACACCAAACCACGCACGGCCAGCGATTCATCTAACGGACACCTCCACGGAACCAAAATCGTCACCCACGATTCACGAACGCAGCGAGCGGAGACAGAGGCAAGTAGGACAGAGGTTGGGGGAAAACTAAGCTCACCAGGTGGTGAAGAACTTGGAGGACTGCGCGAGCGCGAACGCCAGGAGCGCCGCGGCGAGCGGGTAATTCACCACGGCGGCGGCGGCGGCCATCTCCGCGGCGCGGGAGTCCTCGCCTTCTCCTCGAAGAGCGAATCAGCGAGAGCGAGGAGGAGTTTCGAAGTCGAACTCCCCCGGGAGGAGGCAAACGAGAGCGGCGAGGAGAGGAGACACCGAGACAGGAGAGGAGGCTTCTGGGGTTTAATGATGTTTTTTTTTTTCTTTTCTTTTCGCTTCTCGGTCTTTGTTTGTGTTCTTTACTTCTGTTTTCTTGCTTCCCCGTTTTTTTTTTTTTTTGCCTGCAGTTTTAGGAGCGAATATTCATATTCTCTGTAACGATGGTAATTCCTCCCCTCCCAAACAAAAATATCTCTAGAATTTTAATTTTTCTCTATGTAATAGAAGTATTTTAGACTAATCCTAATACACTAGAATCCAAACATTTTCCAAGGAATCATATGCTTGTAAGAGAAATCCAAACAATTCAATATTCAAAATTTAAGCAATGGAATGACTAAGAGGGAATATTTCGGCTGTCTCAACAACCTAAAAGTGCTTATATTTAGGAATAGAGGAAGTATGTACTGGACTACTACTCCTCCGAATGGTTTTCAATAATAAACAATAGATTTGAACAAATTTTGATAACTAATATAACACGTACAGTACAAGATATTGTACACTGCATGCTGGATTTTTCCCCTGAGGGTATAGTGACTCATTACATAACTCAGGCATCTTGTAGGGTTACACAAAGGGCTAAATAGGCTACAAAGCAAGATTCTGTGTTCAAGAAACAATGTATTAATCTGTAAAGGAATGACGTGCACAGTACGAGGAACTTCCCTGCACGTTAAGCACGTACTACTTGATACTTCCATTCCATTAATCTGTAAAAGACGAGGCTGAATATGCTTCCAGTCGCCAGGTTGGAGCCGCCGAATATGCCTTGCTGCCCCCCTACACGTCGCTGAACTCTTAGTATACTAAATATCTTTCCAAGGCAACTAAACACATCGTTTTCAGCGGTTTAATATTAACCTGCTAATACATGGCTTCATGCTAAAAATGCATTGCCGTGTCAGCTTGACATGTAGTGTGCTATCTCTCTCCAGCCACGTAGTATTATTGAATACAGGGGAGAATCACCTCCAAGGTCATTCGCCCAACAAGGCATATTCGGTCATTCGCCCATTCACAATTGTGAATCCCTCCTAATACGGCGATTCGCCCATTCACAATCGTTAAGGGATTTCTTGATGCAAAATCAATCGCCCATGGTTCGCCGGCTCATCTCACATAGGAGTAGACGCTAGACACAGTGTAGGATGTCCCTGCTACAGCCGCACCGGTACAGACGTACATAACACCAGCTACTGATTGATATACTAATACTACTACGCAATCAAAGTCCAGGACATCATCAGAATCCAGCGAAGCTGCGAGCAATCACCCACGCCAGCTGCATGCGAGCACGGCTCGCTTCACGTGAATGAGAATCCGCGGCGCAGGAGCAGGAAACGGCGGTGGACCGGTCCGGGAAGACGAACGCCGCAGCCTGCCGAGCCGAAGGAAGCAAAGCACATGGGGAGAGCGCCACATGGACCATGGAACCATGGTCGTCTCGTGCTCGTGGTAGCCCGATGGCACGTAGCGTAGCAGCAGAGCACGCAACGGCCCAATGGCAAGTAGTGTCTGAATCTCCAGTTGGTTAGGCAAGGATGTCCCACGGTAAAGAGGATACTGCAGCGCCAATCACACGGCTCAAGTGCTTTTAGTGGGACACTTCACGCTCGGAACGCTGCCGTGTGCATCCATTCACCGGTAGAACAGGTGATTCTCATTTTGAACGAAAAAGGAGTGAAAAATTAGGTATGGGCCAGCGATTGTCTGCACAAGCATGTTTCTGCTTCTGACTGTTGCTTCCGAGACACTCCAGCCATGCAGGGCGCCAGGGCGGCATCATTCTCTTGATCTCTTCACCCCATCAGGCCACCCCTCTATTATACGGCAAAAGCCAGCTTGACGAGGCAACACCGTCTTTACATGCCTGTACTAGGTGATCAAGGAAAAACTGCAATCAGAGACAAGCGTACGACAATGGGCGTGTGGGACTGCAGTCAAAGCAGTGAAGTTTCAAAAGAAAAAACAAAAAAGCAACCAAAGCAGTGGGCTGGCGCGGACCTCTTTTAGATGCCTGACTGAGTGGCCGCAGTGGCTTGCAAGCATACGAGTATGTGCAGGTATGGGGGCAAGAACTGTTCTTGATGGCCATCTACATTATTCTCCTTTCCCGACAAATTTAACCAATTCAGCTTTGGCTGCTTCCATAACCAATGGAAAATCAACCTCCACATAACGCCCCCTGTTAGGACAGATTCATCCTGTCAGTTAAATAGGCCCCAGGGGAAATATATGTACAAATAATAATGAAGGCAGCCAGATGGACAGACCAGAAGTGATTTTTCGACCAAGTGGCAGATGGAAAAGCAGGGCTCGAGATGCCATGCATAATCCTCGCAACGGCCCTTGGGGTAAATTTTGCGAATGAGTTGCTTTGAATGAACACCTGTCGGTATGGAGATACATTCAGAACTATTACATTATACAAAACCACAAGAAAAATGAGTCATATCATCAGTTCTTACCTTTATATCGGCTTGTAAGAATGGGCTGCCAAAAGTAAAATGAAATGCTTCAGTCAGATAAATTTTGGATTGGAACATCACAAGAAACAAATGGTTAAGTGATGCTCTCTTAAGTTCTATCTGGAAAAGAGTACAGAAACCTGCTCTTCTGCAGCTGAGTGCGGCAGTCATTCTCTGATGTGCCATCGCCGTTGCCGAAGTACTGCATAATTTTCTTCTGAATGCACGGTGTGTGCTGGGAACCAGAGCATCCACCAGTCCTTTTACACCCTTTGACAGCAAAGTTTGCAAGAGCAAACATAGCATCTAACTTCCTGATCTGTTTGAACAGCAGACTCCAGGAATCAGTACACACAGCACATTTTATTCTACTTTCGTTGAATTTGCTTTCTTGCTCAAAACAAATTTAGCAGTCCTAATGGCAAACTTGTGTTAATACCACACTTAAAGCCTCACAAAAGAAAATAGAATTTGTGTACTGAAGATCAGAATTTACAATAAACTGAATATTTGGAAGAGGCAACTTAAGAAGCACCTTTGAGCTTTCTACTTCAGAAAGCCATCTTGTGAGATTTGCCGAAAGAGCATTGAAGTCATCTGGCCTCCACAAGATCACATAGCAGTAGGCAGGATCTTTCAATTCGAATGAAATTTCTCCTGAAAACTAATTAACAGAGGAAGAGACGGAGTTTAAGGTTTTAACAGATACATATTTGCAATATGACCAAAGAAAAGAAAAAAGGGAAATGGTTCATCAGCCATCACAACCAGGCTACAAGCCTACACTACGTGATAATATCTTCCACGTAACAGAAATAAGCCAATAACCACGAGTCTAAGACAACTGTTAGAGCAAGACTGATAATGGTAGAGTTTGCTAGAAAATATGTGAGCAACTGGAAGTAAATAAGTACATAATAATAGGCTAACTAAAGGTTATAATAGCATGTGACATGGCTACTCAGGTGCAATAGATGATGCTTTAACACATTCAGAAAAAAATTGCAACAAATGATGTAACCCAAACAATACATTCAACATTCTAGCTTATCCAGAAAAGAAAAGGGTTACTACAATGGTTACTAGGTTCATGCAAACCTTTAGTTTATGAAGGTGATCAGATACTTCATTCATAGTGATCTTCAAATCATTAGCTATTCTTGGTATGTCAAAGACATAATGTCCATCCTTCATCTCTGATCTGTTTTTCCATGAACCCAGAATCGGCGTCTTAGAAACATGTAGCAAATTCAGAGAAAAATATGTAAGAAAAAGTTGATAGTGTGTAACTGTGTATATACCTATTTAAAACCGACCGAATTAGTATGTCCTTGTCAGCAAGCAGTTGTGGTGATGTCTGCATCAGCGTAATGCAATGATCAAGAGGTGAAAGAAAAAAGGAATACCACATTGACAAAATAATAATGGAACATGGTAAATCCATTCAAGTTAAGCAATGGTAGTTAAGTAAGGGTGCTTCATGAACATTTTAATATCACTGATTTCTACAGGACAGACACCAAGATCAACTGGGCATGTTAACCAGACTTTTGACTTGCTATGCTGATCAAAAGAGGTCTAGATCACTGGAAAACCCTGAGGCAAACCTTGTGAAAATTCAGTGTGCAGGTAACACTGAATTGAGGAAGTAAACGGATGTATTGTTGATGACCAATTTCCAGCTGTGTGAGAATTGTCAAAAGCACCTGTATTGTTAGAAAAATAAGACGTGGTCATTAAATCTGAAGATTTGCTGGACCATTTAACATCTCCAATAATGAGAAACCAAAAGACTTTGGGGTAAATGTAATGAAAAAGTACATGAAGATATTAATGGGAAAGGTGAACTCCAGGTAAAATATGAGGGGAAGAATACTGTTTGATGGCTTCAGAGAAAAGTCAATATAAAATGGTACTATGTATTCTTATGTAGTATTCATGAGCATACAAATGCATTTTAGCTGATTCCCACTGCATGGAGTGACAATGTGATTGACTGGAGAAGAATCATAAGATTAAATGCTGGAATCTTATTGTGGCAGGATACTGCAAAATTTTTCTGTGATGTTTTGAACAGTTGAATGCTAGACGGCTCATCTACTAATACAGGTATAAAGCATCATTTAAGATAATAAATAAAAAATAGCATGCTGGCAAATTCTTACAGAGCACAGTAAACCATCAACCTTTTCTGTGATGTTTTGAACAATTGTGTGCTAAGATTCCTGCTATCAATTGGACTCTTTCAGTATAACATAGTGCGAGCAAACCAGCCCTATGTAGGTAGTAAAATGAATGCATGGCATAAGAAACTAGATGCATGCGGGCCTGAAGATGCAGGTGCAAACCTCTTCCTTTATATCAAACTTGCGAGAGGTCAACTCTTTGACCAACGAACAAATGTACCCTGTTGTGTTCTCAGAGGAAAATATCTGGTAAAGAAATTTGCTCATTGCATATTCATCAACACCATCACTGCCAAGAAAAGGTTGCTCAACGTCAAAATATAGGAAAATTGTGGCAGTCATATCATGTATATTAGAAAAAAGATTTACCTGTGTGAAAGACTACGGATCTTATAGAATGTTGATAAATCAAGAAGCAGATGACAGTGTGATAGCCGTCCATCCCTTCCCGCACGGCCAGTTTCCTGAATGTATTCTTCTAAACTTTCTGGAAGGCTATAGTGAATCACCTACAAAATTTAGTTATGGTTGGTGTTATAGCTACAAACCTAAAACATTTAAGATAATGTAGAAATATATTTCTTTTTTTACCAAAATTATATATCATTTTTTTAAACAGGGAGCAAAAGCAATTCTATCCTGCAGATTGATGTAATAATGTATGTATATACATACCCCTTCGACATCACTCTTATCAAGACCCATGCCAAACGCCACAGTTGCAACAACCTTTGCTCGAGGATGGAAGAAAAATAATGTTAAATATCTAGGCCTGCATAACACATTTGTTGAAGAAAGGTCGTGCCAAAAGAACACAAGCAACAACATACCACTCTTATTTTGTTAGAGCAAAAAAGCTCTTGAACACGGCTCCTGTTCTTAATCAGAAGTCCACTATGGTAGCTCTATAAAACAATAGAATATGTCATTACAATAGGTGCAGAAAATTAATATCAGGCTAAAGATTAATGACAACCTTGGCAGTAATGTTGTTATCACACAAATACTTAGAGACGAAGTCAGTTTCTGCCTGTTCCCAGAAATTAAAAAAGAGGGTCAGATCTTCACACACTGCATTCAACTTTAGGTACATAGATGTGGACCATCCTTAGACAATAAAATTAAAAACTAACCTGAAACTTGCAATAGACAATAATACTTCTCATGTCAACAAAAGGGGGTGACTTGAATAACAGCATCAAGTCCTTCAGTCTGCATACGGTTAAGAACTCATGAAAACCAGATAGTATAGCTCCTTCCGAATGTAAACACATTAAATTGACTCTGGTTGTTATGGGTTGGATTTCATTGGGGTAAACACTGCCGAGAAGACAGCCGGGCGGCGTCGGCTTGATTGGGATGAGAGGAGATTAGATTGGGAACATAGGAAGACTAATTCTGATTATTCATTGCTTAACCAAATAGAGATACAATCCCTCCTTATATAGATGGAGTGACTTGACCCTTAAGAAACTCAATCTAATCTTATCTCTACCAACCATAAACCTATCTGCTACAGTACCGCGCAAGCACTGTTCATGGGCCTTGGACCCCTGGCCCAAAGCCCATAACACTGGTAGAGTTCATGAGTGCGAAGTGGCTTACCTGTTATCACTTAGGCTGATAGACAGCTGTAGATTTTCCCTTAATTGAGATGTTTGAATGAGATTGCCAGATGGTATTTCTAAGGCGTTCATTATCTCCTCCAATGTTTGGGTTGTTGCAGTTGCAGTCATTGCAAGAATACATTGAACATTGAGCTTTCTCCGAAGTAGTGATGCTCGAAGCCTCAGATATGAAGGTCTAAAATTATGAGACCTGTATGAATATTCAGTCAGATATAAGCTATAAACTTAGGTAGATAGCTATACTAACACTACCACTAGTAAAACAGAAACAACAGCAAAATTGATAGAACATATCACAAAAGCAATGTGCAGAGAATAGTAATAAAGCAGTACCGACTGGTAAGAAGTGTCATATGTTCTCAACTGAACTAGAAACAATATCAGCTCACCATTCAGAAATGCAATGAGCTTCATCAATTGCCACAAGAGATATTGGTAGTGTGTCCCTGAATATCAGGAGGAATTCTTCGTTCAAGAATCTCTCAGGGGAAACAAAAAGCACCTGATTCAAAAAAAAAAAAAAAGAAGAAAAGAACCTCAGCATACCGCAGCAAATTGCATTCCAATAACGCTAGAGACAAATGTTGTCAAATAAAAAACATTGGTTCTTCTGGTGAATCATGTTCCAGTCACTCCACTGAGAAAGTTGCGGCATTGAAAGAATTGACAAAAATAGGTAGGAAATAACAAAATGTTCTGTATATAAGGCAGCATCAACGTTGTAGTCAGCAGTCACTGCAAAATGCTTATACTGATCGTTCGGGAATGGGATTAAGAAAACTGTACCTTTATTTCCCCTGCACGCAGCCTTCGCAGTGTATCGTGAAACTCATCAGATGTCTGGATGAATGAGATAATGTTATATGATGGTCAAAACAAGAGCGAATAGAACTAGCAGCAACTGAAAACATTTTGCCTATGAACAGAATTAGCAGCAACTGTGGACATTTTGCCTTTACCTGACTGCTCCCAAGAAGGCCGCCTGGCAGAAATGCAGGGAGCTTCCTCAATTGATCAACCATCAAGGAAAGCAGTGGACTCACCACCAGTGTCAGTCCAGGCAAAATCATTGCAGGAACCTGCAAAATAGCATCATCAGTTTTTTCAGCACTGACCAATATAAACCCAATGGCTCAAATTTCGCAGCACACCTGATAGCATAGCGACTTGCCCGCACCAGTGGGCAGCACGAGCATCGTCGACTCCCCTGCAACAACATTCTGGATCGCCTCAAGCTGCCCCTCACGGAACGAATCGTACCCACACGCCGCCTTCAGCAATCTCTCGAGATTTTGCTCCGAGGCATCCTCTCTCGCAGCCTCGACAACCTCTAGAATACCATCGCTAGCCGACTTCTTCTCCCGCTCCATCAGTGCCTCCGCCACGAGATCCCCTTCCTCGTCGCCCTGATCCCGCGGCGCTGCCCCGCCGGCGGCCGCGCGCTGCCGCCGCCAGGAGCGGCATTTCGTCGAGCGCCTGGCCTGCGCGTTCTTGAACGTCCTCCTCCTGCCGTACCCGTTGATGTTTAGCCGCACGAAGTTGCCCTCGGATCCCCCTCTCGCCCGCTTCGGCTGCTCCCCCCCCGCCGCCGCCGCTGGTGCTACCTCCGACACGGAATTGGGGTGCACCCTCTTGGGCCTTGCCTGCGGCTGCTGCTGCGGCGCGTCGGTGGCGGCGGCGGCGGCGGCGGCGGCCGGGGGCACGCACGGCGCGGGCGGCGCGGCGGTTGGCGCATCGGAGGGGGCGGGAGCCGTGAAGGCGGTGGCCGGATCGAAGGTCGGGTTGCGCGACTGGACGAGGCGGCGGAAGGAGGAGGAGGAGACCGTGGTGGAGGCGGCGGTTAGGGCGGAGCCAGCGGCGATGCGCGCGGCGAGGCCGTGCGGGTCGGAGAGCGCGGCGGCGCGGAGCGCGGGCACCGCGGCGGAGGCGGAGGCGACGGATGCCGGCGTGGGGTTGGGCTTGGGCTTGGGTTTGGGTTTGGGTTTGGGTTTGGGTTTGGGCGTTGAGGTGGAGACGGGCTTAGGCCGTTGCTTGGGAGGAGGAGGCGGTGAGCGGCGGCGAGGAGGGGAGGCGGAGACGTCGGAGAGGAGGGAGCCGTCGGAGTCCGAGTCGGCGGCGTGGGAAGGGGAGTACATCTCTGGAGGCGACAGGCGCGGGGCCGACGGCGAGGAGGGAGGAGGGAGAAAGGCGCCGGAGTCACGGAAATGGAGGGAAATTTGAGAGAAGCAGAAAAATTCGCGCGCAGCAGCGCGCTAGGCCGCGGCGGTTGACGATGGGTCGGTGGCAGCTGCCCGAACAGGCTCGTGCAGAAATACGAATAGCATGAAAATCATTACCAATACTCCTAATTAACAACATCCGATCCGACGTGAGAGGACTAAAGTTTAGTTTCGTCTTAGAATTTAAAGACAACCAGATAAAAATTCAATGGAACGAGTATTCAAATTCGTCTTCGTTTTAGGAAGGTATATAGAGCATGAAGTATCGTGTATTCTGTACAAGACTAATTAGCATGGATGTAAAATGTAATCAAATGTTGTATATTGCAGGCTGCTAAGGGCATGACCAACAAAAACCTTTCCTGGTAGGTATTAACATGTCAATGTGTGGCCCTCTAGTCCATTCTCCGTATCACGGGTGCTTCGGTCTCGGTCAATGTGTTGTCTCAATGGTTTCGCTAAGGGCTTTTATAGTGGAGACCCCTCGGCTGACGTGTCGAGTGGCCCTAGACCAACAAACGACACATTTGCCATGAACCGCCCTATGCAAGGCTCCTTGAATCCTCCGTTGGACGCAAGCATCTTTGTCTCTTAGAGGTTGGGATGCGCGAGGGGCGAGAAGAGGCGTTGGGGAGGTCATGCCCCCAGCTATGCGCATCTTTATGGCACGGGAAGGAGGTTTTCCGGCGAGGAAGCGTGGCAAGAAGCTCACCGGTCGGTCAACGTCCTCCCCGGTCACACCAAGAAGTGCAGTCGCCGACAGCGTCGAGTTTCGACGAGTCTTCGTCAGCGTCGAGCAGAGCTCGCTAGAGAGGGGGGTTGCCCTATTCGCTGCTGACAGATCCGCTGGAGAACCGAGGCAGGCGGCGATGCATGGATCCAGTGTCGGCACTGTCTCTCCGCCATAGGCCGCCTCCGCCTCGCCGCCGCCGCCGCTTCGCATTAGGCCTCGTCCATGTCAGTCTATGCCAGTGGTGGTTGAAGAGAGAGAAGCCAGCGCCATACCGATCGACAGGTGGAGTTTGGCACGGCCACCGCGTTGACGACCCCTGTCCCGCCTCGAGCCAGAGTTAGAGCGGAGGGGGGAGGCGACAACGTCGGCACGGAGCGAGAGATGACGGTGAAGCGGAGAGGGAGGGACGGTGACGATGGCGGCGGTGCGTGTCAGTGCCCAGGGGGAATGCGCGACGATGGGTGGAACTGACGACCGGTGGCGCGACATCGATTTGATCGATTGGTCGTCGATTTAGGGCTTGTTTAGATCCAAATTTTTTTGGATTTGGTTGTACATCGGATGTTTGACCGGATGTTGTAAGGCTATTTCAACAACTAATTAAAAAACTAATTACATAGGGTGTTAGGAAACTACGAGACGAAATTATTAAGCCTAATTAATCTATCATTAGTACAAGTATGGCTAATCGTGGACTAATTAGGCTTAAAAGATTCGTCTCGTAATTTCCAATCGAACTGTACAATTAGTTATTTTTTATCTATATTTAATACTAATGTCCAAAATTCGATGCGATGTTTTTGAAATTAAACAAGCCCTTAGGGTCCCTTTGATTCGCAGGATAGGAAAAACACAGGAATTGAAGTAGTATGCAACTCAAATCCCATAGGAATCCAAAACATAGGAAAATATAGAAGAGGTCATTTGATGATGCCATAGGAAAAACATAGGAAACTTTACAGAGAGATAAGACCTCATTTTAAATTTCCTATAGAAGTGAACTATAGGAATGTAATCCTATGGAAAGTTTCCTTTCCTTTTCCTTTGAATCAAAGGCATACTTAGGAAAAAAACCATGGGAATTTGAATCCCATGAAATTCCTTGGCCAATCCTTTGAATCAAAGGAGCCCTTAGTCACTTGGTTATCCATAGCTGTTGCACGGATAACTAAGTGAAAAATCTGCACTTCGCTGCTTATTTATATTTCCCAAGGCTAGAATTCCCCAGTGATGGAGGTTTATAGCTGTTGCACGGATAACTAAGTGTATACAGGTTGCATCATATGTGTTCCCTACATTGTGCAACGAAATTTCAAGAGCCTTTTCACTCTGCCAAGTGCCAATTTACCGACACGCCACACTAATTTGTTGTCCTAAAAACTCTAGACAAGCATCAACCTCACAATCGCTATGCCTCCAGCCCTCCACCGTGACTGCGTGAATCAGCCTAGCAGTGAGAACCGAGTCCACGGCAGCGAGGCGGAGTAATCCGAGAAGAGAGCAACCTAGTAAGAGCAAGGCTAATAGAATAGCCAGCAGCGGGCGCAATACTAATGCCATGTCATCAAAAATCATCTAAACGCCTTCAACGTATAATGAGGCTAGTAAGTTGATGATTAATTTCCTCTATTAAATATTTAGGTATTGAATGCTCACATCTGCACGCCATCTATTGTGGCTACATCTTTGTGGCCATTTCATCAAACCATCTATAGAAATACAAATCAGATATGGCTTTGCTAAGATAATCAGACTATACGATGAGAATAATCAACGCATAAACTTTTAATTAAGCATCTTTGTAATTCTGTACAACACACGTCATGAATTTTTTTGCGCATGAAGCCTTGAACAGATCATATCAATTGGAGAACTGCTTGGAGACGTGCTCCTCAAGAAGAAAATGAAGAAGCCCAACTCAAATCTGAAGAGGAAGAAACTGGAAGGACCCGGCAACTAAACTAACTAAAATACTAAACAACGAGATAGACCCAATTACCCAACGAATCAACTACCGCTATGAAACAGGAGGAGCCCAACCACCCCACCGGCGGCAGCCGCCGAAATCAATGAAGACGGGGGAATGAACCGTAGCAGGCGCCTTCCCCTCAATCAGCATCGAGGCATGCAGACTCGATTTTGGACAATGGGGACTCGATTTGGCGGGAGGTGAAGAAGAATCGGAGCGCTCGGAGGAAGGGCAAGCGCGGCGGCGACGAGAGAAACACGCAAACAGGATCGGGAGGACGAACGAAGCGGCGGCACGGTATCGCTCGCGTCGGCTGCAAGCGGGCGATTTTCTCGTGAGATGCACTTTCGCCGGGCGCTTCAGGGATCGCCCGCTCCGTTCTCTCTCTTCTATTCTCACTTCTCCACGAGGGATTTTGATGACGTGGAAGATGCTTCCGCGAGCAGGACTTATTATACTTGCTCTAAACGCGATCTAACAGGACAACGAACTTGCACGCGACAAGTGCATTTGAGCGACCAGAGGAACAAGAAACAGACAGATAAAGAGAAAGAAAACTGGCGACGCTACAACTCCGTGAACGTGAACCGAGCTTCTATAGCCATGTAAACTAGGCTTCAAGAACTAATTCGACTCACGCCAATTCACTTAAAATTCAGACCAATATATTTATAAAGTGCTAATAAAGTACACAAGTTAACATCACCGAGTTTTAACAAAACATAATGGGGAAAAGGCAGCAAAATAACAAAGCAGCTAACAAAGCTCTACTAGCAGCTCGCAAAAGACCACGACTTATTCAGGAGTTCGCTACTCCATTTCCTCTTTCAGAAACCAAGTGTTGAGTGATCTACTGAGTGTTGTAGATGTGACGGATCAGGTCAACTACGCGAGAGCTGAAACAGAAAGGAACAGGATTAATATACGAATGATAGGAGCAGGCAAGACAGAAAGAAGTGAAAGCTGGTTATAATATATTAGTCAGTTACAGATTACAAGTCATTAGTCGTTGTAGCCCTCGTTGTGGCAGAGTGCTACAACGACTTATATCATGTAACGGAGGGAGTACAAATTATTTGAACAAGCTGCATTAACTAAGATTGAGTCCAACTAGCCAATCCACAAGAAATAGGGCGCAGTTCAGGATTGTAGATCAAGGTATTCAGGATATAAGCTGCTGCTGCTAACCATGTAATAATACAGTACTAGGAAAACAAGGGCTGGGCATTACCAAGTCGATCACCATGAACATGAATCAAATCATAATACGAGTAAAACTTTTTACTCTGAGCTAGCCTACCGAGTTATGAACCAATCACCATGAACAGCATATAATTTATATAGCAATGCTCACCTGTATCCCCACTCGTTGTCATACCAGGACACAAGCTTAACAAAATTGTCATTGAGAGCAATGCCAGCTTTAGCATCAAAGATGCTTGACCTGTCACATAGAGAGTTAATAAAGGTTCAGGGGCATCGAGTAACCCAGTATCAACAAAATACAGGACGAATTTAAACAGATCATCACCTGCTGTCACCCTGGAAGTCTGTGGAAACAAGGTCCTCCTCAACATAACCCAAAATACCCTTGAGTTTGCCCTCAGACTCCTCCCTGGAGAATAGAACAAACATCAATGCTAGTCTTTGCTGGTGCCAAGTTCTTTGGTCTCTTCACTTTCTGTAAGGGTAAAATTGCTTTCTACACTACACTTACTTGATAGCTGCCTTAATCTGATCGTAAGAAGCTGGCTTCTCAAGCCTGACAGTCAAGTCAACAACAGAGACATCCACAGTTGGAACACGGAAAGCCATACCGGTCAACTTTCCATTGAGAGCAGGAAGCACTTTGCCGACAGCCTAACAAATTAATAGCAAAAGTTAAACATGAACAGCAATTCCACAAAATAAGCCTAGAACAATTGCAAAAGGATAAACAAACATACATCAGAACTCTTAAAAATTGATCTCAACTTTCTGCTTTACAACTTAGCCACATTACGATGGATTACCCAGGATTCTTAGATAAAGTGAAAACATGATGCAAAAAAAGGAAGCATTTGGGACAGAAGCCATATGATACAAATTTAGTTTACAGCAGGTGATGGAAGTTTGCACTTTTTATGGGGGGTTGCATCTTGAACTTTGATTGAAACTTGAAAGTAAACATAAGTGTGTTCAAAAGTTTATCTGGCACACAAGGCACCAAATGCTAATACATATACTATGTATTGCGAAACATGCAAGTAACAAGACATGTGACATGCATTCAAAGACATCATCAACAGATCATTACTAACTAATGCATCTAAATTGTATGTACAGACACAAATTGTCATGGATGTGATGAAACCAGAATATGGTAAGATCAATGTTTTAAAAAACAGAAAGCGGAATTATGTAGTCAATGTCGTATTGCAGCCTTGTTGGCCTTTTTTTTAAAAAAATAAACAGGTATTATAATCAAATCACATGTTTACCTTGGCAGCTCCAGTGCTGCTGGGGATGATGTTGAAACTAGCAGCCCTTCCACCTCTCCAGTCCTTGCTTGAGGGCCCATCAACAGTCTTCTGAGTTGCTGTAAGAATTACGAGGGTGTTGCGTTAAAGAAAATGCTAAGTAAAACATCAAAAGTGAACATCATGACAGGAACTTCACAACTCGTACCAGTGATTGCATGGACAGTGGTCATCAAACCCTCAACTATACCAAATCTGTCGTTGATAACCTAAAACAGGCATAAGATTTAATGAGGACAAGGATTCATATGGGACCAATCGCTTGTACACAATAAAATTTCCAACTGCAAACATGAAGAATGCTAAGGAACACACCTTGGCAAGTGGGGCGAGGCAGTTGGTGGTGCAGCTAGCATTGGACACAATGTTGATGTCAGACTTGTACTCCTTCTCATTGACACCCATAACAAACATGGGGGCATCCTTGCTGGGAGCAGAGATAACAACCTTCTTAGCACCACCCTGCAAATTCATAGCACATAAGATGTCATTAGCATCATTCTTCAGATGAATTGTTATGACACTACAAAATCCAACAGCGACATGTTGGATTTAGAAGAAAATACCTTCAGGTGAGCAGCAGCCTTGTCCTTGTCGGTGAAAACACCAGTGGACTCCACAACAAATTCAGCACCAGTCTCACCCCACGGGATCTCCTCAGGGTTCCTGCACAGAGAAATTAAACTTACGGAGTGTTTGGCAACTTGAGGGAAGAGGAATGGGAGTTTTCATGAGGAAATTGATGATGGGATTAAGAAGGGAATTTGATTTTTAGTCCTAATCTTTAGTTTGGTAGAGATGATGGGAATTTAGGTGGGAGTTTAGATGGAGAATAGATTTAATTGAAAATGAACGGTTGAGATCTATTCTAGCAACATAAGAGGGAATTCACTCTCAATTCCCACCCCCACCTAGGTATTGAAAAGGAGGGAGTCCCCTTAATTCCCCATCCCTTTTCCACCAAAACTCCCATATCCTCTAACCAAACAAGTTAATTAATAGCCTCATTCCTCTAAACTCCCAATCCCTTCTAAAAACTCCCTCCAACCAAACGCACCCTTAAGCAATATGGTAAATTGCTCATGACATCAGACAATGTTGAGGAGGTAAAATTGCAAACCTGCAGCCAAAGACGGTGACCTCCTTCTCACCGAAGAGAAGGGTCTTTGAGTCCTTCACCTTAAGCTCATGATGCTTCCACTGGCCGTGGACAGTGTCATACTTGAACATGTATGTCTGCGGGAAATAGAAAAAAAAAAGTTATCATTACGTTGTCTAGTTGATTGGATCCACGCTTCTAAGGTGAAAATGGAAGTACATATTTGAGGCACATCATCAAACCATTAACCATACAATCTGGAAACAAATAGTTGGATATGTGGATGTGGCAAACATATCTCAATAGCCAGTAGCACTGCAAAGCAGTACAGTCATAGCGTGGACTTGCAAAGCAGCCATTGCAGCCCCATGGTTTCAAATGTGCAAATGCATCAGAGGGAACAGATCAATAACTATGTGATTAATGAACTGTTATCCAAAATCCAACTCACAAATCTAATACAACTATAAACAGCTCTCGCACATACAGATCAATACGATGGGTCAAACAAGTCAAACGCACATTCCAACTGTAACCACCTAAACCCTAAATCCCACTAAACTAATCAGTCCAGTAGATCTGAACAAACAAACCAACGATTCCCTCGCATCTATCCACAAACCAGAGAGCTAACGAGATCAGAGCAAGGCAGAGGCGATACCATGTAGTCAGTGGTGATGAAGGGGTCGTTGACGGCGACGACCTCGACATCGTCGCTCTGCATGGCCACCCTAGCCACAAGCCGCCCGATCCTCCCGAACCCTGCAAAATCCACCACCAAAAACACCATCAGAAACCATTACAAAACGGCGAAACCTCGAATAAACCCAGCAGTAATACAGATCTGGAAACGGAGGGTCGAACTCACCATTGATCCCGATCTTAATCTTCGCTGCAGATGCAAAACCAACCAGAGAAAATCAGCCAAAAAATCACTATATAAAGAAGAATATCAGATCGGAAAAAGGGATCAGATGGCGGAGTTACCCATTTGAGATTTCGATCTGAACGAAGCGAGCGAGATGAGATGAGATGTGAGGCGAGAGCTACAAGTGCGATGCGACGCGAGGAATGGATGGTGCCAGTTCAGGGGCGCTCGCCTTTATATAGAACTGGATCGCCGGGGGATCCAGGGCGCTGTGCCCGCGGCTCCAAGGATTGGATCAGGGCCGTTGGTTTGAATCGGGAGGGGGGCGTTGACGGTGGGAGATGAGCCACGTCGTTGGATTGGGGAAGGGGATAGAACGGGAGGAGGGCGTGGGTTTCCAGAAGGTTCCTGTGGGTGGAGAAACGTTGGACCGTTGCTGGATTGGGGCCACGAAAAACAGTGATATGGGCTCGATAGACTTCCTCCCCAAGAAGATCGATGATCAGCCATAATGATGGGTAATCCCCTCTTAACAAAGGGTACGATGAGTCGATGATCATACTAATAATACTCATTCTCTCCTTAAATACGAGAACATTTTGATTTAAATTTATCCTCAGATATATAGGCATGTTCTGAAAGCAAACACAAACAATATTTTGTGCTTAAGGCTGGTGCCTGGTGCAGCCTTCTTTTTGAACGCCATGCCAGGGGCGGAACGAAAATCAAGTCACTAGGGTCACTGGGTCAAAATACTCTAATTTTACTCAATATATAGTGTTAAACTATTAGCTTAACAATTTAACTATAGATTTCACTGAAAATAGTCAGGGGCAGTTGACCTCGACGGTAGCACTGTAGCTCCACCCCTGCTGAACGCACCCTATAAGACCATTATAATCTATTTTGTTTGTCTTTAGTCTTTCGTAGAGGTCTTACTATTCAACATTACTTAACCAGCATATATTGCATAATACTACAATATGAATTGGGGAAAGAACTATGGAGTGCTTTCTAAGCAGGAAAAAACGATAAGGAATGTAAGAGAAATGGATTAAAACATTTAACTATTTATGAAAAAAGTTATACCCAAAAATATCCCTTAAGAAAATCCCTGACCGAACAATATGAATTTATACTTAAATTTAAAATTTATGCAAATCAGCTTTCAAGTCAAAAATATAATACAAAACTATCAATCATCGTCTTAAAAGGCCACCGTTGTAAGTGTAAGGAATCATGATTTAGCTCACAAAGCTCAAACAAGCTATTCGTAATTACTAGTATGTTATTCATAGTCTATTTATTATAAAAACAAGTTTTTTCCGCCTTATAAGTCAATAAAATAAACCTAAACTAATTTGAACCATAGGTCTAGATACCCACGAAGAGCTTTTGGGATTGGGGTTATTGGTGGCAGAAAATACATATGCCCTTTTCTGATCGTGCTATCTACAGAATTACTGCACAATTTCAGAGGTTTTCTAATTGCTGCATTAGGCTACTTATATAAATAATAAAAAAATGATATTGTGTCCAACTGTTTCAATCATTTTTTTGCGAGGTGTTTCAATCATTTTAATCCATGCTTCCGATAGGCAATGTGAACTTCACACGGGAAAATATTTGTATGACTATTTAGCGAACGATCGATATAATACCAAGAATTTTCTAAGCATGGAATATTTAATTTTTAAGTTGTAAAACATTCAGTTCAGATTTTGGCATTTTCAACTTAAAAAATATACTGTTGAAAGTTTTGAATTTTGAGTTAAGGATTTCGAATTTTGAGTAGTGAATGTTTGCTGAACAGCAGCCCCTCGGAAAAGTGAGCCGCGCGTCTCTCGGGCGAATCGCGCCACACGAAGCCCACTGGCCCACCCCCACACGACCGTTGGAAGCGCCGGTCCGGCCCACCCTTAAAAACTCCCCTAATCCACCAACCAATCCACCCGCACGCCGCCACCGACTGCACCCAAACACAACACGACCCATTCGAGACCCACGCTCCCGAGAGAAATAAAACCCAATTTCCCAAGCGCCGGGAGGCGATCCACTCCAGTCCAGTACGCACTAGCCGTTGCCTTGTCCCCTCCTCTTCCCCCTTTTCTTTTCTCCCCCAAACGAATCCATCCGCCGCCGCCGCCGCCGCCGCCTCCGCACGAGGGGCAAGAGGAGGAAGGAGGAGTTAAGGAGGGCGAGGCGGATCAGGAGGAGGAGGAGGAGGAGGAGGAGGAGATGGCGTCGAGGACGGCGTCCAAGGACATCATCACGCTGCGGGGATCCGCCGCCATCGTCAGCGAGTTCTTCGGTGAGTCGATCCCCCCACCGCCTCCGTTTCTGATTTTCCTTTTTCCCCCCTCGATCCGTACGCCCGGCAGGTGTTTGATCGAATGCTTCCCTCATTTGGTGTTCAGGCTACGCGGCGAACAGGTGCGGTTCCGTTCGGGGGCGCCAGAGATCGACGGCGCTGCCGCTGCGCTGATGGATTTCTTTTGTGGAAACAGTCGATGTTTACAGATTCAGGCTTGTTTTTTTTTCCTGATCCTGGTTGTTTTCTGTGTGCAGCATCCTTTACAATCGCGGGGTGTACCCGGAGGAGAGCTTCACGAAGGTGAAGAAGTACGGCCTCACGATGCTTCTCACGCAGGACGAGGGGGTGAAGACCTTCATCGCCAACCTCAACACCCAGCTCTCAGGTTAGATCGCTACCCACCCGTCTCAGTAGGGTTTTGATTTTGCTGCTGATTGATCTTGCGGAGTACTGTTGCAGAGTGGCTGGAGGCCGGGAAATTGCAGAGGATTGTGCTGGTGATCATGAGCAAGGCCACATCTGAGGTTCTGGAGCGGTGGAATTTCAGCATCCAGACTGACCCGGAGGTGGTCGACAAGGGGGTGATCAAGGAGAAGAGCGACAAGGAGATCATGAGGGAGATCCAGGCCATCATGCGCCAGGTCGCCTCCTGCATCACCTACCTCCCCTGCCTCGACGAGCCATGTAAAAATCCACCACTCTACTCCCTCTTGTTCATCTTTTTCCCCAATCCACAACTCCTCTCCCTGACCTGATCTGCCTGCGCCGATTTTTTGCAGGCATATTCGACGTGCTGGCGTACACCGACACGGACGTGGCGGTGCCCTTCACCTGGGTGGAGAGCGACGCCAAGCTCATCGACAACCCGCAGATGGTGAAGCTGCATTCCTTCGACACCAAGGTGAGCGAACCTTCGCGCTAGCACCATTCCTGAATCGGCTCCATTCTTTTTTGCCTACCCCAAATTGCTGACCTGGCTGCTTGTTCTTGCCATGGCAGATTCACAAGGTGGACACGCTAGTCTCCTACAAAGTGGACGAGTGGGACGAGGAGTAGAAGCCCGGTGGAGTTGGAGCCATGAGGATTTAGGAGGAGAACGCTGCTCTCCTAAGCTTATTACTAGCTACTACTAGCTGGCTTAGTTGCTTGCTAGGCGTGATGCTTGTGTGAATCGTTCGTTCATTCACGCCTAGGCCTTGCTAACTCTGCTGCCTGTTCTGGGGGAAAACTATTCCTTGTTCTTTACCGCATTCGGGAGAATCGACTATATATGTATCGCTGCTTCACTCAGTCATGTGTGTGCTTTCGAAATCCTGGGTTGAAATTACCACTGGAATGAATGCATCGTCTGCCACGATTTCTTCATTGTGTTGTTCGACTCTGTGTTGCTTGGTTGCTTCACACTTCAGAATCTCAAAAGATTCATGGCGTGTCTGTGAAACCGTATTCTGACAAGTTTATCTTATAGTAATACTAAGTTACCACTGTGGTTTTTTAGCTCAAAGAATGCTTGCATATTGAAGTAGTTTTGTACCACCTTCAATCTCCAAGACAAACTGCACTTTTGCGGAATGAATTTATTTCAAGCTTCCAATGCTGTTTACAACAAACACACAAATACAACAACCATCAGTAATTCTGTATGCTGCCAGAACACCTTTGGTGTCCAGACAAATTACACTTCTGATCAATGTATTTATTTCCAGCTTGCAAGCTATCTGTAACAAATGTTACAACCCAGCATCAACATGGGTAACACATTGGAAAACCAACATACATCAAGATGTTAATGAGCTACATCATTTTACATAAAAAGAGGACGCAAGAAACTGCGGGCGGGCAGTAATTACAGCTCCTCATATAGGCTGTAATTTTCGTCCTTAACCAAACCACCTTGGATCTTCAGAGAGCTTTCACCTTATTGGATGATCACATTTCCAATTTTAAAGTTCCAAGGCTACTTAGGCTGAGCAATGTTATATCCAGTAAAACTTCTCCCTTTTCGCTGCATGGACATTTGAAATTAGCTTTGGTCAAGATGCCAAAAGCTAAATTTACATCAACCTGGGACCCAGGATTTTCTTGGCTTCAAATCGCATTAAAAAGTATGCTCGATATATACTTTGGACATACATTATATGCCTTGGTCAGGCAATGTTGCCAAATTAATCACCAAGCGATCGCATCCCCTCATAAATCACACCAGGACGAAGGTCATCCAGTGTATCGGCAATTCTGTAGCCTGAATACTCCCTCAGGAGTGTCCAACCACGCCGTGATAGAAAATCTCGGAAGTCCTCTTCGGTGTAGAATGTTTTATCTTCCGTCCGAACCTCATCATTTTCGAACATACATAATTTGATCGTCATCCCTGTGAACATTGAGGGCAGCAATGAACTTGTAAAACATCCATCAATAATAATTAGATCATGGCACTCTCTCTCTGATTCCAAAATAAGTTGTTTTGGATTTGTTCACAAACTCAAACTGACCTTGTTGCACTTCATTTACTTTGCATTGGAAAATATGTATCTTCTGTTTGTGTGAGAAACAGCAGTTATTTGGGATGAGCAAACATGGAATAAAAAAAATGAAGTGGCTAGAAGTTAAAAAATGATTTACTAAGAAAACTGGTGAGGAAATCCAAAACGACCTATATTTGGGACTGAAGGGACTAGGGTTGATGACCATCCTTCAGTAATGTTTGAAAAAAACAAACTTCAGAAAATACTAATCTTGTCAGTAATGGGCAACTGGATGAAAAAAAAAGAGGGTAAATTAAAACTAACAAAACATGATAATTTTAGAGTTTGCTGGTAATGAGAGTATCACTCACTACTGGCATCACATTTTGTGGCTATTGCCTGACCAAGGTACATTGAACCAGGAAAACTTGGTGTTCAGTATTTCCACAGAAATTAGCATCTAGGACATGAAAGTCACAGTCTCACAGACGACCAACATGAACTAGTTAGCTCCACAGACTTTATGAAATCTCAAAACCCAAAGATCATTTAAACTAGATGTGCTCGTGCAATTTAACCTTTATGTGGGAAATAAAACCCCCCACCCCCACAAAAAAGAACAGGAGTGGTTGCCTGGTTGGTCATTGTCGTAGAATTATCTGCTACTACGTTATTCCTAGTTCTGAAGAAAATAAAGTCTTATTATCAGAGAAAACACATTCCAATTACCGTTATCAAGATGAAGTGTGTACGTTCCAACTGGCATATCCCTGTCTAAGGAACGGACAACCTCATCCTCATCTTCAAGCCAAAAGGCCCGCCTTGTTCTTAGACCAAATGCAGACTTGATGGCTTCTTTAATTGCGTCGGCAGTACCATCAATGCCTATTCTTTTAGTGTAATTACCCCACTTGACTAAAATGACTCTTCCACCAAAAGTGACATGATTATTTTCACCTGTACGAGTCATGTTTCCCGACGAATACAGAATATTAAAACAGGGAGCCACAAATTAACTAACATAAGAATTACAGACTATTAGTATTGTGTGCTAACTTATATCTTCTTTTAGAAATATAAAGAATATGGTGTCTGTTAGCAGTATGGGTAGAAACAAATTGAAAAAATAACAGTGAGAAAGAGAGATATCCAACAGCTTCTCCATAAGTCTATATTTCAGAAATAACTACTACAAATTATTTACTGATTAGCTGTGTTGAGTGATTTAAGAACCATTTTGTAATAATATTTCTTAGAAGAACAGGAAGTTTATGCAATCAAAACAAATTTTATCTAATGAAAGTTGAATCAAGTTCATAACTAAACAGTCAAGCAGCAACATTTCCAACCAGTGCAATTTTCTCTGCCACAAATAATCCAGATTATTATCATCACTTTTAGTGTGTTTGGATTAGTACCATTGGTAGAGGTGTCTCTCCAGTTCCATGGATTCACACCATTGGTTGCAACTGCATCAGCTGTTAATGCAAGTGGATGACCGTCAGGCTCTAGTCGATCTTCAACACTTAGCAGTGATCTACCACTTGCTGTGAAACAGAAGAGAGCAAAAGGATCAGAGTAAAGTACACCTGATGCATTGATATGTATCATTTTGTCATCATAACCACAATTACATCAGAGTAATCATTGATCACAGGAATTAAATAAACAAAATACATGAATATGATAGTAAAAATGGTATAAATGCAGTTCTACTTAATTGTTGTTACTGATCAAACAACCAATTATAAATGCTGGTAATAGGTGCCCTTTTCCCCCTTGATTGTAACTTCATGAGTGAGAATTTTGACAATTCAACCATATTGAGCAATTCAAATTAAATGTTAGGTTCATCCAAAATTTTAAAAAAATCATACGCCATCAGAACGACTAAGGAGACAGGACTGAAAACTTCTCTACGAGAGTAATAATAATGGCAACACTAAAAAACTCACTGTTCTGGGGAGCACTTTTTTTGGATGTTTCACCATAAAAGTGGAAAACTAACCTACAAATGACTATGTCAAAACAACTGAGCCAAGCAAGTAAAAGACCATAGCACATTGGAAATTATTGCATGCGAATGACATTCCAGTACCTTCAACAGGGCCAAACGGAATGTTAGCATCTTCAAAACCTAGATAAAAGGGTGACAGTATTAGTCCATGAGATAACAAAGTGTCAAACAAGCAGAAGACAAGTACAGCCATGAAGACTGAAATATTGATTAAGTTCAATTTTCAGACCCTAACTTCAAAACTATTTATCTTATGTCCCTCAATTGTAATATCATGCTTGCATAAGGATACAGATGCAGAAATCAAACCTCAGCACAGAGTCACAGACTAACTGCGAACAGAACATTATCTTAATAATCAGAATTGACTTTTCTTACACCAAGTAGCACATTAAGCTTGAAACAGATGAACTAACAGTTACACTGTATACATATTCCAGGAAAAAAAAACAGAAGAGCTGCTGGACAAACCCCAACACGCTTGAACTGAATCAAAACAGCAGAAAATTTGTAGAATAGTAACAATTACTGCCAATATATGCAATTAGTAACAAGTCAGCCAATGAACTACACAGAAAGGGTTTGATGTAACCCTGTGTACTTCTAATAGCTTAACTAAATCGTAATTCGCGTCAAGGGGGATGAAATTTCGATACCATATAGCTAAATTTGAACAATTGTAAACCTAGATAGCTACTCCATGACCATTGAAGTTAAGCTGTCATGTGGTACTCAGACGACTAGCTAAAAGTGTCTCCGTTCGATCCATCAAGCAAACCATGCCCATTTTCAATCAGAAGACTGTAGTAACTCCAGAAGAGGAATACCCTTGTCCGCCGCGAACTGCAGATAGGAGTCGATCTTGGAGGAGACCGTGGGGCTCTTCACGGCGCCTCCGCCTCCGCCTCCGCCGCCGTGGCCACCCCCCACGGCCGCGCCTCCGCCTCCGCCGCCGCCGCCGCCCGGCTTCACGCGGCGCTTGAGCAGGTCGTCGATCTCCTTGTAGCACTCCATCTTGTAGGGGCAATTCACGCCGCCGATCGCGCCGACGCCGACGGCGCCGCCGCCACGCGCGTGGCTGCGCGCCTTCTTGAACTCCTTGAGGAGGTTGCGCCACTTGTCGGTGCACATGGTCGGGGATCGGTCGTACCCTTGCTCCCGCATCCGCCCGGAGATGGCCTCCCAGAGGTGCTTGTTGGACTTGGAGGTGTTGAAGTGCGCGTCCATCTCCCGCCGCAGCGCGATGAGGGAGAGGGTCTCGTCGTGGAGCCACGTCTCCGCGCGCTTCTTCGGGCCGGCGGCGGCGGCGGCGCGAGAGGAGGAGTCGTGGTCGTGGACGCCGTCCTCGCCGCTGCTCTCCGGGAGGAGGAGCGGCGGGGTGGGCTGCTGCGGCGACGGGCCGGAGAGGAGCATGGCCGGCCCGCGGAGGCGGGGGCGGGGACTTGGTAGTGGCGGCGGCGCACCGTGCGGGCGGTGGAGACGATGGTGAGAAGGGAGGAGAGGAGACTGATGACCTACGCGTCGGACATTTTTGGTGTAGGGAACGAGAAGGGGGGTAAACGTCATCCGTCATCAATCAACAAGAAGAGAGAGTGCCAGTCTCACAGATGTTTCAAGTTCAGTTCTTCATCTCATTTCAATTTTACTTTTCCTTTCGTTGAGCTGTATTATTTGAGAAGACTGATCGTCGGACAATCACATTGCACACGCAGCACACTGTTTGGTTCGAGAATGAGATAAGGATGTGTTGGATTTATTATACTTTTTAGAATAAAATGTTTCTGATTGTTCGTTTTTTTTTGTTAGAGGGGATAAAATAAACCTAATTTTTCATTTAGTATGAGGGATGAGAAATGGAATGGAATGGACAATGTGCACGTCGATTCCTCCGTTTCCAGTATCCTCCCCATTTCCCCCAAATCCTTCAAGCTTTCTCCATCTCTCCGAGCACCTCGAGAGGCACCGACCACCCTCGTGCGGCAGTGGCTTCGAGCGAGCGGCGCTGGCTACCCTTGTGCGGCGGCAGCTCTAAACAACGTAGGGTGACGACGCCCTCTCGCGTGGCGGTCGACAGTTAGCGAGATGAGCTATGCACGAGCTCGGTGATGGCTGCTACGGCGGCTGCATCTCTGCGGAGGAGCTTGACAGGGTGGCGGGGCCGGACAAGGCTCACGGATGGGCCCGAGGACAGCGTGGCAGAGCTCGGAGACGACGCCGGTGGAGCTCGGGGCCGGCGTGGCAAAGCTTGAACACGAGGCATGGGATGATGTGACGATGTTTCCCTTCGTGTGGAAGGGACGAGCTCGTCCGACAGTCTTTGAGAGACGCCTAGGTTCCAGATCTGAGGGGGATATTCCCCTCCCGGAACCAACCCAATCATCTATCCTAGAACCAAACACCCTCAAAAACGGGTCCATTCTATCCCAACCATTCCAATCCCACCAACCAAACGCACCCTAAGGGCATGTCTAGAAAGTTTTTGATAGCTGCAGCTTAAGAAGCTACAACCATCTAGATTTTGATCTAGTTTTTGACAATTGTTGTAGTTACATAATCTAGAAAATACACTAAGAAGTGATAAGAGGTAGAATCTAGGTTTTCCAACTTCTTCATATTCTCGGTAGGTGGACACCAGCCAGCTGCTTCACCGAATCTAAGTTTCCCAAACAGGTCCTAAGAGTGCTTGATCGTGTGGATTTGTATCATCTGACATTGCACAATAATGTCAATGTGACATTCTTTCCATCCGCGCTATCCATTTATAAATCAACTGCCATGAATTAATTAGATCGTAATTAATCAAAACTATTACTTAAATAGTTAAATAGTTATGTAACTAACACTAATACATAGTCTTTGATTTAGAAACAGATGACTCGGATGAAAACAATGTCATGGTGACATCAGTGTGCTAATGTTAGAGGATTTGAATCCTGATCGTGTATATCTGCGCACACAAGAAAAGATGCCAGTTAACCACCCGATCGACCAAGTATATGTTTTTTTTTGCGGGGACCAATTACATGTTGTTTCACTCGACTTGTCTAACAATGCCATCGATGGGGTTCACCATGAGACTATCCTAGCGCTCAGATACTGCATGGCGAATTTTGGGGAAACGCTCTACCTCGCTTATTATGACGACACTGAAGAATGCCAGTAGAAACTTCAGTTGATTGTCGTGTCCACCTCAGAAGCTAGCAATTGTTTAGCGCCTGGGTTTTTGTTGGTCGTCACATCGAGCAACCCACGTGTGACGTTTTAGAATGGGTTAATTGGATTCATGACATTATAAATATGAGGGTTTAGAAATATGCCACTATAATTTCATAAATTAGAACCATGCCACCGAAGACTCAACAAATTTTAGATGTGCCATGATTTACGTTTGAGAGGCCGTTGACTCGTTTTTTTTTACAGAAATTGACTACCGTATTTTGGTATGGACCAAATGGCCCATGCTCATTTCTCTTTATCCACACACACAACAAATCCCACGGCGGAGAAGTGTGCGACAGCGGTGGTGCAAGGCACTGGCGGCGTGAGCTGCTGCGGGGAAGTGCCAGCGTTGGGCGCCGGCGCAGGGCGGCGTTTGCAGCGGCGACACGGTGGCGGCGTCTGCTGCTTACTTGGTTAGACCACTCGTCCTTATACACTGGCGCGTCTATCGTATTTAGTCTGAGATCCTAAATGAATTTGGCCGTTTGCCTATGATGGGAAGGCAGTTGAACTCTATTTATGGCTAAATTTGCACAACAGTTGGTTCAAGGTGGGTGTCAACAGCAATATACTCAGAAATATACAGGTACAAGGAAGAAAAATATTTCATGCTATACATATCTATTCATCACTTTCATGATATGTAGACATTTAAGTTGCTCTTTTATCTGAAACTTTTGGTATGCTTGTCCTTTCATGCTCACATGAATAATGAAACGAGTACACATTGAAAAGTACACGTGTTTGTCTAGATCAAAGACACAAGCAAGGTTAGGCATCTATTGTCATTCTTGTCAATTTGAGTTTATTTAATAACTTTGTCGACCTTTGTTAAAACCATGGAAATATGTTTTTAGTTTGGATTAACAGTTCCCAGCTCAAAAGAAAAATAGTTCATGTTTCCTGCAGTCCTCTACCTCTATATATTTTTCTTCTTTGTACATGCCTTTTTTGTACAAGTAAGCAAGTGCTTCACTCAAAAAAATTTCCCCGGAGGTTGGACGTCTTCAGGAAGAATTTGTGATGGAAAGTGTCATACGGCGGCTGATGGGAAGGGGAAGAGGGCGAGCAGGGGCAGGTTCGTGGGTGACGGGGGCGAGGAGTGATGAAGTAGGAATTCTGTTGCGCTATGTGGTGGTGATATCGCTCGCATCCTCAGATGATTTCATCGAAGGATGAAGTGATTCCGCTGGAGGATCGCAGATCTGATCTGTGCTGTTTATCTGATTGGCTTCACCGGCGGCAATGGGTGTGCGACCTGATGAAGATTAATTCACTGCTGGAGCAAAGCTAGCTCAGTGAATTAATGTTGTGTGTGGAACAAAGTGATATCGTGTCTCCCTGGTTATTCCATGTACAAGTAACTGTTAACTGTGATTTTGGGTTGGTTTTTGTGTACTGAACATTTTGCTCAGGACCTCAGTAATCGTCATCGTCATCGTAGGAGTGTTGTGGTTTTGGGTTGGGTTTTGTGTAACATACTCACTGCATTTTTTTTTTGGTAACCCTAGGTCAGTTTTCTACTTCTGTTCGTTGATAATTCTCTAAGAATAACTACTGATTTGCTCACTTATTAATGTTTTTGTCTGTTGAAAGCATGGCATGGCATGGCATGTCATCATCAAGGCACTTTGTATTTTGTAGATGTTAAGGATAGTAGCCAAACTGAAATGCTATAATTCTTTTCACTATTTTGGGGCTTTATTTCGCTACTGTCATTTCATACATCATTGGAGTTTTTGGTAGGTTCGGATGTTAGACGCAGATTTCATCTAATTATTCATGTATTCGGAATCATATATGTATTCTGGCTATTTATCCTTTCTTTATTTGGTAAAAAATGCATGGGTTGATCTCTCATTTTTGTTTTGCGGCAGCAAAACTTGAGATCATCAAGGGCGATCAGGACATGTTTTTCTCATCTTTGAAGCAGTCACTCAGTAGGGAGGAAGCTAAAGCATTCATAGATAAGATACAGGTAGTTGGCTAGGTGGTGTGATAGTGTGAAAGGTTTATTGTGACAGTGAAGGATTATATATCATTTGGCATTCCCAAATATTTCCCCCCTATTTTTCTCCATTTTCTGAATTTGGCATTTAAAAAGGTTATACTAGTTAAAGGGGAAATTTGTTATCTGCGGTAGGTTAAGATTTGGGTTGGGGGGGGGTAGAATAAGCTTTGTTGTTGTCTATACTGGAACTGAGTGAAAGGGGATATAACTCCATTATTTTGCTCTGAGGGCTGGGGTGAGGTATTTGTCTGTCGTCTTCAGGGAGTTGGGTTTTTTTTTTTTCTCTGAATCCTTTTTTGCTCTTTGATGTATATATAAGTAGTTTGTGGGGAATTTAATATATGTTCTGTTATGATGTTGTAATGCACCTATGCTTACTTCTGTATCCATGATCTACTAGTTATAAGTCACAACAAACAAAAGTTGATATACTTCTGTATCCATGATCTACTAGTTATAAGTCACAACAAACAAAAGTTGATATCGGTGGGAGCTCGACGAGGTCGCCGGTGAAGGGTGGACGAGGCGAACGGGAGCGGCGCCTTCATTGTCCTGGTCCGGGTCACGCATCAGCAGCAGCAACCCGTCGACCGAGTCGATGATGCAGTGGTCGGCTAAGAGCGGGACACGGGCGCGGACGAAGGTGCCCGTGTCGAGGTGGAGGAAACGGGCGTAGCCGCGCAGGTTTGGGTGGCCGGGGCGGAGGCCGTGGCCCTCGGGTAGCATCATCCATCGGCGCGGGTGGAAGCGCGGGTCGGTGACGCTGCGGCCGCGTGGGGAGTCGGTGGCGGATCGCCAGCTCGCGCAGACGGCACGGAAGCGGACTGCGGACGTAGTCGAACAGGTGGTCGCCGGCGGTGGAGAGCAGGCGCGAGGGCACCAGATTGACCAGGTCGTCAGGCAGGGATGACCAGCGGTGGGGTTGTTCGGGTTCCGAGGCGCGGTGGCGGTGACGGTTCGGACCGTTCGGTGGGCTGGTGATCACCGTCGCCGGAGGAGGTGACGTCGACATCGATCGATCTTTCTTGCCAGCCGGTCCTACCTCGCTCGCCGATCTGATCCACGAAGAACACGAGATTGGAATTGTCTCGCTTAGTTACGCGACTTGAATCTCCGAATCAAACCTTAAACCTCAATGGCAATATGCAACTATGTTTGCGCGACGTGTTGCCACTCTACTAAAGATGGAAATGGGTATAAACCCACTGGATATCACTACTCCACACAAACCTCCATGAAATCAAAATATAACCACCTGAATATCGATTTATATTGATGGGTGCAAATTTTTACATACCCATACCCACACGCGTGGGTAAAATATACCCACGGGTAATCCACATCCAATTATCACCCACAACATTAATACAAAAGATATGACTTGCAAATTTAACCGTAAAGCATAAGTATGACAAGAAATTTCACCACACGATCAAATAATGCATGAACTAAAAATGCATCATCATAGGACTACAATATAGATGTTCATTTAGTATTTCCTAAGTCTTAACAGTGCGATCATCATGGGCTCATGGCATTACACATAATACCACGTATACTCCATATTGGATACAACCAATGAGCACAACAAAAATAGGTGGCTAATAGTTTACCACATAATTATAATTCATAAAAGTTCAATCACTAGTCATTACACAACATGCTGACTTAAAGGTCTTGGCGGCGGGGAGGGATTGGAGACTCGGGAGGGCATACCTCTTATCAGTTAGGTTTTTTTTTTCCTTTACATGGTAGTGTTTGGGCATGGCCCATACATTTTAGTTGTCTTGGGCTTTAATGTGTATGGGCTATAGTTGAGTTTTATATTTATTTAATTTTAATGGATATTCATTGGATTATGGGTATGAGTACTATATAATCATACCCACCTCCAATAACCCACTAGATACAAAATTCTCCTATTAGTATATCCATGGATATAAACTTTATCATAATTATCTGTCCTAATGGGGTAAATACCTATTAGGTTTCGGATGATGGGTCTCCATTACCATCTTTACACTCTACTATCTTGTTCAAAGTTCTAATGCGCCGCGGATTCTCTTGTAACCTGGACGAGAAAGAGCGTTCGGGCCCGGCCCGTGCGTGAACGTGAGTCTCAAATCTCAAGTTGGATGCCACCACGAGTAGTGGACGCTGGGCTGAATAACGGACGTAGGAGTATACTGGGACGGGCCCAATTGTGATGCGTGGCCCAGTTCTGTGTGAGCCCTGACTGACACATATCCATCCACACATGCATGTGTTTATGCGACGCTTGAAATTTGTACAGGTTCACAGTGCGTCCGGAGAACCAACAAAATGCTTTCTTACTAAATGCACCTGTGCATAGAGTATGTACTGCTATAATTGGTTGCACCTTCTGGCATTCTGTTAAGTAGGTTGCCAGATGTAATTGTTTCTATATGCTTCTTGTATATTGATGACGAGTAAAGTTTTTGCGTGTCAAAGGAAAAGGTGGGTACAAAGTTTGAGAGCTGAACATTAGTTTGCCGTATGTACACGTGGACACCTTTTTTCTCCGTCAGGATCATGAACACCTAACGAACTGATTTTTTACATACTTCATACTAGACACACGGCAATTCGATCGACCCCGGTCGCAAAGAAAAAAAAATAAAAGAGTGGTAGATAACCAAACGTGTATAAACATGATCACGAAACACTCTGCTTATCTACATGACCGATTGCGCCGGAAGCTTCGGCCCATCACATAAGCCTTTGGATGCGCGCACCAAAAGCAGGTGCAGAGCGAGTCATGATCACCAGCAGAAATGGCAAAAACAACTTTCTGTTAATCTTTTCTTCCATCTGGTTGACACTTGACGCGGTGGGGCGGAGACGGGCGAGCATCAGCCAAAACGGCACCCGTCACCTGCTCGGCTCGGCGACGCGAGACGCGACCGTGGATTGTGCTCCTGCGTGACAGCTCGCGCCTCGCGCGCGAGAAGCTTTCGTGTCGGCTGTGCGTCAGCGCTTACCGGATGATTAGCCGATGGGTGGTGAAAAGGTCGTCCAACGAAACTTACTTTTGCCTTGCCCCGAAGAAATCCACCGGCCGGAAGAAGGGTTCTCTCCGGTTGCCGCCCACTGGGCACCGCACCGTCCACCGAGCAAGCAAAACTGCAAAAGGTTGGGAGATAACTCGATCACACGTCACATGACTCGTATATCCACATTCACGCCGCCGCACGTAGCCTGCACCTAGATACACACTATTTCGTCGGCTTTTGGGACTGATTGATTGGCCTAAAAGGCCAAAATACATAATATGCATATTTATAATTGAAAAGTATTAAAAATTAATTTATAAGTAAACCGTTTAGACCCGATATTCGTTGTTCAGGAGCAAATTGAGAAAAAATATGGTGGTTTTTTAAACCGATTCCGAAATAAAGTCTGAAATTTTAAATTTAACTTCGGCTTATGATCCAAAGACAAAAATTCCCTAACACAAACTCGTGAAATGAAAATTGCGGTCTGCAACCCGACCGATGATGATGATGCATTAATAACCAACGTAAACAGTACCGTATAGGAGTACATCTCTTATAACAAGCGTACCACGTTTTGGCTCTGCACGACCTGATCTGTACCCTTGATGAGACGATGTATATCGATGAACCAAAGCTATCCAGGAAGAATCAGCTGAGCTATCCAGGAAGAGACGCCGACCCCGCAAACCTGAGTTTTCGCTGGAGAAAAGACGGGAAAGAATCAGCTGAGCTATCCAGTCACCCAAGTGTATCCAAACGCGAGCCACACGTACGTAGATGCGTTCCACCACGTCACCCCGTGAGCCCGTGTCTCGCATGCGCGCTTCACTACGCGGCGCGGCCAGCCTTATCGTGCGCGATCGATCGTTCCGTTCCAAACCTTAGCCGTGTTCTCGTCTCGGCGCGATATGCCGCGCGCGGCGTGCGACCCACGCCCGCACGGCCGCACGGCGCGGTGGGTCACGGCGGGCGCCACGTGCGCGGGCGTGAGGCGACACGCGTAGGTGGCCAAAGCCCAACAACCAACCACCGTCATCGTTGTCCTTTGCCATCTGCTGCTCGATCCGTTTATCCATCCACCCGTCGCGCGCGAATCAATGCTTTCTCCCTGCCTTTGCCTGTCACGGCTCGCTGCTGCTGCTGCTGCTATACGTGATCCACGGGCCACGGCTGCTGCTATACGTGATCCAAGGATGTGCTACGCGTGATGAGAGCGAGAGGTGGGATAGGTTTACATCAGCCGTGGCGTGGCCCCGCTTTGTCAGCGGATGGATATGGGCCTTTCGGTGTCGTGTCCGTGCTTCCGTGGGGTGCAAGCTGCTGCGTCGTGTTTTGGGTAAAGCCCCCTTGGTTCCCGAGAAAATGCTCGTTATCATCGAGAAACGCTATGCGTTACTCTTAAATCATGGAACGGGTTATGGACAGTGGCTTTACGGTAAGTGGTAAATTAAATATATAAAATAGATAAACACTTGTTTTGAGAAAATTATGTAAACAATAGGATGATTTTTTTTTGGAAATGACCTAAATAGTTGTCTAATTTGTTCTTATCCATCAATCAATATATTTGGACGGCCCTGATCTATTAAGACTTTTACACTCTTCCTCTCCCCCTCGCCCATTCCACTGTGCCCGCCGCCAATCATGCGATAACACTACCACTGTGGCTCCGCACATTGTTACCTTCCTGGCACCGCCCTATTGCCTTACTCCATACCTCTTCCCTCGCTCCTCCTCTCTCCCAGCAACAGAGCCCCCCTCCCTCCTCCTTGATGGCACACCGATCGTCTGTCTCCACCACCCATCGCCGGTCTTCGCAACCCTAGCCATCCCCTTTACCCCACTCTCCTACTCCTTCCTCTCCCACGCTTCCAACCTAAAAAATAATCAAATTCGAAGGTATTTTGGTGGATTTTGGGAGTCATCGGAGCTCGGGGTTCGCCACTGCTATTGCCGAACTGTTTGTCTCTCCTCTTTCGTCCTTTCTCTCTTGGACAAGGTTGAATTCAATGTCTAGCCGTTGGATTTGGATCCAACGGCCAGGGCGAGGTGAGTAATAAATCTTTATGAAAATAATACTTATATCTAATTACATGCCACCTCTGAGCTATGCATGAATATTTTTTCATTATGTCCCATACATACAAGTTCATGTTGTATAATTCTTGTTTTTAGAATCGTATTGCTATTAGATAGTATTAAAGCGACAATTTTACTTAAGATATTTATTTGTACTTTCTTATCACACATGCTACCTCACATACCTACCGTTGAATGTCTTTAATGTTTCGACACTCGCGAGACGGTTACACGTTGTTATATTATCCTATACATAATGGGGTAGAACTAAGACGTCTCTATTTTAGGCGGCTGTTATTTACCCGTTTAACCTCCTTTACCTAGATTTGAGTAATGTACTTGTCGTATTCATAGTCTTTTTTTCCTTTATATTCGAGCAACCCTCTTTATCGTATTCATAGCCTTTTTTTCTCTCCATTTTGCATCAAAACTAATAACGAATATAAAAAGGCTCAATGAAACTTAAATGGCATCCAAATTAGCTAAATTTAGTGTCAAGAATAGCCTAGCTTCATACACAAAAAATGCACACTCGCCTATTAAAAAAATCATGCCAACAACGTTATATACGTATGCCAAGTCTCAAGCCTAATAAATTATCTAAACATGTCACCATTTCTTACATCATTTTGCGCTAAACATAAACACTATTTTTTTCCACCAATGCACACAGGCAAACGTCAAACCTGGACGCTTGTTTCACCAAATCAAGGCGGTAAACCAATCCTTTGTGCCGTTCCAACTTTCCAAGGGCGTAAATCCCGCACGGCCGTTCAAGAGAGGAGCCTGCAGCGAGGCAAGGCAGGCGTGTATTTGCCGGAAAGCCCCTGCACTCTCGCTCGCACGGAAGATGAGAGGAAAACCCCAGGAAAACACAATCGCCTCACCTTAACCTTACCCAGCCAGCCAGCCAGCCGCGTCCGCCCCCACCACCAGAGCGAAGAAGTAGCAGGCAAAGGCACAACACAAGGCAGGCCACCACCATTCAACTCTCTCTCTCTCTCCTCGGCTCATCTCCCCACCTCTCCTCTTCTCCTCGCGCGGCGCGGAAGGAAGGGGAGGCTTCGAGATTTCCGCGGAACCACCACCACCACCACCACCACCGTCTTCCTCTTCCTCCTCCCAGCTATCGATTACCAACCAGCCTCCTAGGGTTTCACCCGTCCGCCTCACCCAGTACGCTCCCACCGCCGCCTGCCGCCGCAGCGGCATTCGAAGGTGTGTATCCGTCGCCGAGCACACGCCCCTACCCACTCCCTCTCCATCTCGTGCTGGTTCCGTGGATCCTTGGTTCCTCGGACGGTGCTGGTATTGGCGGGGGATTTGGGGGAGGACGGCCTTGGTTGGTCGGTGATCCGGGCGTGATTCGCCGGGTTTTGGTTGGTTTTGATTGGGAGGAGTTGGGGTGTTGTTGGTGTTGGTGGTAGGGGGTTTCGATTTGGGGGTGGAGATTGAGGTGGTGTGTATCGGTATCGGGGGCTCCTGGTTTCTCTGCTATTGGATTGGATTGGGATCCATGATCGAGATTGCTCGGTGAAGTTTTTGGTCCTAGGGGAAATTTTTTTTGACCGGCTCCGGATCAGGAATGGAGGGTTCCCTTTGGGAGATCTAGGGTTGCTTGTTCTCTATCGTTGCGTGTGTAGAAGCTAGGTGAAAAAAATCCAAAAAAAAGAGAGAAAAAAGGGGGGAGGAACTGGAGGAGAGTTTGGAGGCTATGGCGCTGAATTACTCGTCCCGCTCGTTCACCAGCTCGTTCCTGGTGAACGAGGACTGCGCTGGCATGATGCGTGGGTGCGGCTGCTGGTCGGAGGAGGCTTCGCCGCTGTCGTCCTGTGGGTTGAACTCCCTGTGGTGGGATGAGCTGGAGTTTGAGCTGGAGCTGGAGGAGGAGGAAGAGGAGTTCGACCCTGTGGACCTCTTGCCTACCGACCCCTTTGGGATGAACCTGGAGACAACGTTCACCGCGGCGATCGCCAGTTGCATTGAGGACCTCACGGTGATGTCCGGTGCTGGGCGTTTTGGAGATGGCGGCGAGGATGCTGTTTTTGCCGACCTGAGTTATTACCTGAATCAGGCTTTTGTTCTGTCGCCAGAGTTGCGATTTGGTGGCTACCGGGGTGTTTTTGAAGGCCCCTTAGGGTCCGGAGGCCTTTCTGTTTTTGAAGGTGGTGATTCTTTTGGGTTCGTGGAGAACCCGTCTACCTCAGGAAACGCTGATGTTTCTTTTGGGTTCGTGGAGGACCCATCTACCTCAGCAAATGCTGATGTTTCTCTCGGGTTCGTGGAGGACCCATCTACCTCTGGAAATGCTGCATTGGTGTGCGGTGATTCAGTTGAAGTTGTTCCTATCCAGGAGGGAGGTGATCCTCATGAGGGAATGATGTTCGCTCTTGGATATCTTGGCCTTCGTGACATCCTCTCCGTTGAGATGGTGTGCAAGGCATTGCATTTTTCTGTCAGAAATGAGCCCTTGCTGTGGAAGTCCATCCACATTGAAGAGAGGTTGCGCAATAACATTTTTGATGCTGATCTTCTGCACCTGACACAGAAGTGTCCAGATACTTTGCAGAGTCTAAGTATTGCGAGGTGCTTAAATATCACGGATCAGGGGCTGAAGGCTGTTTTGGAAAGTAATCCAAGGTTAACGAAGGTTAGTATGGCTTGTATAGTTGTATTCTCATACAAGTAGATCAATTCGACTTAGTCAAGTATTGCACTTGCACCTATCGACAAATTTATTTGAAAATGCGGTTTGTCATGCCAAATCACCAGTAAATACACTTCAGGTCTTACCATGCTCCCATCTATCCAATGTAATGTTTACTATCTAATATTCTTTTATAAAGACTGCTACTTTGTCACTGTACTGGAAAAGGAAATCTGCATTGTAGTGTAGTCTAGTTTAGCCTTATATACCTCTTTGGTGCATGACTACTGGTCTACTGCTTTAGGATATTATTCATTGTTTCTCTAGTGATGATCTACATGCTTTCTTTTGTTTTGAGCTAATATTCTTCACTTGTCTGTATGGCTGCTAGATTGTATTCTCAAAGTAAAACTGGTTCAATTAGATGGTTTGCATGGTCTGCAAGGTACAATTTGCGCAATTAGATAGAAACTGTTGATCAGAACTTTTTTAGTAGAGAACCACTACACAATGGGGATCCCGTTTGGAAATGAGATAGGCCTGAAACCCGGGTTTCAGCCTATCCCGTTCTCATGGGATCCTGTTTTATATAACATTTATGTTTCTAGTATATTGAATAAAAGCAGGCCTGAACAGTGGTTACAGATGTTTCCATTTATACTTAAGGATAACACCTGATGGCCTGTAACATGATGGTGCAATGTTGCTGAAGAGCACTGCGCTAAGTTCAACTGTGATTTTTCAAGTTGCTATATGGTTTTAGTTTTTTTTCCATAGCACTAATGAATCTTCTGCCATCAAATCTGTGTAGACCTTTGTTATTTATATACATGTTTGTCTACTCTGCATTCTAGTTTGATGGAAATGCCTCTTGCTTGATTTTTTATCTTTTAACACAAACCTTTTCATACAGTTGAACATTTCGGACTGCTCGCGGTTGACTTTAGATGGTCTAATTTCCAATCTCAAGTCATTTAATACAAAAGCTGTGGTTGGTATTAAGCAACTCAGAGTTGGAAGACTCTTCAGTTTACAAAAGGATCAGTATGAAGAGTTATTATCCTTGTTGAACACTGACAAGATGCAGGAGGTGCATAGCCGGGGGCCAAGATTCCTTCATGCTAATCGGTTTTTATCAGATTGCAATGAGGGATATGCTCTTGATATTGAGATGTGCCCTATTTGTCAGAACTACAAACTTGTTTATGATTGCCCAGAAGAAGGATGTGACGACCGAAGATCTGGTAATTGCAGAGGTTGTACTGTTTGCATCCTGAGATGTTATGACTGTGGGAGGTGTGTAGACAAGTTGGCATTCAAGGAGTCATTTTGTCTTGACTGGATTTGCCCTAGTTGTCAAGAGAATAAGGAATCATCCCCTCCAATGAAATAGTGGTTTGATTCAAAAGAATACTCCGCCTCTTCTAACAGATAATGGCATGCAATGCTGTCATGCAGGCCATCTTAACATATCATTTGTACTGAGAAAAAAGAAAAAGAAAGCGAAGAGTTTGTTATTCTTGAAGGTGCAGCCATGTTGACATGTTATGTTTGCTTCTTGCAAGAAAAAGAACAAAAAAGTGTAGGTAGTTTGATTCAGCAAAAAAAGAAAAAAAATATTGTATCACTCATATCGTCTTTACTGGTGATTTCTCCGGAGGTGAGTGTTGCCTGATTGAATGGATGCTATACATCCCGCTGAAATTGGTGTTATTTGAGAGCTCATTTCCTATCTTGATTTTGGTTCTCTTTCAGGGTTTGCAGTTCAAGAGTGAAAGTGTAGCGTGGACTTTCTCGGTGCTGTGGCGGCTGTTGATGTTCAAGGAATGTTAAGGCCGAAGTTGAACTGCTCTCCTCCCCTCGCCCGACAAAATAAAGAGAGAACTGCTTTAATTTACGTTGTACATGCGTGAACAATGTTGTTGTTGTAGTCTTCTAAACGTTCACATTGCCATGTAATTTTACAACAACTTGCTGAGAAATAAATGGCTTCTAACCAAACTTTTGCTTGCTAGTTACTACGTAGTACTATGGTTGGGTTTTATTGTTGCCCCGTCATGACAAGTTGTCAAATATGGAATGGCGGCCCTCGTTGGCAGCATGATCAGGATGGTGTATATGCCAAAGGTCGTGTAACTTTGTTCCCTTCGTTTTTATTGCGATTTCCTGTGCGTGTTCCCTGTTATCCCCTGAAGGAATCTATTCGATGTGTTCGCTGAGTGCAACGAGATCTGGCCACGGAGGTGCCATGGCTAACCATCTCTTTTTTCCCCCAAGAACGGAGGAGTTTCATTGCCCCGTATATTTGTAAATATTAGGGATCCTACACTTATGCAAAATCATCCCTTTTCTCCCCAAGAACCCAGAAAACCCTTGCATGATAGTGGACGATACCACAATGGTTAGCATGGTCACACCACCCATCATGTGAACGGCCGTTCCTTCTCAGCACTATATTCAGAAAACTGGCTGCAATTAACAGTGCTGATTACACGGGTTACCGGTCAATCGGCCATCAGATACCAAATGGTTTTGACCAGGTTAGGCCCAGATCCTTGCCAATTGCCTGCTCCTTGAGTTTATATGTACTCCATCATGGTCAGGCTTGCTTACTTGTCCCACATGCAAGGTAAGACCAAAGGATTCGTGAGAGCTGAGAAGCAACCGGCATGTCGAGTTGCAATCCGTTTTTGTCCTCCCAGGGTTAGGAATATCCTGGAAGCAAGCAACACCTGTCGGATTGCATTGCCTCTTCTTCGCGTACAAGGGAAAGAAAAGGACAACTCAACCATTACGATTTGGCAAATGGAACGCCTGAATGCCACTGGTGCTAGAAAACCGGAGACAGTTTGAGAACCTCATGTTAGAGATAGACAAGTGTTAGAGCATGTCCAATAATAAATTAGTGCCGTAAGTAAGAAGTATCATGCAAGATTTCTGCATATGTGGAAGAAAGAGAAAGAAGAAAGAGAAAGATATTGTATGTTAATTTGCTTATGGTATAAAAGACAACAACTGTATGTTATGTATATGATTTTCATCATTGTAGCCTAGCTATCTCTTAGATGAATGTTTTTTATTGGCCCACTTAATCCTATTTTTAAGGATATATATACAACACAATTGACAATCCATTGTATAGTGTCTCATATGCTGTCTTTAGATGAGGTGGAAGTAAATTACATGCAACGCTGTCTCAACCATTGGACATGCCCTTAGTCGATAATTCAAGCTATGTATAGCTCATAGGGAAAAGAAAAGTTATATTTGCACCTCTGTTTGGCTAATATGCTTGATTGATTGCCATCTGTTTCAAGTTTGCAAATCTGAAAAATGTGGAACTGTCACAAGAGGAAAATTATATCTGTGCCTTTGTTTGGCTATTCTGCTTGATTGATTGAACGAATGATTGGCATCTGTTCCAAGTTTACAAATCTGAAAACATGTGGAACTACCACAAGCCGTATCACAGGACAACATAACACGCTCTAACCATGGTGAAACACCAATGGTTTGAGAAATGAGAACTAGTATTCAATGTTTTAATTCAAAGAATAATCAGAATACAGTGTGAAATACAATTACTCATGGGAAGAATTCTACATGACCGCCAACATCCTTACACAACAATTTGGCTTCAGAAGCCAGCTTCCTGCTTCTAACTATCACCAGGTTTGTGAGCCGGTGCTTGGGCTGTGGCTCAAAGGATCTAGCTTCGGCCTCCTTGCCAAGCAGCACCAGCTCCCGGGCCGGCATCACATTCCCCCACCAGAAATCACGCAGGACCTCGTGGATGAGCTCCCAGTACTCGCGATCTCGTGGAACTCTGAACAGGCTGCTTCCATTGGGAGTCCAACAGTAGAGGTCTACCCAATCTCTGCCCATTATCTCCATCAGGCCCTGCACCTGTGGCATGTAGTAGAATGGCATAACATTCCATGGCAGAGCAAGCTCAGGCTTACCCTTGTTGAACGGACACTTGACTTCCAGGATCCCGCCGTCTGGATCACACCCTAGAACGCCATCAGGTGAAGCTCCGAGCCACCCAGAATTGGCCTCGGTGTGCACCGCAAAGCCAAGGGAGCCCACCAACCGTCCGGTGATGGTTGTGTAATGCTCTATGGCTATGCTTTCATTTACTGTGCCCCAGTTCATGGCAGACTTCGCTGCATCCGCTAACTTGATTTCTGTTGATCCAAATACTTTCTCATTCCACAGCTCTGACCGTCTGTTGCCAGCCCAGAAGCCCAAGGCAGTGCTGAAGGTGCTTGTGGTAAGCTTGTCCTTGCGGAGAGCAAACCATTCTTCTGAGCGTTGAGCAACGTCAGAAGAGGTGAGCTGGGAGGATACCATGAGAGCTGAAGATGGTGAGAGAGATAGCAGGGATGACCGGCTATAGATCTGCAGTGATGTGCCTGAGCAGCTTTGAGGAATATAGCCTTCAAAATTTCGTCTTGATGGCAAGAATGCAAATGGGGTTAACCTCACACGAGGTGTGGAGCGAAAGGCTTTTGGAATTGGCAGGAGTGTCCTGAACAAAGAAGGAACTGCGCAATTGTTAGACAGCATGCTAAATGATGGTGCAGTCTGGATAAATATAGCTGCTGAGAAAGCATACAGTGCTCAACAATAAACCCCAAATGTGCAACATATGACAAAGTAATACTTATTTTTATATGAAGAACATGCTTAGCTTTTTGAATTGTGCACAAAAGAATACTGCAAAAAACTACCAAGGGTTTATTCCTTGCTTGGTTTTATGAAGCAGGCTTGCTTGGGGCAAGTACAAATCTGGACCAGAACAAAGAAAGAGATCCCAGCTTCCCAAGCAATGGAGTATACTACAAAGAAGCAAACTCAAGAAAGTTGAAAAACAACAACTTGCAAATAGCTCTAGTCTCTATGCCAGGCAACAAAGATTCCATTTACAGTTTGATCAAAGGGATATTTGTCTCCTGCCCCTTTTATTATTGTTTTTATCAAATTATATAGGTTGGCATACTTCAGTCAATATTTAACAATGTGTCCAAGACTCATATATATCCCTCCAGTCAAAAATATTTGACCATGGGGGTACTAGGATTAGTACTCACAACGTCAAATATTATTGGCTAGAGGGAGTACGATTTAACCAATCTAGGTATGGTCCTGATGACAAGGTGAAAATAAAGTTAAATCAAACTCTCGATAAAGCTAAAGCATTAACAAGCACAACTGCACACATAATATGAATTAGCAGAACAATTTGAATATTTTACTGAAGGTAAGCAAGGATTTCAGAAAATGAAATTACAGCTCATTGAGAGCATTGAAATCTTATAAGCATTT
>CM002482.1:13887989-13981507 GCA_000325765.3 Leersia perrieri | reverse complement strand
CCCCCCCCCCCCCCAATCTCCTTTTTTTTTCAATTTTGTTGGGCCAAAGAAAATGGTACAAAGAGCTTCACAACTAGTTTGCCGAGAACAGAAGAACTAGTGTCGCTGAACGCACACAGACATGCAACTCCAGCTGTCCAGCTACAAAATTCCATCTTACAGCCAACTATGACCCCCCCCTCCCCCTATCCATCATGTGCCTGTCTCGCCAGAAGCCCTTTATACGTGTGCCCCACCCCAATGGTAGGAATGGCCTTGCCCCAGAGGCAGCAATGTAAGATTTAATTAACTGAAATGTACCCTAGTGGTCAATGGAACAATCATGGGGTTTCATTTCGTAGTTGTTTAGAGCTGCAGGGTCCCCCATGAGCATAATGTGATCCTTCAGTGTTCACTTTCCTCTTAGTGCTACCAAAAGACAGTCCTAACTCATAAACCCCAAATCTCCCAGTACTTCACTAAGCGCTAACAACCAATGAACCCAAACACCATCTAGCCACACTACTTCGACATGATCATTGCATTTGTGGCATGGTCTCTATGGAAAGAGAGAAATAGGCGAGTCTTCGGCAATGTTAGCAAGACCTGGCCGGAAGTGGCAGCAGCGGCGCCTAAAGCTCTGCTCTAGCGGCTATCTGAACCCTCAGGTGGCAATTTGGTCTTACAACCCGCTGCTAGATTTCGGCTTAAGATAACCATGCCCGTTTTTTCCCTTTTATTTTGCTTTTCCTTTTGTACAGAGGCTAGAAGGTTACTTGTATTGTCACAACTTGCATAATCTTAATACAAAGATACATACCTGCTTATTCCCAAAAAGTCTTTAACCACACTACACTGTAGGCACAAACGATATTACAAAGCATGCTATGAATTAGCAGGACAATTTGCACAATTTGTTGAGCAAGCAAGAATTTCTGAAAACAATATTACAGAGCATTGGTATCTAATAAGCGTTCCTGATTCTCGCTATCTTTTCATATGCTGTTTTTTCTCTCGAATTCCCTTCCTACGTGCACCCAGAATCAATGGCAGGAGTGAATTTGCCCCCAAAAGCAACAATGCAGGATCCAATTACCCGAAATGTACCCTAATGGTCAAAGGAACAATCATATGGTTTCATTTATACTTTGTTTTATAGCTGCAAGCTTCCCCAAAGCTTCATGCCATTCTTGAGCGTTCATTTCCCACTTAGTAATCACCAAAAGACACTATCCTAAACCCCAAATCTCTCAGCACTTCACCAAGTCCAAACAATCACTGAACCCAACAATCAAGATCATCTAACCACGCTGCACGAGAGGGTGAACCCCAAATCTTATGGCTATGAGGGAGAAAAGGCTCAGCTTCCAGTACCTGAAGTGGCGGGGCAGGCCGCAGCGCGCCCGGCCACGGCCGCGGACGCCGGAGGCGCAAGGAGGCCGGCGGCCCGGGGCGGCGCGCGCCTCTGCGGCATATGGTCGAGCACATGGCGCGCGTCCAGTAGAGTGGTGCGGCGGCGGGAGTAGCAGTTGGGAGATTGTGCGCTTACCGCCGCTCTCATTCTGTCCCCCCTTTTCTACGTTACGGCTTAGCGCCGCGCTTTGTTTGGGGATAAAAGGGAGCAAACAGAGATTGCTTGCAATTTTTCCAGTCTAGTCCACCGTTTCCTCATTATTTCACTTTATGAACATAACCTTTAAAATCAACGCTCTGAAAATATGATTAGTCATTTAGAGTAATCCGATGATACAAATTGAAATGAAAAAAAAAACTACCAAACCTGTTTAAAAGCAGCTCCGCTGCTCCAGTATGCGGCTGAATCAAACTTTGCCGTGTAAAAAATCCGAACAAAACACACTACAGTCAAACAATATACTTACATGTTAGAGAAAAAACGATTATAAAAAATGAATTTAAAATTAATTGTTTCACATTGGCCCTATCTATTAGCGAGATGGACGAGAGAGAGCGCCAGGCACGAATGCATGTGATTTAGAGATTTTTATGTATGTATACAAATAGATATTACTCCATTCAATTCATAATATAAAATATTTTGACTTTTTACTGTAATATTTGATCATTCATCTTGTCTAAAAAATTATAGAAGTATTATTTATTTTTTTGGCTTACTTTATTATAAAAATACTTTAAGCATGACTTATTATTTTTTATATTTGTAAAAAAAATTTGAATAAAACAAGAGGACAAAAATTGAAAGAAAAAAGTCAAATCATTTTATATTATGAAACAGAGGTAATATTAGAATTGAACCAAAATTATGTTTGCTTTTTCATAGATCGCACGAGCTGAATGGGAACCAAAACTGTTCTAAAAAGTGCTTGGTTAAGTTGATCACAACAACCACGTTTATTGCTCTTGACAATGTGCAAGTCATAAATTGAGAATGACTTATGTCTAGAATAATCATGGTTTTTTTTAACGCTATTAGCTTTTGAGGCAACCCAAGCCTTTTAGCTTCATATATGCCAAAATTTGAATCAAGATTGCTAAGTCGAAACATGTAAATGACGATATAAGTTATAATTAAAGATGAAATAAAAAATGTACCTGTCATACAATCGAATTTCATAAAACACCATTCAATTCGATTTTCTCATGGTTGTGAAAGATGGCCAGCGACAATAAACAAGTTCATCAACGCAAATTGCTCAATTTTTTTCGCTTAGCCAACTGTTGGTGAGTATATATGTCCTCAGAATGTAAAGTAATTAATTCCTCTCGCCGACGCAAGGATGAAGCGGCAAAATTCTCCTCGTAAACCACACAGGACCGTCCGATCTAGCATGAACGGCTACGATCCTCATCCGGGTCAGCCCAAGGGTTTCTTTCTTGCTTGCTTAACCACGCCTCCAGAAAAACAAAAACAAAAAAAAAAAAATCCGCACCTAAACCTCAAGCAAACAGCCTCACGACTTCACGAGCAGAGCCTCGCGCCGCAGCAGCGAGAGGAAGGGAGGAGCAAATCAATCGGCGGCAATGGAGAACGGCGGCGGCGACGTCCCGGAGAACGCCAACGACCGTAGGGCCAGTCGCTTCCTTGCGCAGTTTTGTTGCCTTCGCGAGGTTTTTTTTTTTTTTTTGATCGGATTTTGTTGGGTTTCGCCACCGCAGATTGCCCGGGGACGCAGTCGGAGGCGGCGGGGAAGGCGGACGCTTGCGCCGGGTGCCCCAATCAGCAGATCTGTGCCACCGCGCCCAAGGGCCCCGACCCCGGTATGATCTACCCACTGCTGTTACTAATTCCCATCTAATCTCTTTGTTTATTTGGCGTTCGATCGTGATCGCAGTATGATGGTTTATTCCGTGGTATGTCGCGTCGATGCTTGTTTTATTTTGATTTTACTGCAATCGTGGTGTATGAACAATTGAGCATCCTTTGCAACCTCTTGTCAGTTGTGTGCAGGAAAATTCACAGTTTGGTTGTCAGTTAGCTCATATATAGAGAGGTCGCATGATTTGAGCGTGTATAAGTTTCTGTAGTATAACTTGTGTGTGAAATTGGTCAATTTGAAGAACTTTAGATTGTGTCGGCTATATAAAAAAACAGTCTGTGCGAAGTATGAAAAGAACACGAGTTCTCTGATAAATTCCTATCTTTAAACACAATAAAGTTTAAGTTGGTTAGTTTATTCCTGAAAATTTTGAGCTCGTGATCATGACTATAATTTGTAGCATCTGCACTAAAGGTCAATTTTATCATTTGAAAGTTCTGTAGCTATGAAATGACCGAGTCTTAGAACTTGCAGTTGGTTTTTTCACACATCCACATATAAAGTTAACCATTGTGTGTGTGCACCTTAATGAATGATGTTGTACGAACTTTCTGATCCCACTACACATAGAAACTATACATTTTAATTTGTAAATTATGTATCTGAGTGAACATCCTACCATATGATGTATGTACTAATCTTGCACCAAGTGATTATGAGTTACCCTTAAACATAATATTTATTCTTGGAAAACAATCTTATAAGTGGGACATTTTATTTCCAGATCTTCTTGCGATCATTGAGCGAATGAATACCGTGAAACACAAGATTCTGGTACTGTCTGGGAAGGGTGGTGTTGGGAAAAGTACATTTTCAGCCCAGCTCTCATTTGCCCTTGCTGAGATGGACTATCAAGTTGGCCTTCTTGACATAGACATTTGCGGTCCTAGCATCCCAAAAATGTTGGGCCTTGAAGGCCAGGATATTCATCAGAGCAATCTTGGTTGGTCGCCGGTGTATGTTGAGTCCAATCTAGGTGTCATGTCTATTGGCTTCATGCTGCCCAACCCAGATGATGCTGTTATATGGAGAGGTCCTCGCAAGAATGGACTCATTAAACAATTCTTGAAGGATGTCGATTGGGGGGAGATCGACTATCTTGTGGTGGATGCACCTCCAGGAACATCTGATGAACATATTTCAATTGTGCAGTACCTCCAAGTCGCAGGAATTGATGGGGCAATCATTGTGACCACTCCACAACAAGTTTCTCTGATTGATGTGAAGAAGGAGATAAACTTTTGCAAGAAGGTTGGTGTTCCTGTCTTAGGTGTTGTTGAGAACATGAGTGGCCTGAGGCAGGCATTTTCAGATATGAAGTTTGTGAAGCCAAGTGAGGCTGGTGAGACAGATGCCACCGAGTGGGTGCTGAATTACATCAAGGAGAAAGCTCCAGAGCTTTTATCTGTTGTCGCATGCAGCGAGGTGTTTGATAGCAGTAAGGGTGGTGCTGAGAAGATGTGCCAGGACATGGAGGTCCCTTTTCTTGGCAAGGTTCCCATGGATCCCCAGCTCTGCAGGGCAGCGGAGGAGGGAAGGTCATGCTTCACCGATCAGAAATGCAGTGCAAGTGCTCCAGCTCTTAAAAGCATAATCAAGAAGCTGGTCAAGACGCAGTGAGAAGATGGTACGATTCATGATCTGAAAGTTATGCCAGTAGTTTGAGCTGTATGGAGTACTATTACATGCTGAGTGTGTAACGCGATCGCAACTTTGCCTAAAGTTTTGTTGCCTCATGCAAAAGTTGATAGATGTTCGCTAATTGCTATCCCTTACGTTTACGTTTGAACTTAGTCACATTCAATTGTGGTGAATGTTTGTCGAGATGTTTATCCGTTTTCCATCCTTCTCTGATCAACATCAAGTCATGCATTTCATCATGTTGTCTTGGCATCTTTACAATGTGATGTCTTGGCGTCTTGCTATCAGTTTATCTTGCAAACACATTGGGCATTCAACATCCAGCATCAATGGTGGTAGCCATTCATCAGCATTTCACTGCAGGTGTTACACTACCCTAAACCTGACACCCTGAATAGATCTAAACATGCATTTTTATTTCACGTAGCAGTTGGTATACTCAACGAGGCAGAATTTTATTACAACGCCAAATAGTCAGGCAGAGTCGTGAAAATACACAACACAACGCATATATCCGCAGTAACAGTTTAGAGGCACTCTTCTATCTAAAAAATACTACTACTATCTATGAGGGATCTGAAAACGGCCAATCTAGTCTATGCAAGGGTGGGTGGTATCCATATGTAACCGTGGGTCTGAACATATCCAACTCTCTCGCTCAGTTCATCAGCTTCCTTGGGTCCTCGGCTACCAGGTTGGTATGGAACAGCCTTCAGATTGCCTGCGTCGATGTCGTGCAACAGGGGAGTGAAGATCTGCCAAGCAGCCTGAAAACAGAAATGTACAACGTCAGGGAATAATGGAAACAGAAGTGTTCAGGAAAGAAATCAAGTTCCTCTTCAGGACTTCAGAGTTCAGGCACATAGGTAGGTATGCAGGGTAACAAACCTTTAGCTCATCCCGGCGAACGAAGTGCTGTTGGTCTCCTCGTATCCTGTAGAAATATGGATATTAATCAAATGCATAAAGAGAGAGAAAATATGCCGAATTGAACACATTATCTATTAAGAGATATTTTGAAAGAGAGAAATGTCAACAACCAGAAGTATGATACTCACGTATCCAATATGAGACGTTCATATGCCTCTGGAATTTTGACATTTTGGTACCGCATCCCATATGAAAGATCAAGTTCACTCTGCTCAGTGGCCATCTCTAATCCAGGTTTCTTGACCTGAAAAAATCCATTCACTAATAAATACTAAAATATCACTGACATTCGAAATGCGATCAAATTTTACTGGAGCAATGGAGTATTTTTGGGATCAAGGAGAGTAGCAGAACTTACGGTAAGCTTCATGTACATGGCTTCTGATGGCTGGAGGCGTATGACAAACTCATTTCTTCCTTGCTTTTTAGCTTCACCAGGATATATTTAATTCAAATGTTAGATTCAAAAGTTCAGTTTATACACAATAAGAACATACTTTTGCACAACTAAATTTCTTGAGACCTAGGAGGTGGTATCAATGCAACATATGGGTGTATTTGACATCCTAACAACAAATCTACTAACATGACATGGTATGGTCAGGTGAACTTAAAGTACAAGGCAACGCAGTGAAGTTCCATTTCACATGTTTATCTAGCTCTCTGCATTATACACAACAGACTTCCTAAAAGTGTAAACCTTATCTCAATGTATCAACTCATCACAAATTCAACGCTTTCTCAGCTTCCACATCAACACATGGATTATGTTCTCCATCCATTCTGCTTCACCAATGAAACTTCGGGTGTTCTTTTTGTAGTTTCAGATCAAATATCAAAATTTCGGTTATAGCTTTCTACTGCTCAGTTATGTAGAGGCATTAAGGCACTCTTAGTCATTTAATAAGGAAGCAATGGAAACATAATTAGCCTGTGATAATTTTCAGAAAAGGCACCATGGCATAAACTCACATACATTTAAAAATGTCACCAGGAACATCCTTGAACTGCACACGAATTTCTGCTTTCCTTGAGCTTAATGCTTTACCAGCTTTTAGAATGAAAGGAACACCTGCAGGAAATGAATATTGGAGAGTTAAAACTGGAAATGAAGAACTATGGTCTATTGAAAGACATTCTGAAGCCAAAAAGAAAATCAGTACTGTCCTTTCCAGAACTCTAATGTGTACTAATGAGCATACCCTCCCATCTTTCATTGTGTACCCGAAGCACGACAGATGCAAAAGTTGGGGTGTTTGAGTCATCTGGCACTGTAGGGTCATCCTTGTAGCCCTCATATTGTCCAAGGACAACCTCATCATGCTTTATAGGGTTCACAGACTGAAGAACCTGGCATTAACAGGAAACTGATTTTATTTAGCACTAAACAAACGAACTAAAACACAAGGTGTGCATCCATATTTTGATGAAATCAAATAACAACAAAGAATTGGCAGGCTGTAATATAGAAAAGTAAGTACCTTGACTTTCTCATCTCTAATGTGCTCAGGCTTAAGGGAGACAGGCTTTTCCATTGCAACCAAACAAAAAACCTACAGTAGAAGCAATAATTCAATACATTGTTATCGGGACAGTTTACTCATAAAGACATCGTTTCTCATTAAGGAATTCATGATGTACTGTTTGACCATATATGTAATTCAGCATGAAACTATCTGTGCCAATAAAATTCAAATAAAAATAAGGGAGCAAGAAGATTTTGTTATCTAAAGTCACTAAAACACTACAACGTTGGAAGTTGGGGTGGTGTGTTGTGTGGGGGTACTAAAATGACGCAAATCATATCATATGGAATGTTTTCATATATAGATAATATTTACCTGTAACAAATGATTCTGGATGATATCACGAATGATTCTGCAGCAATAAGAGTGATGTTAGACACTCCTATGGAGAAAAATGAAGACACAAATGGGAGGCATAAAACATGTCTAAGCAATATACAATTATTCAAAAAGAGAAGTGTGATACAGTATACATTATCCATAAATCATAGCAGGAGAGGCTTATATAAAGATGCACTTTCTTTGAATTCACTACTGCAGTACTGCACACTTCTGTTACTACAAAATTATAAGTTCCACATTGGTTTGCAAACTCAATAAAACAAAATATTCATTTTCACACTTCGAGATGCAGAGTATGATTCTCTTGATCAATAAGAATTAACAAAGAATCAAAGTAGTTCCAAAATTTATCATGACTTAGCTTGTTCAATAGATAATATGATGCATAAGATATGCACACTTTTAATTTGTAAGATTATGATTTTATAGTGCAAAAATAATTAATAAAAAACGCTAATGAAAGTTAATGTTTCTACATACCCATATTGATCGAAATATCCACCACGTCCGTCAGTCCCAAAGTCCTCCCTGAATACAATCTGCAGGGTTGGATTGATTATAAACTGCAGATAATATGGCAATGCCACATTGTGGCAGTGCAATGTTTAAACTATACAAATGAAAAATACCTGTTTTTTTAGTTTTTTTATTCAGTTAGTCCATTCACACGATAAATTATACCAATAGAAAACGAACACTTTTCCACCAAAAATCAGAAAGAAGTCTAGCAACCAACAGATAAGAGGTCTAGAAAATATATGTTCTACACAATGCAGTAACTGCAGGTTATGAAAGGATTTCTTAAATCAGAACCTATAAGCTGCCTACTACTAAGTACCAGTACCTGTATATTATCAACATTGTCACGGTTCCAAAGAGGCAAGAACAAGCGGTTGGCAAAACGAAGCACAAGCTGTGAAATACGATTATTTCCAAACTAGTTAGTCGAGTGTTTGGGGGGAAATCTAAATATCTCATATTCTTGACAAAATTATAATCATTACCAAGTTTTGGACCAACTCTTTTCCCAAGTAGTGATCAATTCTGTAGAGCTGGTTTTCGTCAAATAGCTCCCCAAGTTGGGCACTTAATTCTTCTGCAGAGTCCAAGTCCTTTCCAAATGGCTTCTCAACAATGACTCTAGTCCATCCAGCTGCAAGCAAACCATTTATGCAAAGAAAATGAATGTTTGATGAATAAATGCTTCAGAGAAGACCTGAATCTGAATGTCCCACTAACTTATTACTTATCCATTACTTTTGTTCAAATGAAATGCATAGCTTGTGAAAACTCCAAAAATAATAACAAATGGGTTAGGAAAGAAAATTTACATGGATTCATGCAATATGTTCTGATCATTTTGCAGACTGAAGGGTAGACAGATGGAGGCAATGCCAAATAAAAAAGCCTGCGAGAGCTTTCTGATTTGTTCGACATCTCATACTCTGAAATTTCCTTGTTCAATTTCTCAAATCCTTCTCCGCTGTCATAGGAACCACTGACATATTTTATCTGCAAAGGAAAATTGATCATAACGATATTTGTCCAACACAAAATTGTGGTTAAATTACATCATACAACAACTCACATGTTGTAAAAACTCTGAGAGATGTTCTTCTGAGGCTCCTTTAAGGTATCTGTAGCAATATACAGAAAAATAGGCATAAAGATGTGCAAAACTGATGATTGAACTTCATAGAGAACAGGAAAAACAGATTCAATTTCATGAAGACGCCGAGAATATAGGAAACTGTACCATATTTCATACTATGTATTTCACATAACAGTATTGTTTGTTTTTAGTACATACTGACCATACTTACAGTAGTAAATGTTTTATTTGGAAACCATCCTCATTACAATATTCCGATTCAGTAACTAGATATGTTTAAAAGGGGTTAAAGTGTCTAAATAGAGCAGCAATATGTGATGTAAAAAAAACCAGAATTTAAAACCATACCCATGAATCCGTTCCCTCAACCCATCATCAGAAAGATTTGATCTCGCATACCCAAATATATGCACGTCACCTGATTGTAAAAATCCCTGTAACACATGAACATGGATATCATAAATCAAGTTAACCTAGGAATTACAATTGCCGGGCCGGCCGAAAGCACGGCGACCAATTGTATTAAGATTATTGAGGAGTAAAAGATGATACAAGTTCACGACAGGAAGCTGTCGAGTCAATGTAAGACACTTACATAAGCGAAAACATACCAAGGGAAACCGAAAAAACTAGCTACTATTTACATGAAACAGTCCTGCACACTTCCAAACTTCTACTTCTTCTTTGATGTCATCCACCAGATCAAGGGGTGATTTGAATCTTTTGTCGAAAAACCTAGGAATTACAACACTGCACACATTTGCATGTCTGTAAAGTATGATGTTTTGAATGGTTTGTGAAACAGCTTGCTTAATTAAAAGAAGCTTGATCTGCAGTTTTCTACTCCCTCCATCCAACAATATAAAGCGTTTGGGTGTGGATCTGACACACTCTAGTACTACGAACGTAGACAGACCCTCTGTCCAACTTCGTAGTACTAGGATATGTGTGAATCTACATCTAAATGTTTGTTTTTTTTGGATGGAAGGAGTATCAGTCTTTTTATTGTGTCCTATATCTGCAATCTGTATCGGGGAAGAAAAAATATTACAGGTGTTCGAGTTTATACTTGTGACCAAGTATGAATGCTTAATGTGTGTTATGAATGACTCTAATGAAGGTGCATTAGATTGTTCCTTTCGCAATGTAGCTTCTGTAGGTTGTACTTGTACAGGGAACAGCTAGTTATTGCCAGAACTCAGAAGTCAAATTACTTGTGCAAAAAGATGGAAGAGTGCCGGGAAAGTTTTCTTCTTGGCAAGGTCTCCAGAAGCCCCAAGGACAATAACAGAGAGACAACCTTGCTCTGAAGGAAGTTCGAGATCTCTTGATAAAGAATTAAAGCTGCTTCGTCTTGACGAAGGTGAAGATTCAGCTGATCCTCCTGACATGATAAATTGCGTGGTGCTAGTCTCCCTTTAGCAAGACACCTGACCAAGTGAGAAAAATGCAATCAATCTTAAGACTATCTGAACGCATCCTAAGCAATTCATACAGCTCATTGAAATGGAACATCCAACCACAAGTACAATTGGGCAATTGGCTAGCAGAACATACAAATAGCTTGCCTGGTTTAGGCTTGTTCTATGCATTGCCAATTTAAAGCTATGGCATTGTAATAGTGCCCCCCCAAACTGAACATGACAAGGGCAAACATCATACTCATTTTTTTTGCAATTTAGGTGAACTAATTCTAATTGATCAGTCTACCAAACAACTTCTGATAACAAAGCACTATCAACTTATCTCCGGGTGCCAAACAACGCTAAAAGGTCAACATAGCAACATGCCAACATACTGTCACATGTTGGCACCCGTGTGCAGTCAGGAAACCACTAACCAACTCCAACCCAGCTATTAAAAAATTGACAACACTGGGTGGTTTTAGATTTTTACGGTGTGCAATCTCATAACCCTCATTTTTCAGCAAAATTACTACTAGCTAAATTAAACTTTAGATAACTTCTAGGAGCTCGACTCATGCTTATAAATCTGGATTTTGTCCTTGATAAACTAAGTTTCACTGAAACTATTCTAGAAGTAGAAATCAAAAGTTCAGAACATTTTCCACAAAAAGATCCATCATTTCCTAACAACACAACAGCCCAACGAAACAACCGGCGAGAATAAGAAGACTCCCAAAAGCAGGGCAAGTTGAGTAGTTCCTGAATCCTAGCCGAGAACCCAGATGAGAGAAAACACTAGCTTTAAGCCTAAGCACAATTCACACCGTCCAAGTAAAAAAAAAAAACAGAGACAGAGACAGGCAGACAGCCACCCTGCAGCAACAAAATCTCCGCCATGCCGCCATGAAAGCATCAAGAGCTCAAGCCGGAGATCCACACCCGAAAAATACTCCGCGGCAGCACACGCACGCGACGCCCAGGCGCCGCAATTGAAGGGAAACGAAATCCAAATAAACCCAAGAAAGCGCTTGACACAAACCGCAACCAAAACCCCACACCCAAAAAAGAAGGATCCCCAATAAACGCAACAACCTTCTCTCACGTCAGCGAACGCCGCGACGAACACCAAACCTCGGACTCGCCGAAGCAAAAAAGATAAAAACGAATCATCCACAAAACAAAACAAAAAAGACGGTTTCTTTCGCAGTAATCAGCAAGCGATCAGGTGGAGATATACTTACCGGCGGCGTGCCTCGCGTGCGCGGGAGCAAACCGGAGCGCGGTGGAGAGAGGACAGAGGAGGGAGATGAGAGGCGCTTCCGCTCCGCCGTTTTATACCGCGGCTGCCTCCTCGTGCTGTGCTGGTGGCTGGGCTGCCCGTCTCACGCCCGTTCCACCTGTCCACTACCTACCAACCTTTCCACCGTGCGGCTGCGTGCCCTGTGCCACCTACCGTAAAACTAAAAAGGGTTAAGCAGCAACACTCCCCGTGTAATACTGCGTAGATAGAGGGACTTATCTGCAAATTGGCGCGGTAACTACTGAAAGTTTTACTCCTGTAATCCTGTTAGGTGTACTGTATTATGGCATTTATGTTTGTGAGCTGTTTGTGAGAATTTAACGCTTGTTGTAAGTGGGCTGGTTAAAATCTATTTTGGAATGCAGACGATTTATTGATATTTTGGAGGAAAATTCTTTAGAATTATGTTTTTTGGCCTGTTTAAATGTGTGGATGGCTGAAACTTGTTAATGAATTGACTGTTACAAATTGAAAGAATGTAAAAAAATATGTCGATGAAGAAAGTTCTTTTTGAAAAAAAAATACATACTCCATGCATTACAAAATATTTGGACGGATTTTACAAATAATTTGTTGTCTATGACTGTGTCAAATGTTATTATATTTTGGAAGATAGTTAATACTCCTTGGAAGATTTGGAAACACTTTCCTTTTAAAAAAGGAACTTAACACTTTCCTGTATCTTCTTTTTAGAACCTAAGCTGTATCATGGTAATTGCCCTTTTTTTCACTGTTTCCACGTGGAGAATTAAACATCTTGGGTTGAATCAACAACGTGTTTTCGTACTACAGTGTCGACGTGGCAAGAGACATGACCATGCGTTATTTACCATTTACTCCGAGTAATATTTAATCCGAGAGCAAGTCACGCATACATGTTTGAGCCGTGGATTTTCATAGCTGGGGCTGCTGAGGTCCAAGGCAACGACTAAATTCATTCTACTTTATTGCTAAATTCATTTTAAAACCGATTTTTTGTTAGTTGCTGTGTGAGGAAGAGAAAAGGGTATTCAGATGTAAACGTTCGTAGCACATCGACGAAGTCACTGTCATCTATACAAGAAAAATATCACGACTGATGCCGATTTAGTGGGTTGCTTTCCCATCTCGTTGCTATTACGAAATGGACCGGCCTAGATTACTCGTCAATGAACTTTGATTGGATGGGTTAACCACTATGGACCTTGTGGTACAGTACGTACGCCTAATCAAAAAGGTTTTGATCTTGAACCATGTTTGCTACGTGAAACTACAGTTTGTCAACTGTCAATTACGTCATCTTTGACACTGCTTTCTTTGTAAGAAAGGTTCGTGGGGATTTTGTTTATTGCTAATCCTTAAATCTACCCAGCGGGATATGCTTCTTTTGCATAAGAATGTCCTCCCACAGTGGCGGAGACAGGGGACGGCCACTGACCTGGTCTTGGCCCCCTCCAACAAAACAATTTTTTCATATGATTATGTAAGTAATTATTTAATAAGTCAAGCAAATAGTGTTGCTTGCTCTGCCGCTGTCCTCACATGAATATAATCATTATTAACATTATACTTCTTCGTCGACAAATATAATTTTTAACTATAAATTGGATACTTCGTCCGTATTTAAATATAGCCATGGAGTACACATAATGAGTTCTTTCAAAAGAAAATACACGAGTTTTTTCAATTTTGATAGTATTGTTGCTTCGCACCTGGACCTGGGTGCATCTTGGGCTCACAATTCCAGCACACAGATATCCGTGCAGCTTGGTAGCTGGTAGAAGCACCAGCACATTGGACTGATTCAGATCTAGCCATCGATCGGGCCAGTTATCCTAAACCCATGTGATGTGATGTACTCCCAGCCTCCTCTACTGGTGTAAGGAGAGAGGTTCAGAGTTATAGCTAGGACAAGTGATGGAGAGTTGCCATCTGCCCCCTCTGAATTTTTTCTCAGACGAGATCCTCCTTCCAGATGATCGGACAAAGTGTGTCTGTGTGGGTACACTCGGTGTGCAGAGAAAAAGATACTTTTTATCGCCTTCTTCTTTTGTGTGATGACTGAACCAAAAGATCGATCTGATCTGCTTTGTTGAGCAGAGCTGAAAGCACCGATATGTTTTATTACTAACAATTTGTCAACTTGTTTATGACCATTAAATTGACGTATCTGGTTCGGTGATCCCCTGTTCTTCTGAGTTCTGACGAACAGAATGGCAAAGTTGCTCCGTTTTTTTCTCTCTTTTCTGAATGTTGCGAGTTGAAACAGAATCAGGCAGGAGAATTCTCTGAAGAAAGCCCATCAGAAGTTGGTTTCTTTCTCTGACGAGGTAAGATTCAGGAGGTGTAATCTGCTTATGCAGACGGCGTCTCTGGAAATTCGGTCCAAGCAGGAGTTCCATGCGTCTGACTACGACTTGGAAAACGGGGGAGGAGTCAGTGTATCTGACCGGCTTGCTATCCTACCAACCAACCACCGAAAATATCACAACGAATCAGCCCACATTTTTCAGTCTACTAAACTTGATTCAGAGATCAGAGACTTCAGAGTTCAGGCTAGAATTTGGCACCTCCTTTCCTTGGAATCTCACTGTAACCTCCAAGTTGTCAGCACAAGAATTAAAATTAAGTTGAGATGAAGAATGGCTAGCTCTGGTCTGAATACCAAAAAAATGTCCTGAAACAAAAAGATTTCCCAAGTATGATCAAGTTTAATGTAACTTGATCTAACGAGAAAAATGGAAATATAAGAAAAGTAAGGTGAATTCGCCAAGGAGCAGTAGTACACACAGCTTTTGGCCGGGTCATAAATAAAATTTTTTTGGCCGGGTCGTAGTACACACAGCTCATGCAGTTGCTGTGCCTGTGGTGCTTGGATGTTCATATAACATTAACATCCTAACTCCCACATGGCCACATCACATCACATTTTACCAGTAGTCACTAGGTGCCAAACTGCACGGCAAAGAGAGCTATAGACCGGACAGATCTTTGATGAAATCAAATGGAAGGAATTCGGGTAGTGTTCATCTTCTCCTGCAAACGGTGACCTTTATTTTGTTTCAAGCCTGCAAATTTTCTGCAACAGAAACTCTCTCTGCTGCCCAATGATCTCATGGTTCCAATCTCCAAGGTAGATTAAAGACTACTCCCTCCCTTACCCATTGTAAGTCGCTGTAGCAGAGATACATTATGTAACAGATTGATACTATTTTTACAACACAGGAGATTATCTCGTTTTCTATATGAATCTGTACCACTCACATTGCAAACGAGGCCTTTTTAGCAAGCGTTAGACCGCTCACAAGATCGGTCAGCGATTAGGCCTCCAATTCCATCCAAGCGGCCAAGCCTAGGATTATGCATATTTTGTGATGCAAAACAGAAATGTTCTTGTCAAAAGCATCCACTGAGCTAAGCATAATGCAAAGAGGCTAAGCAGGGAACACAATCACGCGATCCCTGGTCGTAATCATCGCAATATCTTTGCTGGCCATTAGTAGTAGGCGGCTGCTAAAAACACATGATGCTCTACAGTTACATACTGCTCCACAGTACATACAACTAGTCGCTGAGAAAATTGACGCAAGAAAGCAACATGAGACAATATCATGGTGCAAGCAGCCAAGCAGGATGATCCAGAAGTGATCACATTGCAGAAAATTTCGCAAGACTGCAAATCTTACAGATTGCCAACAATGATTAGTAAGTACAAAAGGTAGTCATGATCATGTTTTATGTTCTCTTATTTCGAGTAATAGTTGGTACCACTGAAGAAATAGTCATATTCAGATATTTCTGTACATGGGTCAGAGTAAAAATAAAAGATATGCTTTCAGGTATGGTGTAAAATGTGGTGATCTGTAAACAGACAAAAGCAGATTAAAGCAGCAGCCATATGCACTCAGAAAAAAGGAGGCTTGATTAACTGCAGTGCTGTCGGATGTACAAATCATTCTGTTTTACAGCACTAGCCCATTCTTTGGAAAATGTCATTTTACAATGTATACCCACTAAGGAAACCAGCGACGCCCATTCTTGCCATGCTTTCACTCCTTATCCCCTACATCACTCCTCTGGTGGTGCATTGTTAACGACGCTCTGACTGTCTCACCTCATCACCTGCAAGGCGTACAAGAATCTGCCAGTTAAAATACACGGTGCAGCAAGATTGCTATAGAAGAAATGTACAGTCCAAGCAAGCAACAGTTAGAGCAAAAGAAAAAAAAATGTGTCGTACATAGCATGAAATGCATGTAAAAGTTAAAACTGCAACTGACTTTCTTAAATGTACTTTGACCTGTACAGGTGGTCAAGATTGAAAATTAAATTTTAACAAAAAATTCATGACAGACATGGTATGAGCATCTTGAAGTAATGACAAGGTGTTACAAACTGTGACAGGTGATTCAGTCAACATATATAAACTAGGCTTTTTTGCTCATGCATTGATGCTACTTGAAGAGGGATTTTTAAAGTACTGGAGTACCATAACAAACTGAACACTGCGAGATCACCATGAAATAACCTAACCAAAAGTATGTGATAAGTTCACAAGTATCTCCACATAGGTTCTCTTATTCTAAACAAATTCCCGGACAGAGAACTCAGAGAATGTAACATGGAAATATAATGTAAAACAGAACTATACCAAGACAATACTTAGTTTTACTCCCCAACGGAAGTGAGAAAACAGATAATTTGAACCAAAAAAGATTAGCAGTGTTGCTTAGCATAACATAGCAATGGATAAAATCCACTCTTTTCTAACAGTATGGCACAAAAAAACAAGTCTACCTTTTGAACCACTTTGGTTTAGATGGTTTCTTATTTGCTGGCGGTGCAAAATCTGACTGAGACGCATCAGATTGATGAGCAGAAGAGTTCATATTAGAATCAATTGGTTGGTGAACAGGTTCTTGGACAATTGGTAGTCCATCCAACATCCGAATTTCTTCACAGAGATAAGGTCCTGATTTTACACTGTCTGTATTTAATTCTGAACCTGCATGTGATTTGATAGAAAAAGAAAACAAACGGGAATGTCAGAATGTCTAACAAGCATTAGCTCCAGGAACAAAACCTGGTACTAGCTATTGCTTATTTAAAAGAAAAACATACCTTCTGGCAGATCATAAGAGAAGAAGACGTTAGCCCCAGGAACAAAACCAATTGTGTAGAAATCCAGTGAAGTGTCTTGTATCCGCTTCTTTGGTGGAACTGTATCTGTAGTGGAAACAAAATGATAGAGCATTAGAAATTATATTGTGATACATTTCAGAAATGATATTGTGATACTTTTCTAAGATATGATCACGGAAAATCTATGGAAATGCCACTCAAATGATCTGTGCTCAAAGAATGAGAGATGATTACGATGCTTAGCAGCCAAAAAATTGTAGAAGTTAGACCTAAAGCTATGTTTTGCATATAGGTTATACATTGCATATTTTATCTTAAACGTGAAATGTCAAAGTTATCAGCAGACAAAATCAACTTGGTAATTGAAGTTATTAAAAAAAGGACATAACAATAAATAAATGTGTAATCCAAGTTTGGGTAAAGAGAACATGATGAGAAAAATTATCATGTTTGTGTTACTGCCATGTTTAGTCATATGAACTCATCAAACAGGTGTTATGAATGTTGTTCCATTTTTTAATTTACTTGTATTACTCCATAAAGAGTGATGGGTTTTAAAACCTTTTGCAGAATAGTATTAAAAGTTTACTCACAGATACGGTAACTATAATGATGGAACTACGTAATTGGGTTAGTTATTTCCAACATGTCATGATTGCCAACATATTTTGGTTTCAAATGAAACAAATCACTAGGTTTTGTCATAAATGCAAGTATTCTCATTAGTCTTAATGAAAACCAAAGCCAACTGTAAACTGAAAACAGATGAAAAACTACACTGACTGTAAGCTGAGATCATTATTGCTAGGGTAAACAAAGGAGAGTAATCAAGGAGGGGAAAGAGGAGATGAAATACTACTGTTTAAGCTACACAACAGTAAATCCCAAGCAAGTGGACTTACAGAGATAGAATGGCAGGTCTGGCCTAGAGATTACTTTCTTGAGAAGATCCATCAGACTTTGAACCTTTTCTGACGGATGAAAATTGGCCTCAAGTATGTATCCATCAGGGAATCGCACCCTCATGACTGCCTACAGTTAAGAAGGTTACAACAAAATAGATATTGTCCCAAATTAGATTCAGAGAGGCGCACTAAATAGAGAGAAGAGGAGCAGTGTGTGAATTATATCCTACTTTTTTTATCTTTGCTCTTTGGGCAACAAGTTCTGCTTCCCGCATTTTACGAGTCTTCAAAACTTTCGATTGTTCTGCAATCAGTTGCATTATTTTAAACAGCTAGAAAAAGAGAACTAGTACAATTTGGACAACACTAGACAGATGCTAAAGTTCCCAAACAATAGTAAGTGTCAATATACTAACCTCCTATTCTGTTAGAAACCAAGTTGAAATAATCAGCAGGATGAAGCTCATAAAAGTCATCATCTTCTTCTGCATGAACCATGCTTTAGTATCAGAACACAACAACCATAATGATAGAAAGGTTTTTGTAAAGAAAAGGCAAAAAATGCTGTACCCTGATCTGCTGGAGGCAACTTGCTAGTTGTTGACTCAAATGTTGCACTTGAAAAAACTTGGAACTCATGGCCGTACTCATAAGCCAGTGCTTTCAGCTTGTCCTGGGACTATTGGCAGAAAATTCATATGTTAGACTTTTGTTATAGTTATGGATAACTCGTATTTACCTTCTAACAACTAATAACTGGAACAGCACCAAAACCTATCTACAACATGGACACAAAACCAAAACCAGATCATTACTAGAGCAGAAAAGATTATTTCAACGTATTTTGGTAAAAGGTTTGATGTGAAGAAAGACTTGTTCCAGGTATTTTTTTATTAATGAAGCCACAGATACCTATAGGAGATTTGATAAGTTATCAAATGCACATGGAAGGTTATGAAATTGTAACTAATTGAGCATCTCCCAGCAGGAAAAGAAGAAAAGAGTACAAGTGCTCTCAAGAATAAGTGAATGCCATGTAGGTTTAAGCTATTACACTACTCTGCAGAAATCCTGACTGCCTCCCTCCAAACCTTTCCCAATATACAGTATGATTTCTCTGCCAACCATATGCAAGATGAACAAGATGCCGTAACAAAAGAAATAACTTTGTGTAGATGAAGCTGCCAATTGCAGCCAAAATTCCCTTGGCCATTGATCTCCACACAGATAGCATTTATCTGAAATCCTAACAATGCTAATCCCTCATTTCAAACGATGAGGAATTCTTGCGATGAACTACACGAAACAAAGTAAAAAAGGAAGCTCAATTACAGTACTACTGCTTCCTCATCAAGGCCTCATTCCTCATGCCACTATCTTATAATGTTTGTCTAGAATTACAAAGAACATTCGATCTCCGATCCATGGCGGTAACACCTAGGTCAAAGAAAGCCACGGATTCCCCAATCACCCCGATCACGCGCAAGCAAAGAATCTCTCTTTCCACGCACACAACAAGAACCTCCCAAGATTTCTCGCACAACGCATTCGGCGCTAACCAATCGCATCACCCTCGCTAACCAACCAATTCACCGTACCAAACACAGCAAAGCAGCAAAACAGAAGAAACCCTCCCTAACCCCCAGAAGCAAAGAATCCGGAGAGCCGCCGCCTCCTCCTCCTCCTCCTCCCGATCCCTCCCAAACACAAATCCTCGCACACATCCCATCGACGACGAACTCCCCTCCCAATAAACCCCGCCCGCCCAACCCAACAATCCGGCGAAGAATCAGCAGAATTCTCCCCAAGAAACGCAAGAAAGGGGAAGGGGAAAGGGAGAAGGAGAAGAAGACGCACGAACCGTGGGCTGCTGCGAGTGATGCGATCCCTCGGGCGCCATCGCCGCGGCCTCCGCGTCGAGATCCATGGGCGCAAGGCGCAGGTGGAACTCCTCGTCGCCTCTCTTCCTGCGGCGCGGGCAGAGGTGGGAGGTGCTGGTGTGAGATGCGAAGGGGTTCTGCTCTGCCTCCATGGGGGAAAAAACCTTCTTTTTTTTTTCCTCTCTTGTTGCGAAAGATTGCAGAGAGGGGACGAAGCGGGTTTGCGGGTTCAAGGGTCCGGGTTGAGAGACTGCAAGGAGGGGTCCGACTCCGGATATATAGGCAGCGGGGTAAGGGGAAGGGAAGGATGTGCCGAGACTGGAAAGCGGGACCCACAAATCTGAAGTATACCAGGAAAATTTTACTTTGTTTTAGACCAAGTAATAAATTGGTAAATAAAATTAGGGAATTCTTGCACAGAGGAGGTATAGGTGATTTCAATTCATACTAAGTTGACAGAAATTCTATTTTCCGCAGTAAGTTTGAACAGAAACAAGTTCCCATGGACTTTGTCAGAATGTAAATTGTTGCTGTTTTGGTTTGATTTCAAAACTTACCCTACCAAGCAACTAATGTTTAAACTAATAGTAATAACCAAAGGCAATAGGATTCATACAAACAAACTCTATCACAACATTGCTAATGTCAAAACTTGCGTAAAATTTCGTTGCCACCAAACCAAATAGACCTCGAGCTAAAGAGCGCATATTCATGTAAACTGATACTCCTACAGTCCTACTCATCGTGTTATCGTTGTTGAAAGTTACTGTATATTTGTTGATTATCCTGTTTACTTGGGCTTTCTTTGAAAGCCGGGTAACGATGATTAACGTTCTCCAAAAAAAAAAAGTATTTGCTCATTCTACACAAAGTTTCAGTTTTGATGCATTTTAGGCATGTACTTGGAAATACTAGCCGTTTTATCCAGCTTGACTGCGTGCACATCTAACAGATGCAGGAATGTAATTCCCCATTATGTAAAAAACTAAATAAAATATGATCGGTTCATAGGTGTATCTCAGCGATCAAAGTTGAAAAACTGACGATCATGCTCTCTATCCTAGTTGTGCATTCATTCGCTACGAAATTATTACCAGGGGAAAAAGTAACCAGTCATGTTCCGTTGATTAGAGGGCATCAATCAATTTGCATCAAAATATCTTGACCATATTGTCTCTGAAAATGACAATCTCACAGCCCCTATAACACTTCATCCGCGACTCTGTTCTCTACAATGCACATGAATACTCGGCGGTGCAAATCGATGATTTCCTGTCCCATTGAAATCTTCTAGTTGAGTTTTTTTTTTTTCAAACGACGTGCTTATGCACAAATCAGAGGGGAGAAATTAGAAGAAGAAATTAGTAGGTGTATGTACAACTACACCTACTAATTTTGCTGAAATTATGGTCTACTGTGTGTATTTCTGGCTTGATGGTCGATAGATCATGGACGGTCCCGGTTCTCGAATACAATTATCGCCTAATTTTACATAATTTTGTGCTTTGCTGGGCGTTAAACGAGTCGTTGGCGCCGACGGAATTTGTCAGGCCAGTCGACTGAACGATTTGGTAGACAGCTAGTAGGTCAGTGCATTTATTGGCGTGCTTGCTACTCACTAATTAGCCTAGCATGATCGATGCACACGATTAGTATAAATGCAAGACAGCATTTCATTATTAATCACCAACAGTGTCATTTAGGCAATTAGGCCCCTCCCTAGCTAGATTATGCTATCCCAAGATAATACTACTACACTGTCAGTACTTCAGAGTTCAGAAGTGGCTCTGCTAGTACTGATTGACCATGGCCGTTTGGGTCACATAGCTCCATAGCCTACAAAAACTAGAACATGTGATAATTGGCAATTTCTTTTTAGAAAATACAGATAATGATTTTACTATCCGGCAACGTATGGTGTAAACTTGGATGATTCATGTACAAGCAAAGAGAGTAGTACTAGTACACCAATACACAACTGGGGACAACTTTTAAATCAGGCATCAAGTACTATTGACACCACATCTCGAAGCCACTTCAGTATGCTGGCTTATCCTCCAAAGGTTGTTGGTATATAATCCAATTTTCCCATCGTACAAACCACTCAAATTCACATTGCCTCCATTTCTTTCTCCCCCAAAAGTTCAGACCCTAATGAAACAAATTCAGTTTAGGAGCAGCAGATGAGATAAAAAAAAAAACAAAAAAGGAGTACTTTTGAGTCAGCAAGTCTAGCACCATTGCACTAACATCCATGAAGGTTCTCTGTGGGAGGCCAAAACATGCAGAAGATGGTGAAGGGACAGCAGCCTGTGTGTAGCAATTAATTGCAGCTCACCCCCAGAATAGTTGCAGTAGAATACTGCTACTGTCTACACTATCCTCTCCTCCTTTCCTTCACGTCTTCTTCGCTGCGGCGCAAGCGCAAAACTTTTTTCACTGCTCGGCTCCCACCTCCTCGCTTTGCTACTTTTGGGGGACCTCAAGGAGAGAGGCCGCCTCTCAAATCCAGAGGAGGAGAAAAAGCTCTCTCCTTCGCCATCCAGCCAAGAAAAGGTTTCCTCTTTGCTCATCCTCCTCCCACCTCCTCACCCGATCTCGCCATTCGCGTCGGTCGTCGTTGTGCCGCCCGGTTCTTGGATCCTAGATTCGGCTGCCCGGGGAGCGGAAAGATTGGATTTTGATTTGTTTGGGAGGTGAGAGTGGGGTGGGGAGGCGATGGGGGCGTCGCCGCCGTCGCCTGATCCGATGAGGCCAGGGCGGTGGAGTGGCTCTTCCTGGACCAGGTCCGATTCGTGCTGGTTCAAATGATCTGGGCGTGTTGATTGGTCGGGAGGCGCCGGGGTGTTGGATTCCTGAGGTTGGAGATCTTGTGTTCTTGGGTTTGCGTAGATCCCTGCCTGTTCCTGCGGCTGATTTGTGGAGGTGTGGGATATTTGCTAGGGTTTTGGTTATAGCTGTTAGGGGAAGATGATCAAGCAGATCCTTGGCCGGCTGCCAAGGAAGCCGGGGAAGGCCGGCGATGGCCGGGATGGTGCCGGGCCGAACGGCAATGAGCCGTCGAATTCGTACAGCGTTGCCAGGAGCGTGGAGCAAGGGAATAAGAGGAGTGGGAATGGGGATTATGTGGTTCCGGCTGGGTCGACTCCTAATCCGATGATGAATGGGACTGTGGTGTATCACTCCAATGAGCCGCTGCCGGTGTTCAAGGATGTGCCGGCCTCGGAGAAGCAGAATTTGCTTGTCAAGAAGGTGAACCTGTGCTGTGCTGTGTACGATTTCGCAGATCCGACCAAGAATTTGAAGGAAAAGGAGACGAAGCGCCTGACGCTTATGGAGCTTGTTGATTATGTCACCTCTGCAAATGGGAAGTTCTCAGAAGTTGTAATGTTGGAGATTACCAAGATGGTGTCGATTAACTTGTTTCGGAGCTCCAGCCCCACCCCTCGTGAGAACAAGGCAATTGAAGGAGTTGATCTGGAGGAGGAGGAACCTCTCATGGACCCAGCATGGTCACATTTACAGATAGTTTATGAGGTTTTCTTGAGATTTGTAGCATCACAGGAGACAGATGCAAAGCTGGCTAAGAGATACATAGATCATTCCTTCATTCTTAGGCTACTAGATCTTTTTGACTCCGAGGACCCCAGGGAAAGGGATTATTTGAAGACAATACTCCATCGCATATATGGTAAATTTATGGTGCACCGCCCTTTCATCAGGAAAGCAATCAACAACATTTTCTACAGGTTTATATTTGAAACAGAGAAGCATAATGGTGTTGCAGAGCTGTTGGAGATCCTGGGCAGCATAATTAATGGTTTTGCTCTTCCACTTAAAGAAGAGCACAAATTGTTCCTTGTCCGTGCACTGATTCCACTTCACAAGCCAAAGTGTGTATCAATGTACCATCAACAATTATCATACTGCATCACACAGTTCGTTGAGAAGGACTGCAAACTTGCTGACACTGTTATTAGGGGCTTGCTGAAATATTGGCCTGTGACAAACAGTTCAAAGGAGGTGATGTTCTTGGGTGAACTAGAAGAGGTTCTGGAGGCAACACAGCCTGCAGAATTCCAAAGATGCATGGTTCCACTCTTCCGTCAGATTGCCCGTAGCATGAATAGCTCACATTTCCAGGTAAACCTCTCATTCCAACACTCAAATTCCAAAATTCAAATCTATGCCAACTTCAATCCTCATTATTTTTTTCATAGTCCAAGTTATATGCACATTGCTGCTTTGGTTTCTGGTTCCGTTACTGCTTGTCCACATTGATCTCTTGTGCATATGATATTATTATAATGCCTGTGCATTTTAAACAACATCTTATCATTTCTTATGTATGTAATCTTCTGGAGGGCACACACCAGCAATTTATTCCTTTTTACAGCACTCATTTTTTGTTCTCTTGGTTTAAATCCTTATTAAAGTTAATGTTATATGCCCCCCACTACTCTGTGAATTGCAAATATAGACTCATGTTGCCTTCAGGAATCTCACATGCCCCTCTAATAACGAAAGGAATTTTGCATGCCATTCTGTAATTTCATGCGAGATTAGAAAGATATTCTACACTTTAGAAACGGGTTATCAAGTGCAAACTGTTAATTTTATCTGAATATAGAACTACAATATACAAAATCAGCAAAACTAAAACTTGGTGGAACATTCACCCAAATAATTCAAATAATGTACGTCTATAAATGGCAGCTCTTTGTTACCCGTTTTGGTTTGTATTTGTTGGATTAAAATTATGTTTGTTTTTAGCATGGTTTTATCCTGCTTTAGGAAAATACAATGTCTCTGCTTTTCACAAATAGTGTCTTATCAAAGTCATGTATCAATTTTGGTTATTTATAAACTATACTTGCTGACTGCCTGTTGCAAATCATGCCAGAAACAGGTCTTAGACTTGTATTCAGGATTTCCTTTTTTTATTGCTATCTTGCTATGTAAAGCATTTATTTTGCTAGCCGCATCATCTAGCAAAATACTCACTGCCTTGGTACCATCTATTGTCTTGTAATTGTATATTATACATCTATCATGTTGGTCTGGTGGTTTTTGCCTAGTCTTGTGTGACTTGCTGAAGCATTTCTGTAGCTTATTAAACATTTCCTGTATGTGGATGCCTAAATGCTTGGTGACATCTGAGAAACATATTGAAAAATAAATGGTTTTTTCAAGACAAGCATATTACCTGCTTACCCTTTTCATTTGCTTGTCTGTTCCTAGGTGGCAGAGCGGGCACTGTTTCTATGGAACAACGACCACATTGAGAACTTAATTAAGCAGAACTACAAGGTGATATTACCCATCATCTTTCCTGCACTCGAGAGGAATGCCAGGGGTCACTGGAACCAAGCTGTTAGAAGCTTGACACTGAACGTCCGCAAGATCTTCTCAGATCATGATTCTGCATTTTTCAGCGAGTGCACACAGAGGTTCAACGATGATGAACTCAAGCAGGAAGAATCTAATTCAAAGCGGGAAGCTTTGTGGAAACGTTTAGAGGAAGTGGCTGCCCCTAAATCCGACAATAACAACCCCATGGGTGTGCCCAATGGCAAATGCAATCAAGCAGCTGGCTAGAAGAATACAATAGCAATTATAGTCGTGCAATCCTTTGACCCATGTGCGATTCTCTGGAACTTGGTTTGTGATTTTAGTGTTAAAATTTTTTGTTGGTGAGTTGGTTTCCCCCTGTTCTAGGCGGGTAGGATGTCTTTGGTTTCCTGAGAACTGCATGATGAAAATGTACACATACAGAAGAATTTCTGCGAGCGTTGCCATATGTGTAGTCACATTAATCAGAATTATCATATAGTTGAATAAACAGTGTTGAATTTCTTTTTTCGGATAAACAGTTGGGTGGCTTACTGAAATGGCAGTAACCGTGGTGTAATCATTCTGAGATGAAATATTGTGATTTTCTGGTGTCCTTGTTTTATCTGTTCGTTATGGCCTTTGTCAGTTCTGTTTGTCGTTCGAAGTACAGGTAGCATGTGTGAGCATAAGGCTTGAAGATTTGAGATGGCAGCTCAAATGATAACCGAAACGAAATAAATGTATGGATTCATTACAAAAGAAATTTCTAGAAACAATGGGTTTGAATTTTCATCGATCCATCAGTTAGGTTACATAGGTTAAGATTCTCGGATAAACCGCTGATTTTGCTAAAGCTCTCTTTTCCTCGTTACCGATTTCAAATGCAAACTCAAGTATTCGTAGTCCCATGGGACGAGAGCAAATAAGTTGTGCTCGGAGCTCAGACCACTAACAAAGTCTACAGGTCAATGACTCGTGATAGCTTCTGGATGCGGTTCAGCAGGAAGTCCCCTTGCTTGATGGTTGCCTGGTAGAAAGCATTTCTGGCATCAGGTCGGTTTGTCTCCAAGACACCAGCAACCTTGTCGATCTTGCAGTGGAGCTTTCCAGCAGCAATGAAACGAGACAACTCCCTGGATTGAAAGAAAATGTTAGTAACCAATGGACACACAAGCGTCATCACATGACATGCCAGAACCACACTCACAGGTAAAGAACATAGGGGATGGCACTTACAGATCTATGAAATCAACTGTCACACCAAATGCAGAAGCCATTGCTTCCATCGTCACGCTCTTGTAGGACTCGAGGAATTGCGAATAGACAACAGTACGCACTTCACGCATGTAGTAACGGAAATGAGGCTGCAGGTAACGATCTAACTTGATCTGCTCGGTCAAGCCAGCTGAAAACAAATACGAAACAGGAATAATAAATTCAAAGGCATCAACAACAGCAAGCTGTAAGAGCATTACTTCTCCCAAAATCATGGAAAAATAATGTGATTTTGTTACTCACAGAATGCGGCAAAAAACGACTTATACTGGCAATTGTAGAGGGAGTTGAGAAACTCAGAGAGGTGAGGTACTTTGCCAATTACAGCCAGGATCTCAGGTGCATCTACAACCTGCAAAGATCCCTTTGTTTAATGGACATTCAAGCTAATAAAGCAGGCCTGACTAGGCAAAGAGGAATTGATTGATACCTTTGCCTTTAGGGATACACGATCCAATGTGATAACACTTGTAAGAACTGTATAGAAGATAAACGTATCATAGGGGAACAACTCATAGGTCGTGAATGTTGAAATTGAATCCAAAAATAAGCTTGCGGCTTTCTTGAAGTTTCTAGTGGCCATGCAGTACAAGCCTTCATACACTTTCAATCTGTTCTTCCTCTCCCAATCACCACCCTCCTCAAACAATCTTCAATCCGGCAAACCAATTTTCAGTGTTAGACATCATGATGCAAAAACATGCAGAACATTAAATAACAAAAAGAAAAGGACTTCAGGCTTACTTTTTGGCTTTGTCAATAGACTTTGAGATGAGATCAAAATCCATGTAGAAAAATCCAATCTGCAAAGTGTGGAAAACAAGGTCCATCTTTTGCCCAACAGCTACAGTTTTTCCTTCAGTAACTTTAAGCTGTTCCAGTGCTTTCTCCTGAAATTTCAGTTATTTAGACAACATATCCATGTGATGTGCATGACATCCTAGGACAATGTCGAAGATGCATGCCGTATTACCTTCTCCCCAACCCTTATGAAATACAAGGATTTGGCTAGATGGGCTTCACGCACTTCACTCTCACCCAAATTCTCTTCAGCATCAGCGATCCTTCAGGCATTAAGGGTAATTTTTAACAAATAGAAGCTAACTTAACAACTTTGATTAGGGATCAAAATAGTATTCTAAAGCAAAATGGTAGCTGACACATGCTAGAAGAACAAACGAAAGCTATCCTTTGCAAGCAAACATTTTGAGGCTTTGAGCAAAGTGTGTTGATAATTCTGATGGCTTAAACTACACTAATGTTATTGCTTCCTCGACAGCATTTGTCTCATCCATGTTTCTACATTTAAATTAGGACAACTTGAGGTGCCCTTAATACCTAAAGACAAATCTCAATTGATGAATTCCTAGAAACGGGAGTAACCGATTGATGTTCAGAAACAGCTAAAGCAATTAAACGCACTAAAACATCACAGACTAGAAGCACAAGTATGAAATTAGAGAGTTTCTAAGGTGGGGAGAAATATCGCTGGCGTATCCACAGTGGTGAAATCGCGAGCTTCATGGCACGGTACTAGATGCGTCAACCCCACGATTAACCCTAGAGCCTGAACTACAAATCAAGCAGGACAAGGTGAACAGGCGAGATCTACTCACTTCTCGTCAAGCTTCCGGATTTCCTCCTCGATCCTGCCGCGCATCTCCGCGAGGAGCGCCGGTTCCGCCTCCAGCACGCCGGCGGCCGCCAGCGACTCGTACAGAGCCGCCATATCTGAAGGCAAGGCAAGCACATCGATCAGATCAAACCAAGCGCCGAATTCACAGAAACAGGCGGCGGCGAGCGGAAACTGCCACTGCCATTGGTTGATTCGACAGAAGGAAGGGGATTGCCAGCTGCTCTACCATCGGATTTGACTGCGGCGAGGACGTCGGCGCGGAGGTCGACCTTGGCGAGGTCGTCGACGTCCGGGTGCGACAGCAGGAACAGCTTGTGCGCCAGCACCAGGTGCGGCTGCTGCTTCCCCTCCTCGCCGATGCCTCCTCCCTCCATCTCGCCGCCGCCGCAGAGGATTCGCCTCGCTTCTCTCTTTGCTTCCGCCGCAAGAAGATTGGGAGAGAAAGGAACAGAGGAGGAAGAAGGCTAGTTTCGTCCTCCAAAATTCGTTACTACTACCATACTCGCGTTGTGTATATTTTCATCTCGCGCAGTCACGCTGGGCTACGTTGCAGAGAGACGTGGCCCTATCTGGACTGTTGGATAATATGATCCGACGGTTCGGAGAGGCTGAGATCTGGCACGGGACGTGTAAAAGGGGAAAGCGGAAACACCGACCGAGTCGCAACTCCCATTCCGACCCGCGCCGGCGCCGCCACCAAAACCCCTTCCTCGCGGAAACGAAACCCTTCTCTTTTCTCATCCATGGCCGCCGCCGTCGCCGCCGCCACCGCCGTCGGCGGCGAGCAGCAGCGGAGGAGGAAGCCGGCGCCGGGGAGAGGGGGAGTGGTGCTCCCGGCGGGGCTGTCGGAGGAGGAGGCGAGGGTGAGGGCAATCGCGGAGATCGTGTCGGCGATGGGGGAGCTCTCGCGGCGAGGGGAGGACGTGGACCTGAACGCGCTCAAGTCGGCGGCGTGCCGGAGGTACGGGCTGGCGAGGGCGCCGAAGCTGGTGGAGATGATCGCGGCGGTGCCGGAGGCCGACCGCGCCGCGCTGCTCCCGAGGCTGCGGGCCAAGCCCGTGCGCACGGCGTCGGGCATCGCGGTGGTCGCCGTGATGTCGAAGCCGCACCGGTGCCCACACATCGCCACCACGGGGAACATCTGCGTGTACTGCCCCGGAGGCCCCGACTCCGATTTCGAGTACAGCACCCAATCCTACACCGGCTACGAGCCCACCAGCATGCGCGCCATTCGGGCAAGGTGATTTGCTACTACCTACCTCACTGTCTGATGAGATTTGTAGATACTGCCACCAGTGACATGGGTATAATGTACCGATGCTTCTTCTAGTGTTGTTTTGAACTACGCTGAACTGCGAGTGAAGGCAGAGTGCTGTTATTTATCTTGAAAATTTGTGTTTCACTTTGCATCACAGTTGAAGATTATGCTTGTCCGGGGTTATTATTTTGTCTAAATTAAGGCTCACATTAGAGGAGCAGAAACTTGGCACAGGTTATTAAGAAATAAGAACCGTGATCAAACTTCACTAGTTAATGAAACAAGAAAGTAGTCTGCTAGTGGTGTTATGATTTAGCAGTTTTATAGCAACAGATTGTGTTGAGTGGCATGAAATTGATGCCATTATTTTGGCTGCTTCATCCCTTCGGGGGTGTATGCTTTTCATAACTTTCTGATCTGTCTTTGTACTTGTAGGTACAATCCATATGTGCAGGCCAGAAGCAGGATAGATCAGCTCAAAAGGCTAGGCCATAGTGTAGACAAGGTTTGCCCTTACACTTGAGAGTGGTGCTTCTTAATTTGAGAAATTCAATTCACTTCCTAGTTAGTTTGATAAATGCTACCATAAGTGCAAGATTATCTGAATACACTATGCAGGTCGAGTTCATATTGATGGGTGGGACTTTCATGTCATTACCGGCTGATTATCGGGATTATTTCATTAGAAATCTTCATGATGCCTTATCGGGACACACTTCTGCTAATGTTGAAGAGGCTGTTTGTTATTCGGAACATGGTTCAGTCAAATGTATTGGTATGACAATTGAGACGTAAGTGTCATTTGACAATCTAATCTGCCCATATTCTCAGGTTCCTTGATGATTATGTATGATTTCCCCATGAAACATCTTTATTAACTTCAGTTTTAATAAAATACTGTTTTGCTTAAAATTACAGGAGACCTGATTATTGCTTGGGGCCTCATTTGCGCCAGATGCTATCTTATGGCTGTACCCGCTTAGAAATTGGTGTTCAGAGCACATACGAGGATGTTGCACGTGACACAAACAGAGGCCACACTGTAGCTGCTGTTGCTGATTGCTTTTGTTTGGCAAAAGATGCTGGTTTTAAGGTAGTCTCCTTAAATCATTAATCATATTGTTTAGTCAACTTGTTGCTGCAGCAGTGCATTTCGCAAAACAGTTTGTTTTCGTGAATGGCTGAACTCTTCTAATCCTCCATTGACTACCTTTTGATAGGTGGTCGCCCACATGATGCCAGATTTACCTAATGTTGGAGTTGAAAGAGATATGGAGAGTTTCAGAGAATTTTTTGAAAATCCAGCATTCCGAGCTGATGGTCTAAAGATTTACCCAACTCTTGTGATTCGTGGAACTGGCCTTTATGAGCTTTGGAAAACTGGCAGGTACTTATTTTTATCGAGCACTTGATGCTCTGTATTCTTAGTCTTACACTGTTCTGATCACTGCTGTGCTTGTTCACTAGAATTTGTGAGGGAGAGCTTATGTACTGCCAATTGTTGCTATGTTTCAGATACCGGAACTATCCACCTGAGCTTCTGGTAGATATTGTAGCAAGAATTCTGTCTATGGTACCACCTTGGACGCGTGTTTACCGTGTACAAAGAGATATCCCTATGCCTCTTGTTACTTCTGGTGTTGAGAAAGGCAATCTCCGTGAGCTTGCTTTGGCCCGAATGGAAGATTTGGGCTTGAAATGCCGAGATGTCAGAACTCGTGAGGCGGGAATTCAGGTCTGGAATACTGAAGCTACTCTTAAATGCTTGTAATTTAACTTAGGTCCATAGCCTTATTATTTTCTTTGATTATCTTTATGCAGGATATCCATCACAAAATTAGGCCTGATGAAGTACAGCTTGTCAGGCGTGACTATGCTGCAAATGAGGGTTGGGAGACCTTTCTCTCTTACGAGGATACACAGCAGGTATATTTATTCTTCCACCATTTCATGTGATTTTGAGACATTAAAAATACACAGAATGTATGAGCAGGCCTGTTTGCCAATCTTCTTGGCACAGAATTTTTTTTATTAGTATGTGTTTCAGTTGTCCATGAAGTATTTATCTGTTGTGTTTAAAATTAGATCAATACTTTTCTGCAGAGTTCAACGCTAGGCTTTATGTTCTTTCAATCTTTTGTAGCAATACTCATGGTTTGCCTTTTTCCAATTTTTATTGTCAATTTACGCATTTTACAGGATATCCTTATTGGTCTGCTGCGATTGCGAAAATGTGGCCGCAATGTTACATGCCCCGAACTAGTAGGGAGATGTTCGATTGTCCGTGAACTTCATGTGTATGGAACTGCAGTCCCTGTACATGGTCGTGATGCAGACAAACTACAGCACCAGGTGAATCCAAATATTACATGTAGACAACTAATGAAGTTACTAGCATACCATGCTTGATGTTTGGGAAATGGATCCTTGCCATAATAGTTTTTCACCTCCCTATGTTTACATCCTTGACTTTGCCATGCTTGACAATTAGATCTCCCGGCATGCTTGATCAAATGTAGTTGCTGCTATTATTTTGTTGTTGTTCATTTTGTTCCATATCATTCTATTTCATATTATTAGAGGAGGAAATGTGGCGCTCTATCAATGGTGTTGTCCTGTTTTGACTTGCCATTTTGCTACAAGTTTGTCGATTATCCCTCGGAACTGTCTAGAAATACAAATTGTTTTTGAGGATTGTTTTTCCTTACCGTCTTTGTTTATTGGTTTTCATCTACAGGGTTATGGTACTCTTTTGATGGAAGAAGCAGAAAGAATCGCTTGCAAGGAACATCGTTCAAATAAACTTGCTATCATATCAGGAGTTGGGACCCGCCATTATTACCGTAAACTGGGTTATGAGCTTGAGGGGCCTTACATGGTCAAATGTTTGGTCTAATCTGTTATTTACTACATGTGCTTGTATTCCAGCACATTGTCAGTGCAGTTTGAGTTTGTACAACAAATAGTCGATAACAATGTAACTTTTCTTGTATTAATGAGTAACATGCCATTTGATTACGAGCACTGACCATTGGAAATTGCCTAATCGTCTCTTTTTTTAATCACCATTTATGATAAAAAAAAAAGAAAAGAAAATGGCAACCTCATCCAAAGTCCTCTCAGGGGCACGCTGAATCCATGTTTTCAGTCTTCACTGCTGCATAGCATGGTGAGCGGCGTAAACACGGACGCTATTAAACGGCCTCGAGCGACACTGACGAGTAATATAGGCTAAGACAGAAGGGTGCCAAATGCCTATTTTCGATGGATATTCGCGGCCTTAAGGCCAAAAGGCCTGGCAGGATTTCTTTCGATCATCTCGCACAAAATATATGCGTTTATCCCCCACGCAGAATAACAGAACGCGCGTTCAGCGCATTGTCAAGCGTCAACACTCCGCTATCAGTATACGCCCAACAACATTCAAAAGCTTAGGATTCCAGCACTTCTCTACTTTCGTCGTAGCTTCAATCAGCTAGGATAGGAGTTACACCGCGAAGGCAGAATATTACTGCACGAAGTGAGGTGAAAGGCGCGAGACGGGGATCTTCATTCTTCAATTCCTGGCCCAAGAAGGGTCAAATGGAGTATATGAGGAACTGGATAGTCATGGTGTAACCATCAAATGATTGTGTGGTTCATCAATTACATGTCATCTTTTAGTCCAACGGCTGAACAGCCTTAACTCATACATGTATATAATACACTACTTCCTTAGCAGGTATGATCCATCTCTCATGTCAAGCTTTTCGTCTGACACTAGACCAGAAAGAAAACTCTGCAGTTGCTGCAGTGACTTATCATATGATGGCTCGGCTATACAGAACATCTGAAATAAGAAATTTTGGAGCAAATTAACAGGTGGATCGAAGATAAATTAAAGAGGGGATGAACCAGCAGTGTCCCATTTATCTTGCCTTTAGAGTGTTGTGTATCCGGTCCAGAGTCATGCTTCCAAAATTGGTTAGCATCCCGATGATGAATTTCTGCAGTACAGCCAATTAAATGAAATGAATGGTTACTTAGTTAGTATAGGAGAAACGAAAAATGGAACAGCTAGAAGACATCCTTTCTTTCAGTACATCTTTTAGATCACGAGAAACAGACCTCATAAACTGTCATTTCTTTCCTAAGTTGTTCCTCAACAGACGCAATTGAACTTTCACCTTCTTCAGTCATTTCAAACCTTTCACAGATTTGGTTCACGGTGCTGTTTTTGTTAAAATCAGATGTGCTGTCAACAACAGTAAATATATGGTCTTCGTGATCTGGACCAACTGATTCTGTCAGTACGCCCTGTGAAATAGCATGAAAAATAGGTAAGTACAAACAATCTGCCACAATAAAAACGGTTGAGGATTCAACACTACCATTGCTAGGATCACCGAGCATGAATGTGCAGTGATTTGATCAGATACAATAGAATTCTTAAGGTACTAATGGTAATGCAGCATACTACATATGTATTTGGCTCACCTTGCTAGTCCAGAAACTTATTCTTCTGTTAAGAGAGTCCACATGTACTCCAATTGCTGTAGCTAGTGTCTTTGAAGTCCAACTGAAAAAGATTGATGACATCAGTTAAGAGAAAATAAGTGGCATGCAGCATGATAGTTTTATTACCTTGGCTTCTCTTGAAATTGCATTATGATTGCAGCATGTACAGGAGCTACAGTAAACTGCATACTCCTATCCTCGAATTGCAGTTCCAGCTAGACCAAAAAAAAAGAAAGAAAAAGAAATTGGTAAGAAGGAATGATTCTTCACAGCTAGCCATTCAGTTTAAAGTTGCTTTCCCACCTTGACGGTCCCAAGATTTTTCTTCCAGAGTAGCTTACGCGGTGTTTTTATCTGATGAAACCTTTTTGCATAATCAGACAGCAACTGATCAACTGAAGCTGGAACTGTAAGGTCTTCAGTCTACATTTGTTTTGAGAGGTTTAGTGAATCAAGACAAATCATTGTACTCAAGTCAAGTGAAACAACACTTTAAGATCAACATCGGTAATTGACGAAGTGCATGACTCATAGTTGAACATCAAGTTCAACATGATAGCATGACAACAAATACAAAATTAGGGATTTCCAATTACAGTATCTCTGGATCAAATCTCTTAATCATATGAAATATTAGTATCAGAAGTTATATACACTGAAGATTGTTTGGAAATTTTGAATCATTAGTCATAGGCATCCGTCATCCCAAGACGCCAGGAGAAAATAAGGGGAAGACATGACAGATGCCACTAATTTAGTTCAAGATTTACCACAACAATTTTGGCAAAAGCTTAGTACCATACCTGAATTGGTGGCCAGAAGTTGGAGGATATTATAGTTGCATCAAGAACATCATGAGACAAATCTGTCTCCTCTTGCACAGTTCCTTCTGACAAAAAAGAATAAGAGAGTTTAAATGCAAATGCCATAACATTAGAACTTCTGGTCTATACAGGAGCTTGCAGTTTAAGTAGTACCAGTTTGAGATGTCTTTGATAAAGATGTTTTAATATTTGAGTTGGTTCTCTTTGAGTCTATCAAGTCATTAAGCATAATCTCACACTTCTGCATGCTGCTCTCACCAAAATGGATCTGCCAAAATATCACTAGAAAATGAGGTTTCTAAGGAATAATGCATCGCAGGCAATTCAATTATATAATTAGAAAAGGTGTATCAAAGACACAATCAAAGGTAAAAGTCCAACCTTAAGCAATTCCAGTGTGCGGATATCTGAATCAATATCAAAACCGGATTTGTTGAGCAGTTTTTCTGCCAGCATTACACGATATTCATTGACTAGTTGGTCCTTTGAACCAATTATACTAACAATCAGTCCAAGGATATCAATTTTCCTTCTATTCCTGCTGCCTTTCAACGGATCTGCTTCCACAGGATCAGGTTCCCAGCTGTAAAAGTTGGAATCACAAAGATAGAAGTTCTATTAATGTTCACAAGGGAACAATTCTTCGGCTCAAGCAACAAAGAGCATATATACCTTTCAGCATTTAGCCATGCTTGCTTCTCATCAATGTTTGTATGGTCATCATAATCAACATTTTCCTGATTTTCAGCATCTCTGTTCAATTCTTCCAGAAGATTATCCCCAGCATTTCCTGTTACATTTGTGTTTCCTCCAGATCCATCAGTGAGCATTGTCACTATGCATTTGATAGTGTCCTTCCTACATCTCAGGTAATCCCTAATTGGTTCACCTACTGCTTCCAAGAAGACACCAGTGGGGTCAATGGTCCGTAATGCCTTGATAGTGGACACATACTGGTGTAATATATCATTGGTTGATGCACCGGCTGTCAGCAAGCGGTATCTCAATGATGAGATAAATGAGTCTACTAGTTTAGAATGTTGACCCGTGTACTCCAAACAATGTTTTAGGTCTTCAATGGCAGGAGAGCTTCATCAGCGTTCAAAAATATCCAGATTAAAAATTGTGCTCCGGTTAAGAACACATTCACCATAAAGAATAAAAATAAATTATTGTACTGTTAAAGGAATATCATAAGATGGCTTAGTGATTTGGTTAAACCTAACATGGAAAAAACATAGAATGTCACATGAAATAAAATGCAGGTGTTTGATTCACGGACGACAAAATATTCGCTGATCATGAAAGGACAACAAAAAAGGCAATAGCTAAACGAATTACATCATGGTATAAAGATCTCCTCCAGGTTATTGAGGATCACTAGCAAGATTAGGGATATTAGCTATTATTTGCATAGGACGCCACAAATATTACCCAATAAAACAAGTAAACTGCATACACTCATACACCTTACATTATTAAGTTAAGTAGAAAACTATCAAATCATATCAGATGTAGAAATAATGTTATTTGGATATTCAACGCCCATTTAAGTGTCCAGCAGTATCATATAGAGGAAAATGACTAACCTCTCAGGGTAATCAACTATGATTTCAAAAAGCTTGCCAATTCGTAGGTCCTGCAAGGTCTCATAAGCAAAATACTCAAGGCGCATGTGCCATCTCACTAGGGCTTCAGAAGGAACACCAATCCCAGGGAAGGAAGAAGGGCGTGAGGCCAATGGTGATTTGAGACCAGATCCACTTTCATTGTCGACTGAGTCCCCGAGATATGTCAACAGAGCATGCAAAAATTTAAGAGGAACAGCCTGACAAGACCCAGAAATTACTGTCAGCAAACTCTGGTAAGGAGCATTTACAGATATAAATAAGGGCATAGTAGATATCATGGTTAACTAAATTCAAAGTACTTACAGGACTTGTTCAAAAGAGGTATTAAGCAATTGCAAGAACAATGAGACAAATCAATGTTCTGAAAGGCCGATTACATTAACACTAAAAGTCATGTTTCAATTTGAAGAGAAGTAAGAAAAAATGCTAAACCTGAAAAAAACATAGCGTATCCTTACAAAGCCCAACTACTTAAGTGGGTGCAATATGAAACTAGAAACACATAATAAAATTGATGTAAACAGGGATGATGATTTTGAATGAATGGCTAGAAAATTAGGACAAGAGTGTGCACCTGAATCCACTTTTTGACAGATCCAAGTACAGGAACTCTATAATCATCACCAGCTAGTTCATGAACTTTGGACTGCAATATGAGAGGAGTTCAGATAAAATACTGGCAGAAAATCAAGATTTTCTATGTGAAACTAACATATGTGATATGTGTTAGGTACATAGGTAAAGAAGTGAATCTGGACCTTTAAAAGCCAGATTATTGCAGAAGAGTAGGCATCCTCAGTCATTGATGTAAAACCAAGATATCTTAGATCACGGACAACTTTTCCAATGTTCTTAACCAAAGTTCTACATTCTGAAATCACAGGTTCTTGACCATCAATATCCATTTCAGAATGCCAATCAGAGGTAGTGCTCCTTTCAAAAACATCATGATTGCCAAATGGATCACTCCCGTCAGATCCAGCCATCATGGTACTTAACTCTTCTAATTTCTTCTTGAAGTAGACATTTAATATCTCTACAAATCAAGTAGAAACAGAAATTACAAATATTTTCACTATCTAAAAAGTAGCAATTATAAAGTTACGTCAAAATGTACTCGTTAGGTATAATAGCTTCTTTTTGGATTGATTAGTAACATCAAGAATGCATCCAGTAAATCATTATTCAACTAATTGTATTAGTGGATGTGCAACAAGCATACTGTATTCTCTGGCGACTAATAAAGGTTTCCTGTAGCTAATTTTATCACTGGGAGGGAGGAAGATAGGAGATCCTTTGATCAACCCAAGGAATCCTGTTAAATAACCAGGTCGGCCACAACCCATGTGGAATATGTGTAAGCATGCTACACTAAGAGAAAATGATGGATGGTCCAATTCTTCCTAATGGTTATGGCCTTTTTCACTGAAGCTAATCATTTCAATTCAAATTGCCAATATAAGATCTGTTTTGAAGTTTCATCCATATTCTAACTACTTGGCCTAACAAATAACGATGAGTGGTTGTTCAGATGGTGTACTGGTACTGCAGTACCTGTGTCCTGCAATACCCCCAGATGACAGGAGCAAAGTTTGGAAAAACATTAATTTATGATCCAAATGCCAAAATAAGTAAAGGCAGAACCAGATGGGATTTTCAGCAATGTTCAGCTCTGTAAGTTTTAATACAGTCAAATACCAACTGAGTCCTCCCCTCAATACGAAAATACCACACAAATTCTAGAAGAATCAGAACATAGGAGACAGCACAATGCTCCAGTTTAGAGCCAAAGCTAATCTAATTAACATTGTAAGGCCAGGTGGTGTCAGTTGCCACAACAGGAAAGTGATGCTTAGAAAACAAACTGAAATTATTCATGGTTCTAAAAAGCAATGCAGAGAAACAACAGCCACTGCATAGGTTCAAAATGGAAACAACAGTAACCAATGGAGCATTGACTCAATGTAAAACACAGGTATTGACTCAGTGTTGGATGGATGACTTTTCTAAACTGGTGAAAAAGATGCTAACCAGGAAAGCTCAATGGTAGTGTTGTCAGAAGTACTGAAGATACCATTAGCTGGTACCTAGGCATTAAGCTGGAACTACAGTCCAGTGCCTTAGATTTCCTGTTTGGTGTCCTATCCTCATAAGATTGAAAAGAATGAACCAAGGCCAGAACACATTTTTCCTGATAACTCTTTTCCAAGCATATGTCCTCTAATGCTCTACTTAAGACATCCTCAGGCCAGTTATCTTGAACCTGAAAAAAGAATTAAGAAATCCTGCTGTTGTAAAATACGTAGTATCAATTAACATTAATAGGTAGCTCAATTGTTTTTCTGGACATTTTAGTGACTAGTCCCAAATTATGAAAAACATTATTGACAAATCACTGATCCATTATTTTTTAAATATTTGCAGGGTTTATGGTTTCATCTTCCAGTATTAAGCAGTGTATTTTTGTTTCTTGATAAAACATATACAAGATAATGCATCCTGGAAATGCAAAATGACATAAGGCAAGATATCATTTCTGCCCAAAAGAATCCACATCCTGAAAAATGCATGAATAAGCAAACAGTTTGGCTATGCCATAACTGATAACTTACACAGAAGTTGATTCTTTCTACTGGAGAGGAACTGCAATAAGGATGAAACTGCTGCCAGAACTTCTTAACTGCATTGCTTCTAAATATTTCCTGCATCAATAAGCACAGGCTGAATAGGGGGGAATTGAGTAAAACTAAAAATCTTTGTACTATGCCATCGTCACAAACACCTATGAGAGGGCCTCTGATCCCAAGGCCACACTCCCTCAGCTACAAAATTCTCATATTCGGGGCAGGCATTCTCACAAACACGCAGCGTGCAGCGCGATCAGCCCCCCAGAACCGTGCAAACATGGACGGCAGTAGCAACCCGCCGCAGTTGGGCGGGTGGGTGCGTGCGTGCGTGCTGTGCCGACGAGTGAGAAGAGACGAGGCAGGGGCTGCGTCACAAACCTCTAGGGAGCGGAGGAAGTGGTCCCGGAGTAGCTCGGCGAGGCCGCGGGCGCAGAGGTCGGCGACTGCGGGAGCCAGGCGCGGGCCAGCCGAGAGGTCGCCGGCGCCGCCGAAGAGCTCGTCGGAGAGGGCGCAGAAGCGGGCCCACGAATCGAGGGCGCCGTCGGCGCCTTCCAGCTGCATCTCGCCTGGCGGCCGCGAGAGTCGCGGAGCGGGAGAAAGGGAGGGAAAACGGAAAAGCTACTAGTTTGCGCGCGCGCGCGTCGTGGGCTGCTGCGGCGCGACGACCGGCAAGGGGGGACGCGAGGTTTTTCTCGGACTGCCTATCCCCCTGTCACGAAGAAATTTGAAATCATGTCACGCATAAATATGTGTTTCGGTGAAATACCATCCTCATAAAAATGATTAGATAAAATACACTTTAAAAGTTAATTGTATTTGGTATAATACAATTTTGGACTAAATTACTCGCAAAATCCTCTTCTTCCTCTCTCCTTCACCGGAAAAGTTTGTCGGAACTTATGCTAACACAGGACGTTGATGATATGGCTTCCTCTTTTCCTTCTTTGTCAGTGGAGCATCACCGGATGAACTCGCTGGAGCCGATGAGGTGTCATCGCTGGAGCTCGCCGGCATGCACCTCCGACTCCCTCTCCTCAACCCTGCTGGGGAGAACACGACGAGGAGGCAGAAGTCATCGACGACGACACCCGCATTCCTGATGACCAAGGCCGAATATACCCAACTTAACAAAGTGCATTTTATCGAATCACTTTTGTGGAATGACATTCCACCAAAACTCATATTATGCAATGGCGTAATCTTGAATTTTTTTCGTATTGCGCGTCGATTTTTTCACTGTTTTCCTGCACACTGGTTGACGATTTTTTATTCTTATTATGTTTTTTATTGTACTATTGAAACTTATGGGACTTTGAGACTAATAATATGCCACGATTTCTTCTATAAAACGTATTTTAACGTGAACCGCATTGAAAACATATTGTAGAAAGTATACATGCTACAACCTGAAAACAAGGACTCTACCTGTTAAGGGCGGGTAATATGCTTATACTGATCATGCACAAGTTGATTTCCTGATCCGCCAAATGCATTTCCATCAATTGGCATATTAGGCTAAATTGGGTTATAAGGTGGTCTTTATTGGCCTTTTACATTTCTCATCGTTTACGGGTGGAGTGGAAGCATGGAAAATCACAAAATTAACAGCTTCAAGGAATACTTATATGTGCAGGCCCACTTTATTTGGCTTAAAATCCTAGGCCAACCGATGAGCAGTGAATTTGTCTCACACCACTAGCTACTTCCTAACAGTTGGGGTCTTTGTTTTCGGGTGTAACGTGTGTACTTTCCATAATTCTACAAGAAATTAATGGCAAAAATGGCTATATGATCACTGAAAAATAATAGGGTTTATATGTGTATGATGAGTTCTTCTTTTCAAAAATTTCATTGCAATGCATCAGCAGTTAGCTAGTATTCCTATTTCATAATGGCCTTGTTAGACAGTACCGTAGATCTGTATTAGAATATAATATAGGTAGGGTTAAGAACATAGACTTAACCACTCTCGAGCTACAAAAGATGATCATTTAATCATTAGTATAAAGTAAAAACACCGTCTACGGTAGTTGTTAATACAAATGGGAAAAACTAAGGGTGAATCGCCAATCCGACACAAACTTTTTCCCCGGGAGAGATTTAGCACTTGATATTTCATATTGTATAAACAAGTCCTCAAAATTTATCACATAGCTTAATGTGTAGGAGGACACTGAAAATACGTGAATCTTAGAGTGAATGATGATCTCGTTGAGTTTGGACTAAACCTTGTAACCAAAATAAACATTTTATGACAATAGGAGCATTAGGATCATATTTGCATGTTTTTTTTACTTGGTTAGTAAGATGGATGCACAACCTACCTTAGCCATGCCACCTCCTTGCATATGAAATGTTTACGACTTTATTCTCATGTCTTACTTCTTAATATTCATGCCTCGTGATAATCAGAGAACAATGTACTTTGATGTGTGATTGTTTTCTACAACGGTCTCGCATTTTTTGTTGGAAGACTCTCATGTGCTTATATGCTATATGCAAAAAATAGATGTTCCCAAGTCTGTAGTAATTATGGTCTTTGCCTGGCCTTCATACCATAGAAAACAACTACATATTGACAATACTTTAGTGCTGGCTCGATGCATGAAAAACCAATATATTAACCAAACAATTCAAGCAAATATGTGCAATAATACACACATGGTTGATTTTTCTCGATGTAACACGCACTTCATTCCATCAACTTAATGCATATACTAATTGGTGTATTAAGGTATAACTTGTACATAAATGTTTATGCCTCTTTGTATACCAAAATTCAACGGTTTTTATACACAACATTATTTCTTATAAAGGAAGACGAGAGGGACTTTAAACCTCATAATTCTTATTCTTTTAGTTTAGCAACCATCACACTAAACATTTAAATATAATTTTTTTTATATTATCTTATATGGGATGCTTTCTGTTAAAACAATCTAGCATTTTCCCACTTGACCAATGTATGACTGGAAGAATTAATCTTGACTTTAGTTCTTGATATTGATTTTTAAGCTTGATATTGAATTTGAGACTTGATCTTGATTCGAAGCCCTATGCTTGACTTGAAGCCTGATCAACGACAAAAGCCCGGCTTGATGCTTGATATCGGTTCAAAGGCCTAAGCCCGATTAGAAGACTTGAGCCCGAGTCGGAGCTTTATCATGGTTCAAATACTTGAGAATTATTCGATGTTTGATATGTATTTAAATCGATTCAACTCTTGAATCTGGTTGGGGAACATGACTATTTTGTGTGGTGTTCTCGTCCAATTTTTTATTCGAAACCTTCTATGTATGATTTGGTTTTTGTGTGAGCTGTCCTTGCCCTTTCATTCGAAATCATAGTTGTGTCGCTATAATTGAATTCGCTCTTATTTCTATATTTTAATGCGAATGGATTCCCGTATTTTGATGCGTAGAGTTTTTGTGCGTGGCCTCAACCCTTTCTTTAATTCGAAATCGTAGGGTTTTTCTATGATTGAATTTTGGCTTTCCGGATGCGGTTCATTTTCTCGTTATGTCATTTTGTTCTGATCGATTTTTGGTCGGATCTAACGTTTTTCGACTTTTTTGACCGTTGGTTGTAACTAATTTTTGATCTGTTAATCATGTTGCAGCTATCGTGATGCTGTTGTCCAGGGTGCCCACCCGAATGAACCTGAGGCTGTTACAGAGAGAGCCCGCATCTCCTTCATCGGCAGGGAGATTGCGACGAGGGAGGAGCACAGTCATAGTACAAAAAACCGGCCTGACCCGGCTGTTGAACCGGAAAACCCGGAACTAGGCCTGTTACTGTTGAAACCCAGCGAACCAGTTCGCTAGAAAGACCGGATATGCAATTGACCCGGTCAGACCCGGATGAACTAACCAGTTTTTGTTGAAACCCGGCGAACCGAGTGCTTGCGAACCGGCGGTTCCTTGTACATGTGCCATTTTGGGCCATGAAAAGGCACCCGGGGAGAGCCCATGTGCAAATAATTACATATATATGTGCTTGCCAACCGGCGGTTCCTTTGTACATGGGACATTTTGAGGAGCCCATGTGCAAATAATTACATATATGTGTTAAAAAGTAGGGAGAATGAGTTACCGATCTTTGATCTGCAAGGTCTTAGTCCAGCCTCGCTAACCAACTGGCCTCGCGTACGCGTGTGATAAAGGGAATTATACATGCAATATACATTGTCCGTTTCTATAGTTGACCCGGTCAACCCGGTGGTTCGACCGGTAAACCCGTGAACCAGAAGTCTAGCCGGGTCGATGGGCGTGCAGAAGGTATACTTGCGACAGGGAGATTGCGACGAGGGAGGAGTACACCCGTCTTCTAGCTCGGTGGCTCGGCGTGCAGAAGGTATACTTGCAGCAGCGATATAAATGGGAATAATAATTATAATGTTGTTTACTTCAGTACTTCTGTATAATAAATCTTGGCTTTCTATTCTGTGCATTGTTGAGTATTTATGGTTTGCCTACATTAATTTCTTAGCGTGAATCATTTTAAGCTATTTTAGTGTAATTTAATGCATGGCTTGAATTTAATTGTTGACTACATTCACTAGATGATGTACTGTGTGTAGGTATATTGGTCGCCTAGAACTTATTTCCTGGAATGAATCATTTTAATTTCTCAATATTATTCTCTGCCTGGCTTGAATTTATGCGTAATTTAGACATTTGGTTTTAAAATAGCCGTGGCTGAATGAGATTTCCTTTTACCAATCAAATTTATTGTTATGGATGTGCATGTTCTCTCGCCTATAGGTTATATAGATGTTGATTAATATGGTTACTACAGGTACCGCTTCACTTTTAGTTGTCAATTTATTATGTTTACTACAGCAGTTGCTTGTTTAAATCTTTTTAGTACAGTGTAATATTCCTGTTGTAGTTTAGTTGCAACTTAACTTTAGGTTGTCATTAAATGTTTTGTGTTCAATTTATTTTTTGTTATGTTTACTAGAAGTAGTTGATAGTACAAATCTCATTTGAATACTTGCATTTGTTTTTTTCATATATTGTCTTGAGCTTTCCTTTCCCTTTTGTGTTATGTAAGTAATTTGTTTTGTACAAATTGTGGTGCTGTTTCGGACAATGATTTTTTAGTTTCTACTTTGGATGGTTGTTCGTATATTGCAATTGCTAGTATTACATAAACTATTCTAATTAGAATCATACTCAATTCTGCTACTACATTTGCCTTTAGATGCTACTCTTGGCGTCTTGTGACAGCTAAACCTCTTGGTGTTTGAACTAGGCTGTTTGGTTGTGATTCGCTTGTGATTATGGCTTTAAAATGTTAAATGAATGTTTGTCACTCGATTTGTTCAACTTTAATTTGTTTTGCCTCTTTATTATAATTATAATTATATTCATCTAAATGAATGTTTTACCTTCTTTTTGCTTAACTTGCGGAAAATTGTTAAATAAATATTTTAACTTCTATAGTTTGGTATAAATCTTGGCTTAAAATCATGTGAATTGTTTTTTTTGACTAAATCATGTGAATTGTTGGGGATTTATAGTTTGACTACATTAATTTCTTAGCATTAATCATTTTAAGGGATTTATAGTTTGACTACATTAATTTCTTAGCATTAATCATTTAAAGTTATTTTAGTGTAATTTAATGCATGACTTCAGTTTGATCGTTGACTACAGTCTACCAGGTGTAGGATATATTGTTTGCCTGAATTTATTTATTGAGATGAATCATTTCAATTTCTTGATGCAATTCACTATTTGTCTTGAATTTATGCGTAAATAGACATTTGGTTGTAAGATAGCCGTGACTAAATGAAATTTCTTTTTGTCAATCAAATTTATTGTTATGGATATGTATGTTCTCTCGCTAGATGTTATATACATATTGATTATTATGCTTACTACAGTTAAAGCATAACTTTTGGTTGCCATATTTGAAGTTTATTATTGTCAATTTTTTTTATTTGCCATGTTTAGTAGACGTAGTTGATTGTATTATATTCTTGTTGTACTTTAGTTTCAACTTAACTTTAGGTTGTCGTTTAATGTTTATTATTATTCAATTTATTTTTTGCTATGTTTACTATAAGTAGTTGATTGAACAAATCTCATTTGATTTCTTGCCTTCCATTTTTTATATATTGCCTTATAGCTTGCCTTTGCCGTTTTGTGTTAGGGGCAATTTCGTTTCTACCCCTACTTTGATGTCCAATGTTGATTTTACCCTCTCTTTTTAGGTTTTCATTTTTACCCACAGTTTTTCAAAATGAGTTAGCAATTTACCCCTATTTTGGATGGAAGAGTTAACGGTGTTAAGTAGTCAGCAAATAGACAATTATACCCCTCACTTGTTCTTTCATAGTTGCCCCTATTTTTGATCAATAATTGTGATTTTGCCCTCATTTTGTATGGATCAATCTCAGATTTAGACAGTTGTAACAAATATAAATTTTTGCATGATAAAAGTTCAAAAATTTGGCAGTAATTTCAAAGAATTTATACAAACTTTGACAGCATTTTGATAGAATTTATGCCACATTTTCATAACAAAAGCATCACAAAGTATAACAAGTGTAAACTTCACAACCATCATTAAATTATGGCAGCCATTAAACTGCACATATGACACCCATCAACATATAATAACTCATGAAACTCCACATATGACAACCATCAACATATAAGAACTACATATGACAACCATCAAATTCCAAATATTACAAGTCCAAACACAGCATACTAGGAGACCATATGACATCCATCAAACTTCACGTATTACAAGTTCAAATACATCACAAAGTCCATATGGAAGCCATCATAATACCACATATTACAAGTCTAGATCATGACCCGCCGCCTCCCTCCAGCCTAGGGGTGGGCATTCGGTCTGACCGAATAGTTCGGTTTCGGTTATTCAGTTAGTAGCAAAATTCGGTTAGTAAAAACTCAAGACCGATCAGTTAGTTGCAAAAGAGAAGACCGAGCAATTCGGTTTCGGTCTCGGTCTCGGTCATGACCGAACTTTCACATTCTCAGTTTACAGCAAAGAAATCACAGCGAAAAAAATCCCCCAATCATCACAAAAATCCCCCAAAAAGCACTCAAATCAAACAATCCATGCTCGCCGCTGGCACCACTCCATGCCAAATCTGGAGTCGGCGTCGCATAGCGTAGGAGGAGGTGCCGTCGTTGTGCAGCATGGGTGGGAGGCACCTCCTTGCGCGGCGCAGCGGAAAGTCGTCGTCACACGGCGCGTGGGGAGGCTGGGGGCGCCGTCCTTGCGCAGCGCAGGGGAAGCCGGCGTCGTCGCGCAACAGTGGAAGGTATCGCTGCTGCCTGCTGCTAGTGCTAGTTGCCTTTGGCCTTTGCCTGTTCGCATGCTTTGGGGTTGGAGGCTTGTGAGAAATGGTGGCTGGGGATGGAGTGAAGGAATAGAGAGAGAGTGAGGGGGAGAAGGAGAGGGGATTAGGGTATTTTCTTAATGGGCTGGGCTGTGCAAGTTATTCTGCTTTAAGTAATATTTCGGTCATTTCGAGTTGTTCAGTTAGTTAGAGTTGATGACCGAAATAACCATAATTATTTCGGGTAGTTCTAATTGATGACCGAATTTGTGACCTAAAAATTCGGTCTCGGTTAGTTCGGTTTTGGTCCCGGTTAGTTTGGTTTGGTTCTTCGGTTTCGGTCATTTATGCCCACCCCTACTCCAGCCGCGACCCGTAGCCGCCGCCGCCCAAACACCGCCCAGCCGCCGCCGCCTCCCTCCAGCCGTGACCCGCAGCCGTGCCGCCGCCGCCGGAGGCTGTCTCCCCCGCCGCCATTGCCGGACCTTACCCCTGCCGCCGCGGCCACCGCACATCACCCTCGTGCCCTAGCTCGGTCGATGGAGAGACGGGAATATGTGAGAGAGACGACGGGAACCTCACTTCTCTCTGGATAAGGGGCAGTCAAGTAATTTCACAAATAAAAAATATTTTTAATTTTATTTCGGGGAGAGGCTGCCTTCTCTCTCATATTCCATTTTCTTCCATCCAAAGTGGGGTAAACTGCAACCTCATTTTGAAAAAGTGAGGGTAAAAATGAAAACCCTAAAAAGTGGGGGTAAAGTCAATTTTGGGCATCAAAGTAGTAGAAATGAAATTGTCCCTTTGTTATGTTAAGTAATTTACTTTGTACAATACTACAATTTGTGATGCTATATTTGACAATGGTTTTTTAGTTTCTAGTTCGAATGACTGTTTGTATATCATGGTTGCTGGTATCATGTAAACTATTCTAATTAGAATCATACTCAATTCTGCTACTGTATTTGCCTTTCGACCCTATTCTTGGCTCCTTGCGACAACTATAATGTCTTGTTGTTTGATCTAGGTTGTTCGATTGTGATTTGGTTGTGATTAATGCTTTTAAATAAAATGGATGTTTGGCACTCTGTGTTACTTCTTTTTCATTTACCTCCTTTTGCGGTACTTTAAATGGCTGATAATTATTGAAAGTTTAGTGTATGTTGTTTTCCCTTTTCGCTCTGTGGGCTGCAGCAACACTTGCTTTGTTCAATGTGTGACCAAACAGGTCCAGACGTTTTATAATTTTGCTATGTTTTTTTGTGTTAATGTATTTCTTTGGCAATTTATATTGCTGTTGCCTGTTGTTTAATATGTTTTTCTCACGATTGTATCTTTTAAATTTGCAACATATAGCATGGGCCGAAAGGCAGCTGATGGAGGAGATCGAGGACTTTGGCGAGATTCATGTTGGTGAAATCGCCAATGGTCCTAATGCTGGAAGGGTTGCTGCTCGTGGGGGCAGCGTCTATGGTGGCAAGGACGGAACTGCCTGTGACATTGTTTTCTGAGGATTTCGCCTCACGTAACCTTGCAATTTGGCCACCCAACCTAACAAAGTGCATTTTATCAAATTACTTTTGTGGGATGACATTCCACCAAAACCCATATTATGCGATGGCGTAATCTCAATTTTTTTCCTATCACGCGCCGATTTACTTTTTTTTCTGGACATTGGTTGACGATTTTTTATTCTTATTGTGTTTGTTTATTATACTTTTTGAAATTTATGGGACTATTGAGACTAATAATGTGTCACAGTTCTTTCTATAAAACATATTTTAATGTGAACCACATTGAAAACATAGTGTAGAAAGTACACATGCTATAGCCTGAAAACAAGGACTCTACCTGTTAAGGGCGGGTGATATGCTTATATTGATCATGCACAAGTTGATTTTCTCATCCATCAAATGCATTTTCATCAGTTGGCATATTTGGCTAAATTGGGTTATAAGGTGGTCTTCATTGGCCGCCTATATTCCTGTTCGTCTACGAGTGGAGTGGAAGCATGGAAAATCACAAAATTAACAGCCACAAGGAATACTTAGATGTTGCAGGACCCACTTTATTTGGCTTAAAAGCCTAGGCCAACCGATGGAATTTTTTTAAGAATAAAAGTGTTTTAATGGAAAATCTCAAAACTGTGTGTCAAGAAACAAAAATTATGAGTTCAGCACCCTATCGACATTATGTAGGACAATAAGTACCTATCGACATGGGGTGTGACGATAGGGCCCACCACTATCGTGGCAGGGGCTTGTCGCCACACCAAATAACGATAGGGCCTGCCACAGAGCCTATCATCATTTGCCATGACGACAGGACCAGTCACATAGGACCTATTGTCATTTACCACGATGACCCGTCACATACTATATATCACGATAGGCTTCCAGATATATACAAAAGTAGCCTGTTGTCATAGACCTTGACGACATGTACCTTATCGTTGAGCCCGACGACGATAGGGTGCTAAATCCACAAATATTTTTATTTACCATCTGTTTTTGCAATTTTTTTTATTAAAATACTATTATTTTATAGAAAAATTCCAACCGATGAGCCGTGAATCTGTCTCCCACCACTAGCTACTTCCTGACATCTGAGGTCTTTGTTTTCGGGTGTAATATGTGTACTTTCCATAATTCTACATGAAATTAATGGCAAAAACAATTTATATGATCACTGAAAAATAATAGGATGCACCAAGGCCCACGAAACATTGCGATGACTAATGGCCGTTCGTGCGCTAGTAGCGCATGGCTCCCATAGTGGATTTTGTATCCTTCATTTTGCAAGTTTTTTAAAGTTTTGATTTATTTGCATTTATAAGTATGATCTATTATCTATTTAAAAGATTGAATTCTGCTTTTATTTTGCTTTTCTTTCCATTTTGAACGTTCTGATTTTTTTTTGCATGAAAACTTTTGAAAAGAAAAAACAATTGTCATCGGCGATCGAACTATCTTTTCCACACTGGTGATGTCGTTAAACATGATGTCGATGTTGGACGCTATCCAGAACTTGCGCCCTTCCCGATCCCAACATATAGGTTTGGCTTGTCACCACGAGAAGAAGGGCACGACATCCTCCCCCAATACAGTTCATTTCCTGTCATGAGCGAATGAGATAGCAGATGCGGTAAAAAGGGCCATGAGCAACTATTCTTTGGGTGCATTTGACAACATAAAACAGATCATGAAATGACGCAAAGGAGTTTAAACTAAACCAAATCCTCTAACTTAAAATTAGAGGGTCTCTGACATGTAGGCTGCGAATGAGGACCATGAGCAACTGTTCTTTGGGCGCCTTTGTCAATAGAAAACGGATCATGAAACGAAACAAAAGCCTTTAAACTAAAACCAAATCCTCTAACTTTAAGTCAGAGGATCACCCGTCGTTCAAACTTGGGCTCGTTGTACAACATTGTCAAAGGACTACCTCCCTCTGATTTATTTTGCCTATCATCACAGGATCTTGTTTCTATTATATTGAATGTGTGGAAACTGTCCCTGTCATGCCATTCTTGGCTATCTACTTGTGTGAGCGCCGACAAATGTCAATAACTGGCGCATTTGCATGGACACGTTATGATTAATACTGTGTTAATGTACTATTCTGGTGGAATGCACACAACTCTATGAAAAAAGTTATCGAAAAACAACCAACAAAGTGTATTTTTCACCTACAAAACTTTCATCCATCTATCCTTCATTTATAATTTTTCTCTCATAGTTGGTCTATAGTAGTACTGTGCTTGTAGATATCGACCTGAGTTGATATTTCTTTGCTGAAAGCATATACTTCACAATAAAATTGGTGTTTATCGGTCGAGTAAAATTTGGTACTTGATGTTAGTCTTAGTCTGTCAGCAATGTTGCCCATACGGATCCAACGAAAAGGTTGTGGTCCCACACGTCGTGATAAAAATGGACAAGGGCTACACAAGTAAAACTACTACTAGGTGAGTGATACTGTTTAATGCCTGTATGCTGTATGATCTGCAGATACATTGTTTTATTTGGTGTTAATTATTTTTGATCGGGCAAGATATTGTTAGTGTTTATAAATCTTCAGGCGGTATCAAGAGCTTGGTATATATCTTCTATATATGTATTCCTCGTTTACCTTAATGATATTAGGATGGTGTATTTTGAGCTTGATACATAAATTTAACATGATTAAACCTGATTGTTTAACTTATATCTTAATGATTTTTTCAAAAAAAAAAATATCGAGACCAGGCTAGTGTATCTGTTCTCTTTACTTTGCTCGGTGAAAATGTCTTAGGAAAAATGTCTGGTTAGCTGCTGTTTAGAATCAATTTGCATCATTCGCCTATATTATGTTTTGGCCTCTGTGTTTTGCTAAAGTTCAGATTAGGCTAGAACAATTAGGCAAAGGTTGGCATAAGATCCTGCCGACATTAAAGTGTGTTATTTTTCAGACAAAAGTGTCATTTTATAACAGAAACTTGTTTTGTTTTCTTGTAAATTTGTTTAAGTAGGTCTTCTAGTCTCTAATAATATATTATAAATTCAATGCAAATTATAATTTGTATACTTTTAAGGTAGTTAAATGCAATTCTTCTTAAGGCAAACCCTAGTTTGTTGCTGCTTCATATGTTTTAGACCACTTTTTTCTATGGTGGAAGTTGTCTGGTGCATTCTGTTATTTCTTAATCTATTTTTTGGGTAATTTTAGTGTGTGAAATAATTTGTTTTCTACTACTGTATTTAACTTATAAGGTGCTTATCGTGCTTGTTCTTTATTGGCTACATGTTGTTGTGCATTTGTTGAATGATTTTTTTACCTACAAACAAGTCCTAAAGTCTAGATTGGTAGTTAATCCTCTTATTGATCAGGCTATGAAGGATGTCAGGGCTGATATAGACATTGCCTGTAGGGTTGACCATGCTCGCACCTTGGCAATATGCCGTGAATGTGTTGTATTATGCTCTGAGCTTTTTATGTGGTTGTTAGATTAGTTAGCACTAAAAAATATCAAACACTATAACCCTTCTTTTAATTGTGTGTTGGTGGTACTAAATATACATTACTGCAACAATAAAATTGTTGCTAAGTTTATGTGATTTATGATTACATTATGTTCTATCTATGTCATTGTAATATGCTTCTTTTCATTTGGAGTTGTCTTGCTTATGCTGAGTAATTTAGTTTAGTCTTGTAATATTTACAATATTTAGTTTGGTTATTTTAATATCATACATCCCCAAAAATGTAATTTTTATCAGGTTAGCTGGATAACTGAAGCATTAATATAGTCAAGAACTCAAGATAGATGTTTTTCTAATCTTTTGAACTTTTGATGACAGTCCGGGCTCTGAAAGCTCTGGAGGTTGAAGAAGATGAGGAATTAGATATTAACGTCCTGGAAATAGCTAGTGGTGATGCTATGGTTAGATAGGTTGGACTTAGGCGGTATTTTTGGTACTAAAGATGGGAGGGTCTTACCAATCATCTATTGAGCCCCTTGAGATTAATCGATCCACTGTGACTTGTGCGTTCTCTGGCTTGACTAAAATCCATTTTGTGACTATCATTTTCTTTTGTGACTTTGCTAAAAGCCGATGACTCCTTATACTGCCTCTAAAATACCCTTAGGTGACTTCTAAAATTCCCTTTTGTTGGGTGGCTTATTTTAATAATTTTGAGCTACGGTTTTGAAGAAGCACCTTTTAACATTTATCATATATCTGTGTTAAATGTGTTGTGATTGTTTGATTTTTGAGATTCTTGACTAATTATGTGCTTGTGTTCTCAGCTATTGTTTTGTGACATTTGGTTTCTCAAATACTTTTATTCAATCAAAACCGTGTTGGTTGCTAAATCTGAAAATTCTGGGCCGATGGGGTGATAGGTGTTAGATAACCCCTTGCTACCGAGTGTAATTCCAGGGGTACTCTAATCTAATATAAGAGTTGGAGACACAAGATATGAGAGAGAGACCAATTTATTCATCCATTCCATAGCATCAAGTATACAATAGTGAGCCTCTTTTCCTCCTTATATAGACATACCCATGGTGACTTTTCATATTTGGTGATGAGCTCAATTGAGTGAGAACTAGGCTGGGCCTTCATGGGCCATCGGTTTCACAACACTCCCCCTTGAGCTCTCACCGCATGATGCTCATGCCTCATTAAAACTCCATAAAAACCCAGTGAAAATTTTTTGGAGAAAGAGTACATAGCATGCACTGCAATGTTTCACAAGTTGCCTCATTAAAAACCTTGATAAGAAACTATATGGAAAACTTATCTAAGAGAAAAAGAGTACAATTCACCCAATTCTCTATTCAATCTTCTTGATCGTTTTTTGGGTACTTGATTTGCATATCAAGATATTAGTACGAGTTAACGAAATTCTTTCCCCGAATTTTGCAATTCTCAAAGTCTCATAATTTTGATTCTTCGTTCATACATCTATTCAAGAGAGAAGATGTAGTAATTATTTAGCGGATGGATCTTGCAAGATCTCCACGTGACTTTGTATGCAATATTTATTTTTCCATGTAATTCTAGAACATAGAAAATTTAGGGTTCATATGCTGCATGAGATTCTTCTCAAGTAACCCATTCATACATGTGTGACATCCATTGCATTATTTATAATGGTGGGGGTTGAGACAGTGTTCGAACCACATTTTGCTAAATGTAATAATTGTCTCACAAAGCCATGAATATTCTTGGGAGGCTTTGTATGTCCTTGGTTTTGTTTAGTATAATACGCCATGTGAGTAAGTGTTGCTATAACACTCTTGTTAGGGACAAGTGATTAAGTGCTTCTATGACACTTTTATCAGTTAACTGTCCCTAATTCTCCCTCTTTCCTTTATGTCTATGGTCTATTCATGATGACCGTCGAACCATGGGGATTAGGCAATAATTTACTAACCCAAAACCAAATGTTTCTGACACTTTCTGAATACGATTGGACTGATGAATTATTGTTACATTTTTCACATGCTCTAGATGCTAGCTTAAGCATAATTTGGTTTCAACCAAATATTCAATTCATAAACAAGTTCAAAGTTAATGGTATCCGGACCGTCATCTTAATCCATTCTGGGATCTTGTATTTCTAATTAATTCAATGCGACATTGTAATCTGCTAGATTATCTATATTGGTTCGTGCCTTTGTTCATCGTGTACTTTCATGTCCAAACCAAGCTCCCACAAACATTCATTTTATATTTCCAACTTTCTAGTTGATCAACTCATGGTTGTCTGCCAATAAAATTCAATTCTAAAGGTAATTCTACCCATGATTTTGGGAACGGATTTCACGATCAACTTATATTTGTTGAATGAAACATTGTACAATTTACTTTATTCAAGTAATACCTCAAATGTACATAGCTTCTAGTTTGCCATTTGGAGCACATCTATGTGCATTTCTACGTTGCTCTTTTCAATGCATGAGCAATTTTCCTTAGTGTACGAGTGGCTTTTATCGGTGCGCACCATATCGCCGGTTTCTTCCTTCATGGGAAGATGCAATATACCTATTCTAAAGTCTCATACTGTTGCCAGGTCTCAACTGGCCCCCCTCCATACAATGGGGTACTTTATGTGACATTAAGTTTGATAGTCCCTCTTGCCTTGTTTTCACCAGACATCTCCGGTTACATAGGGGCTTGAAGAGCTGGAGTTCTTGCCCAATTATTTTTGTTTGAGGCCTATGGACAAGATGAGGGATACCTTTACTTCCTTTGATATTTTACCCTCATCTGGTGCTTTATTTTTTTAATAGTCATGCTCTTCAAATCACAAAAGTAATTACAAAATGATGTGACAGTTTCAATTATTCATTTGCATTCACTAGTGCAAAGTAACATGCATTAACCCCTTCCTCCTGTTCTAAAAAAAATCCCTTCCTCCTATCATATTTCTTGACATTTCTCATCTAAGGGTACATTCTCTCCCCCTAAATGACTAGAAATAATTCTTATTATGCCAAGGAATTTAGGCTAATGATGTGAGATATTCATATTAATTCAAAGAAATGCAGTTGCACTAGATTGCATTTGGATGTTGCGTGCCAATGGTCTAAAATATAAGAATTAGTTGTTTTTGGGACTTCTTGCCCATACAACGGTATTGTAACTCTGCAATAGTGGTCTACACTAGCTTCTTGCTAGTTTATTTTTGCGAATAGTCCGATGCTTAATACTCATGTTTGTTCAAAAATCATCAAATGCTATTCTAGCATTGCTCTTGCCAATGGATTTCTTGAGATTAGTGGAATTCTTTCAAATTCTCGTGATCTTGCTAGATCACTTCTGACATGTATATATGGAGTTAAATAAGAGACTCATACGTTGTTTCGGGAGCGTGTCTTATGAACTTCATGTAGTATCGGAATGGTCCGTACAGAGGCTATATGAGATCGCGAAAATCCTTACAATCCGTTACATGAATATTTAGGATTATGTGATCTGTATTTCCCCAATAGTACATGCAGACACAATGTGGAAATTTACATTTGTGCTATGACCATATGAGTTACAACATTATTCTCAACTTAAAGACCAATATGACAAGAGTTCATTGCTAATTTAAAGCATAGTAATTGTGCGCTAAGAAGTAGCAACACAAAAAAAGCTTTATGCATGCTAGTAAATACTAGAAATTGTCTTTTATTGCGAGGGAAATATGCTCTGCAAGAGCGGTGACCATTTTATTCAATTTAATATTGTTTTCAAAATTGCAAGGGCTACTATCAAGGAGTGACGTCACTTCTAAATTAACTGCTCCGGCCATTATGCGCCTTATGTATGTCATGAACCGTTCCTCCACGCGAACGGGTTTGTAGCTTAGTGATTGCAAGAGACTCAATAACACCTGAGGTCCTGGGTTTGATTCCTCGTGGGAACGAATTGTTTAGGATTTAACGGTTTTGTACTTTCAGTGGTAAGCAACGTACCCGTCGACAGCAAGGCGTCCGTGGTGACTTTATCAATCTTAAGAATTTTTGCCGGCCCAATCTTCAAAGATGCTCATGTACGTGCGTTGTGAGTGTCTACGTTGTACCGTGTAATTTAAAAAAAAAAATCCTCCACTTGGAAGCCCTTAATAGTCAGCGTACTCAAATTATAATGCTTGAGATCAGGAGATGTCTCCCACTTCAATAATTTATCATTTGTTTTCTGAAAAATATTCGGATAGCATTCGCTATTATCATCTGGACATAAATGGTCCCACACCTGCACGTGAGGCAACAATTGCCGTGGTTAGGCAAAACATTTTTTAATTAACCAAGTCAGGAAATAATATAAATGAGCTTTGCTACATATGTAACATTGCTGGTAAAAAAGTCACGAAGAGGGATGCACGGAGTACATACATGTTACTATGGGCTTGTTGGATCAAGAGGCGGTTCTTGTCACATCGGATGTTTGACGTCAATTAGGAGTATTAAATATAGACTGATAATAAAGCTAATTGCATAAATAAAGGCTAATTCACGAGATGATTTTTTAAGCCTAATTAATTCACGATTAGCAAATGTTTACTGTAGCACCACATTCACTAATCATAAACTAATTAGGCTCAATAGATTCGTCTCGCGAAATAGTCCAAAGTATGGGGTGGTTTTTATTAATAGTCTATATTTAATACTTCTAATTAGTGTCTAAACATCTGATGTGACAGTGACTTAAAAAAAATCCCTGAAAACAAACAGGGTCTATATGAATTAATATGCCATTTTAATGTGACGTGGTGGTGGACAGGTGGAACACTTTTTGTAAAAGGTTAGAGATAGGTACATGGCCTCAAGATGGAATTATTTGGAGGATTTTGGATGGCTCATGATCCTTGGATTCTGAGGGATAGAACCCGTCGCTTGGTTACCCCCCGAGGTGCTTCAATTCTTACACGTGTTTCTGAACTTATTGATCCTGCAAATGGTGGCTGGGATAAGGCCCTGGTTAGGGACATTTTATTGGGAAGATGTGGAGTATATCCTAAAAATCCCGACGCATGAAGGTACTGATGACTGGGGCTGCTTGGCATTACGATCAGAAGGGACTCTTTTCTGTCAAATCAGCATATAAGGTGGCGGTACACAACCGGGATTCTAACTTGGGGAGGGATGCTTCCTCCTCTAGGGTAGTGCAAACTTCTAATGCAGTTTTTGATTGGAAGAAGATATGGAACTGCAAGGTTGCTAACAAAGTCAAGATGTTTATCTGGCGGTTTGCCCACAATAGTTTGGCGCTAAGGCGTAATCTTTCCCGGCGGGGCGTGAAACTCGATAAGATCTACCCGGTCTGCAAGCGTTTGGATGAAGATTGTTGCCACTTGTTCTTTAAATGCAAAATGGTGAAACCTTGCTGGCTTTTCCTAAATTTGGAGGCAGAAAGGGTGTTGCTACAGGCTTGTCGCTCCGGTCAGGAAGTGCTAAACAAAATCTGGGAGTTTCAGGAGGATGTCAGGCTTAAGGTGATCACCCTGCTGTGGAGATGGTGGCCTGCCCGTAATAAGAGCAATGCTGAGGAAAAGAACACGGCCCCTATTGATATCGAGAGCTCGGTTTTGTTCCATCTGGCGGCCCAAGCAAAACTGTATTCTGGTGAAAAATCACAGAGTTCTGTACTCGGTCAGAAATGGAAACGCCCTGAAGATGGTTTGTACAAGATGAATGTTGATGCTTCTTTTTTTCCGGAGTTGGGTACTGGTGGGTGGGGTTTTGCAGTCAGAAATTCATCGGGTGAGGTCCTTGAAGCTGGTGCTGGATCGATTTCGTATGCTAGCTCGGCTCTGCATGCTGAAGCGTTGGCTGTTCATCGGAGTTTACAGAGGATAGCGCAGCTGGGAATAAGCAGAGTTGTGGTGGAAACTGATGCTGCTGTGCTGGGCAAGGCCCTGACCTCGCATGCCTATGATCAGAGTGCTAATGGGGCGCTTTTTATGCTTATTAAGAATTTCTTGCTTACAAACTTTGAATCGTTCAAAGTTGTGGTGTGCCCGAGAGTTCGTAACAAAGTGGCCGATTGTTTGACCTCTTTTGGCATGGTGACGCGGCCTCTGACTCCCCTTGTTTTTGGAGTCAAGCCCCGGATTTTGTAATCGATTTGGTATCCAGCGATTCGATTGGAGAAGCTGATTAATAAAGTCAGATTGTTATCCTGTCAAAAAAAAGTTGACATTCGTGGATGTGTTAATATGGTTTACGTATGTACGTGTTTTTGATGTAAAAACAATTATTTCCATTTCACGTATAAAGAAAAAACCAATAATTTATCATGTACTGCATATATAACAATTGCTGCTCTATCCAGTTTTCTTTGTTTTGGCATTGGTAGCTTAAAAAATGAGCTAATGAACATTGAAGACTTGGGGAGAGAGAGAAAGGGGGGGGGGGGTATATATTTGAATTCCAAAAGAAACTCATCAACCGTATTTATTTATTTCACGAAGGGTGCAGCTTGTAGAAGAAACATCGTCCAACTAAGGTCGCACTGTTTGGGCTGAGTCCATGTCTGCATCATATTAAGTTGATAAACAATTAAGTACCAACACTATGACATTAATAGTCATGCAAACAAACAGTCAAACATACAATTTGCGTGTGTTCATTGTAGCGTACTCACAATTCTAGATTCAAAATCCAGATACAATTTACTTGTGTTCGCACCACCAAAGAATTCACTTAGCTTGATAGTCTTGCTTTCAGTCAGTTACCCCAGTTTTTATCAGATTTAATGAACAAAGTTGTAGGACAAAACCAAAGGACAACGGATAGCTATAAGGCATCCAAGCTTGACATGTCAAACTTTTAAGTCTTGGAAGCCAATTGAGCTCGACCTTTTGAAATGCACACAGAGCTATCTTCAGCTCAATGATTTCTGGGTGTTCTATTCGTAACACCGAGTGAACTCCAGAGTCAGTCACAATTCTGCAGGATGAAAACCATTCTAGCTTCTTGCATGTCTTGAGCACATTAGGGATGTCCGAACTACCGAGCCTCACAGAACGTAAGTGTAAGTACTTGAGGCTACCAAATGCATTGGGACAGGCACGGAAGAATGCCAAGAAACGTTCCCCCTAAATGGTTATATCATCCTCTTTGCAATCAAGGTCACTTTTCTCCGGCAACATTATAAACTTGGTACTTTTAACTTTTCGTCTTACCATCATATTCTCAATAGAGTGAGCAATGTCAATCCATATGGATTCATCCCTTAAGTAGGATCTCACGCTAAGTAAATCGATGACACATTGACTCTCGTGTGCTAGGATACTTTTGGTTGCTTGGACAACTGCCGGTCATGTTGCTTCTAATTATATCATTTGTGGTGAACATGAGTCTTAATAAGACTGTCTTATCTTTGGATTGGAATGATCCAACGTGTCTAGTATGATATTGGAGCGTAGACCGATGAGATGTGCCACCGTTTTGAAAGGATACTTGTCTTTGTAGCATCACATATCCTACATTGATGAACATATAATGAGTGACTCCTTCGGTAAAAACTAGAAAAAACTGTAACTTCTATGATTTTATGCTTATTCTAAAATATATCAATCCTTATGCTCTTATCTACCTTACTCGCAAAATATAAATATTTATCCTTCTAATGTATTGCCTCTACACCCATCAATGCAATTTGCTTATAGCAAGTACTTTTGAGAACAACGCACTAGCTCTGGTTTTGGACGAACGTACATGTAACACCCCAGCCCTTTACGGGTCCTAGGATGCCACTACTACTACTGTACTCAACATCTCTAAAAAACAAAAATTAATGTAGTGAAACACAAATATAATCATGTGCAAAGTTATGCCAGTTATTTACAAGATTTTATAATCTGTGTGTGCTTCCTCTATCCCCTTCCCAGCATGCATGCGCCAAAGCATCGAAACCTGAAATGGGGGAAGAAGAAGAGTGAGATATAAAATCTCAGCAAGTAACGGGTAGGCACTCCAAAATTCATGTCATTAACTCCTAACCAATTTTGGTATAAGTGTCAACATCAACCTCACGTATAATTGCTTTTGCCATTTCTATCTCAAGGATACTCTATACGCTCCAACCCTGGATATACACATAAATGAGCATTGTCTTAAACGTCAGATATGCATGACCATAAAAACTCCACACCACCAACATAGCACCACTAGGAACTCTTCAGTACCAATCCTTTAAAGAAATGCATTATGAATGAATGCGCTCATGCCATGAAACTCTAAGAGCACGCCGGAATAGTCATAACTTTCTCACCGATCTGGCATAAGCACTCCAGAATAGTTATGACTTTCTCACCGTCCTGGCTCATATGCAAAACTCCATTATACCGGTACTGAGATGCGGCTGTAAGCAGCCAACCCATGCCTTTACTCCATATGAATGCATATGCATTGCCATGATGCATTATAAATGCCATTCCATCACAGTGGTCAATCCAACTCCACACCATACGGAACCATTCAATACGTGAAGTAAGAAAACACCATACCGTATGTAATATGGATAAATACTCATCACATGATCGTCGATGTCATATATAACCAGAACGCACGATAAACCAATAAATCAACCTGAAATAATATTCATAATCCCAAAACCATATAACACTATATATCTGACGCCTTGTGTACTTCACAAAGTAGACAAACAACGTAAGTACTTTTATTACCAACGTCTCATGTATCTCACCAAGTAGAGAAATACAAAATAGAACCTCATCATACTGGACTTTATGAGACAACCAGTTGTGGATATATATAAGACTGTAAGGCATGACAGTTTCACCACAAATTACAAAAGATGCAATGTTACTTGCCGTTAGTGAGAAGTGCCGAGCTGCAAACGTCGACCAACTTTGAGCAAAACATTACATCCTGATAAACATAACAAGGCAATACCTCAATACACAACCAATTTGTTCAGAATAGAAATAAATCACAAATTGCTATCACTAGCCCAAGATCTAAAAGTAAACAAACCATCTCGCTTATGTGTAATCTTCTACCTTACGGTTCACTGTATAAGCAACTATTCATGTTAAAAGAGGAATATCTTGAAGCTACACATAGATTTACCACTATCATGCTAACAATAGGTTTTTTATTTTATTTTAACCACAAGGTTACTGCTACAACTAGTGGATAGTTACAGATCAACACAAAAGGGAAACGGTTACATAGTTCAAAACTCAATTAAAACTATATGATTTAGCCACTAATACAATGACTGTGAAGTAACATAACATTGTTCAATCAATTCCTCAACCAAAATTAGCCATGCTCAAAGACCAGCCCATCCAAAACCATAACAATGCCAAAACTCGCATGTCTGGAGAACAACAGACTTGCAGAGGCAATAATTTCGATTCTACCCAACAGAAAATTGAGTTCTTTAGCTCGATGGAAAGGTAGAGAAACTATCTACAATTTTCTTCTACAACTTTTCCCCAAATTCGGCTTGTAGTCACCAGTAAAAAAAAATAGATTCAAACTGATCAGATTCCAGCCCTATTTCGAGTTAGGAAAGATTAACCCTGAATAAAATCCCCAAAATTCCACATCAACTCAACCAAAAACCTAGCCATAACAGTAGATCAAAGGAGAGATTGATTTACCATAGCAAGGGATCTAGGGGTGGGCATTTTTCCTTCATTCCCATCAAATTTCTCCATCCTCTCCTCCCTGCGACGACAGCTGCAAGGCAGCAACCGCAGCCTAATTAATGTAGGAGCAGCATAGGACGTGATTGGTTGCTCGTATCCCTCTGGCCTGGCTCATCTCTCTAATCCAGGCTGAGTTTGGCCTGTATCTACCCATACAGATGCACCTGTTTGGTTGCCTGCATTGAATGAGCCCAGATATGATTAGATGGTGTTTGGTTGCTTGTAGCAAAAGGTTGCATGGAGGAGATGCTGTTTGGTTGGATTAGACAAATCCTGTGTACAGATACCTTCTCTTGTGGGTGGTGAGGTACCTTCTCTTGTGGGTGGTGAGGTTACCCCAAATACTTGTATACTGAAATTTATCCCAAGTTATAATTCTTATGCACTGCAATTAAAATAATGTATATGTTCTTGTTCGCTACACATGTATGACAGTTATAATTCTTGGCAAGAAGTGCAACCCCTGCACTGAACAACTGATGAAGTGAACTGACAACAAACGCAACATCCACACAATAAATCAAGGCTGAGATCAAATAAGCATAATCCGAATAGTATGGCATCATTGTCGCCTTAGCCAGCATATGCAATCAAGTTCCCTACAAAAAAATATTTGGTGTCCACTACCACCTTAACATGAGGTTTAGCCATATCTCCCTAAAAAAAATATTTGGTGTCACTACCACCTTAATCAGTAGTTAACTTGGATTACATAATAGGTGTCCCACTACCACCTCTCCATAATAGATAGTTAGATCATGTTAGGGTGGTGCTGCTCTAGGTACTTTGCAACCCAACGAGCACGACGATCCTCGTTCTTCTGGATGTATACAAGGCTTGTTGCCTTGTTGTCAGTCAGGTAAGTTAGAACAAGCTCCAGCTGCTCCTCAGAGAAACCATGAAGATTGAGCACTGCATCGGACAGCTCAGGGTGCACCTCAGTATGAGCAGTAGCGCGTATTGCTGCAGCCACCTCACGCACAGAATTAGTCATGTTGGTGATGAGAGCAGCATCACCTTCATCGATAGCTGCTCTCTTTCTCTTCCTATCACCAGATCCTCCAGTGGGATCATTAGCTGGAACAGATCCTTCACCAGCAGGCCCAACTCCACTTCCTCGACCTTGGTGCAGGCAACCAAACACGCCCTAAAGGGATTCTTCATCCTCCATCTCCATCTCCTTGCCCCTCCTATCCTCTCCCTTCGCCCCTCCTCTCTTCTCCTCTCCTTTCCTGCCCTCTCCTCTCCTCTCCTGCATGCAGCAACTGCAACAGCCAAGGGGAGGGATAAAAACACGATGAAGGCTATGAAAATCGTATACTACTACTGTCTTATGTATCTGTGTCGTGGCAGGCCTGCAAAGGCATACGTGTGTGTACTATTTATACGACAGCTCACGCACGCGCGCGGGCGCGGCCTCGCTCGGATCTTTTGCGGCAAGTGCGGATCGGCTGAGACTTTTGTGTGGGCAGCTACATGGGTTGATCTAGACCCACTAGATCTGATCAAGTGGCTGTGTGTTTGCTCCAAGGCTAGGATTTTTCTCTAGGGGCAATTCAGACTTTTCAGATGGGGGTATCCATGTATGGCTATCTCCCTAGGTTATAAAAGGAGGGCTTAGCCTAATGGAAAACGTGCACCTTGTACAACTCTCTGAGAGATCTTTTGGAGAGAACTTGTAATGGTTGTATTTCTTATTTTGTGAGGATTTTGTGAGAGTTTAACTAGATCTTGAGAGGTATTTTGTTCTTGAAAGAACTTTGAAATTGCATGTAACAAGCTATATAAACTTCGTTTCGAAGTAATGAAAATGGAAGTTTATTTTGACACCTAGCTTTTCGGGTTACTTGTGTTTTTAATTTCCGAATTAAAATTTTGGTTGATCCTGCAATTCTCAATGTCTTTTAAGTAGCCTTGTGCTAAACCACGTTCAAATCGAGAGCAAGATTTCAATTTGGAATTTCCCCCTTTTCTTTTTGACGTTTTTCTTCCTCTCCCTCTTATTTCAAAGAGACGTTCTTTTTGCACTCTTCTCTAGTTCATCGAACTTTATAAATAATGTAGTCATCAAATCCAGCGATAGTTGTGGTCTGTTGGGATAAATCCAGCAATTTATCGTCTTATCTTGGTTGTGCAAAGTTAGCAACTGATGTTATTAATTTTAGGTGGTTTCTGCCTTCGGATGTGTGAAACTATTTTGGTATATTGTTAATTTACCCATTTTTTAGAGGGTAAATGCTTGCAGTTCCATTTTGTGTCCAGTTTTCCATCCAAAACAGTTGTTTTGCCGTTGGCTAGTTAAACTCGTGTTGTGAATGACAACAGCTAAAAACTGATCATAACGTTTACAAAATTGTTTGTCATTGTCTTTGGTTGCAGCAGGATGTGTTCTACCATATATCTACTTGTAAATCACAGGCATAGTTATTTATTGTGTCCTGACAATATTTTTTCTTTAGAAGTGTTGACTTATGAGCTCTTAAATCTTTCACCCTAAGACCTCCTTGTTGTTTTGGTAACATTACTATCAAACAGACAACCAAAATACTTTCACGGTAGTTTATCTTAAAGTTGAACTGGGGAAAAGATTCTATTATTGACATCGCTGGATTAGCGATGGCAAGGAACTTGGTGCGCAACGGGCGGCAGGTGGAAGTGACGGCTCAATATCGGCTACTTGGCTACTTGGTGGAGGGGACAGAGGGGGTTCGATGTCGAGGAGCGGCACTGAGGTGGGGAATCGACGACGGCTGGCGAGGACGCGTTTTCGAAGAGGGGATCGACGTTGAGGAGGGGACAAGGCATGATGAGTGGGAGGCAGGGGGAGCGGTGCAAGGGGGTGATCTGCGCCGTCCAAGACATATACATAGATCAATGAGGGGCGTTTAAAAGTGAACGTTGTCATGCATCAAAAAACATACTGGGCTAACTATGTGGCGTGCCAATTTTCTAGTTTAAACTAAAGCTGAAACTTTCATCAACATTCCTCGAAAATTTATTTGATTTCATCAAGAACCATAATAACATTACACAACTTGTACTTATGACCTAGAATAAACTTGCAAGTTGCAACGGACACATAAACTTTTTTTATCAACAGTCAGTCAATGATCTTGACGGTTCCATCTTCAGATGTGTGAAAAAACTGAATATTTTCGATAGGAAATGCCCTTCCCGCGTTGATTGCTTTCTTTACCAAATCTCTCTCTTGCTTAGTGTGTGGATATCGTGTAGCTGGATAATGGGACTCGCAGTGCTCACATCTGTCGTCGTGCAATGATATGTCTTTCAAATTCACCGCCGCTTTCATAACCCGTCTTATATATCCCATGAATTTATTTTCAGGTTGAAAGCCATGGATGATGAGCATGGTCAAATTGTGGTGCTTGAAATCAGATGTTTCCCACTCGATATTTGTTTTCTCGCAAATCAACATCCTCTTTAGCATTTCTCCCTCTAGGGGCACACATTTATGATTCGTTGCCTACACATAGATATTATTTAGTGGTTATCATAAAAGGTGAAAGAAGCATCAATGGTAAATATAACTCCCTTCGGTTATAAAAAATGGATCATTTAGGACAAGCCATTTTTAAGCCAAATCTGTACATATGACTTTTCTAAAAATTAAACTAATATTTTGAGAAGTAATTGGTGGTAATTTCAAATCTGATCAAATATAATCCTAAACACTAAGTATTTATGACCAGAATGATACCGACAAGGTGACCATATCCAGACTGATAGGGTCAGCTCCAACAACTCCGGCAGACACTGTAGCTCGACGGTGTCACAGATGCAGAAAATCAAGATTCATCCCGCGGAGCTTCTCATGTTGGATCATCAAAGCCGTCTCCTCTCTGAAGTCACAGTTGACGAGGGCGAGGTAGATGAGGTTCTTGCAGGCAATTACGACGTCTGAGAACTCCCTGAACCGTGATGCACTCTAGGCGCAAGCCTGTGAGGCCGGCGAATACGCGTGGGTATGTGTCGAAGCAGTACAGGAAGCGCTTCCCTAGCCTTGCCATGTATCTGCCCGGGCACCCGGCGAATGGTTTCTCCGACAGTACGTAAAACCGCAGGTCGAGGATCCTACGGCCACGGGCCATGGCGTCGTCGACCGCGCGAATGATGCCCACCGACTCATCCCTTGAGAAGAATCTCAGTTTTAGGCGGTGAATGTCGTGCCGGCTCTCGTGCGCCAGTAGGCTCTGCACCGCTTGCACCATCTCCAAGTTATTCCTCGCAGCGTCGGACAGTGTTGACGTGAAGCCGTCGTCGGCCGGAGTGAATGAGTTGACGTCCAGGTCGATGTTGGAGAGCAGGCCGGGGACGTGCCTCCACCGGCTCGAGAGGATGCTGCATCTCACGGCCTGCCGCGTGTCCAAATTGTTCAGGATGACGCGCAGGACGTCGCCGGACAGATCGCTCAGACTCATTGTGCTGGCCGGGGCCCGTTGCTTGTTACAAATAGCAGGGCTCGTACGTCCCGCCGCAAAAACGACTACGGCGCGATGTGTGTTTCTCAACAGAAAAACTTGTGTTGAGACTTGAGAGCAAACGCCCGTGCCTGTGCCTCCTACTATCTACTATCTGCCACGCTGCCGCCCGTATTCGTTTAAAATCGTTTCCGATTCCAACTCCATCGTGGGCTAGACCTCCTTGCCACGGTAGGGCTAACCGGTTAAGGTTCGCGGTTGGAGGCCCAGCCCGTACGAAGCGTACCAGTTCGATTCAGGCCCAATTAAGATGGGCCATCGGCCCACGATGCGAACGCCGGCGCCACCGTTCGTCCCTGCTGCTCTCCACGAGGGTTTTAGGCACGCAGCCGCCTCCGCCTCCGCCTCCGGCTGCAAAAGTAAGCGGGGAGAGGCCGAGACCAAGAGAGAAGGCGGCGGCGGCGGCGGCGGAGAGATGGGGAAGAAGCAGAAGAAGCCGGGGAAGGGGAAGGAGAAGACGGAGCGGAAGACGGCCAAGGGCGACGAGAAGCGCGCCCGCCGCGAGGCCCGCAAGGTCGGCGAGGAGGACGACATCGACGCCATCCTCGTACGTGCTCCCTTTGTTCCCTCCTTCGCGCCAGCTTCTCGCTCGTTCCGTGCGTTCTAGTTCGATCGCTTTTTGCAGTGGCTCCCCTTTCCCCCGCATTTCATTGCGTGGGAACTGTTTTTAGATGAACTGGCTGTTTCTATGTGTTGCTGTTTAAACTTTTTTTTTTTTGCTGATTTGTTATTATTTTTTGCTTTGTAATGTTTCCCTGCAGAGAAACATACAAAAAGAGGAGGCTAAGAAGAAGGAGGTACATGTAGAGGAGAATGTCCCTGCACCATCTCCCCGGTCCAATTGCTCGGTAAGACGTTTCAGAGCTTTTAAGTGCTAGTAGATGAAGTGTATATTTCCATGTTGCTTACATTATGTTGTTAAAGTGGACTAGGTGATAGTTCTGTGCTTGTGGTGGTCATGCTTGGGTGCTTATAATTTATATGCTCCAGTTTCCAGTAGGATTGATAAATTTCTTCAGATTAGATGATGTCTTTATTCTTTAATCAAGTAATTTGATCAAATATGATACTTTAGTGATAGAGGCTGATTGTTTTTCACTTCAGGAATAGATGATTCACGTCAGTGTGTAGTTACTTTCTTGAAGTGCTTTTTCAGGGGCAAAATACATGCAAATATAAATGCTCTTTTGTGTGTTCATTGTTTTTGATGTTCATTGTTTCAGGAATAGACGATGTCAGTTTGTGTGTTCATTGTTTTTCAGGGGCAGAATTAATTCTCCCTCTAGTTTGACTAAGGAATAAACCCTACATATCACCTTTCAGCTGACCAAGCTAGTACCTTTTTTAAATGCAGCTTACAATAAATCCACTTAAAGATACAGAATTGATTCTGTATGGAGGAGAGTTCTATAATGGCAGCAAGGTGTGAAACATATCCTCCTTGATTTCACTGCTGGTCGAATGAGATATGCTCATTTAGATATCTTTTCCCCTATGCTCTTTCTAGAGGTTTTTGTGTACTCATTTATTTTTTCTTTTTTCCTTGCCACAATCTGTTTCTGCAGACCTTTGTTTATGGTGATCTTTATCGCTACGATGTAGAGAAAAATGAATGGAAGTTGATATCTAGTCCTAACAGTCCTCCTCCACGAAGTGCTCACCAAACAGTTGCCTGGAAGAATAACATATACATGTTTGGTAACATAACTTAACTTTGGGAACGAATTCTATGAGTTATAGTGCTGTTCCGGTATAAAATTTTATTTTTTTGATGTCCAGGTGGAGAATTCACTTCGCCAAACCAAGAACGTTTTCATCACTACAAGGTAGAAGAATAAATTTGTCAGTCTATTTCTTATGGCCCTTTTGAGTATGTTCTTTTGATTATGTTCTATTAGCACAAGGCATTTCTACAATTTTATTAATATAAGCAGTAGCTTCATAAGCAATATATATCTGGCATGATGATTTTTATTTTAAACCAACAGATAGGTACTGATACCCACCTTTTTACATAATATAAGTTGAAATATGGCTAAAGTGCAGCTCTTCTGCTATTTGTTGATTTGCGATATAGTGGATGCTGAGCATAGTTCATCTGTCCTTTTATTTGGATTTCCACAAATAACATTGTATTTTCCCTTATTGTCCTTTTTCTTCCGATGTGATACTAATATGGCCATTTTGAGATGCGCACATATCTTAGATGAAACACTCATTATTATGGTGCTATTCATATTTATGGTCTGATTTTGTACTGTAGGACTTTTGGTCGTTGGATCTAAAAACAAATCAATGGGAACAAATTCTTGCAAAGGGTTGTCCAAGTGCACGTTCAGGACACAGAATGGTTAGTGGTTTTACGTTAAAATCAGCCATCAAAATGCTCCCCTTCTTACGCCTTAGTATTTTCTGTATTATGAGCAGTAGTAACTAGTAAAGTATGTGCTTTTTTCCTTACAGGTCCTCTATAAGCACAAGATTGTGCTCTTTGGTGGTTTTTATGACACTCTTAGGGAAGTGAGGTTAGTACATTTAGAACTTATGTGACTCTGTGGCCTGGTAATCTTGTTGCTAGAGTAACATTTGTATCTGGACCATGTATAGAAGTACTGGAGTTTATGTCCAAACTGTAAGTTTATGTAGCACCTGAATTAATAGTGGTGTGTTCTTACAGCTATCCACAAAGGATAAACTGGTGTGGCGTAGAGTATGTTCTGAATAACTAATGTGGCATGGCATGATCTGATATGCATTTGTTTTATAATAATATCCTTCTGCAGGTACTACAATGACTTACATGTTTTTGATTTAGATAATTTCAAGGTGAGTACTCATGTTAGCGATTCGTTTATTACTGCTATTAGTAACACATAAAGACTTTTATTTCAATGCACTTGCTGGGAATATTGATATTTCAGTGGGAGGAGATCAAGCCCCGCCCTGGTTGCTTGTGGCCAAGTCCAAGAAGTGGCTTTCAACTTATTGTATACCAAGATCAGGCAGGTCTTTTTTGCTGCTTTAAAGCTAGGACGTTGATACTTCATAAATAGAATATAATTTAACTATAAGCAGACTTCTCAAATGTGTAATCTGTCAAAGTGTATTTGTTTCAACCATTTGCTGTGATAATGAAATTTCTGATGTGATAAGTAATGCCCTTTAGGATCGTATGCTGTCAATTTGCATCATAGTAAGCTGTTTTACTATGACAGTATGATAAGAAAGGATGCATGCTCTATAATTTATAGATGATGGCAAGGCTATACATCAGTTTATAGAAAGGATGCATCAGTTTATAGTGATATGTATCACTTTGTTTAACAAATTCAAGACTTTGCTCTGGTAAACCTTTAATTGTTTCTTGATAGCTATGCAATTTATGGTGCAATAACTGACTAGTGTCATTTGTTATGCCTTGTCTTTGACTACTTTTGCTTACAAGAGTATTAATGGTCCTTAACTCCTTATATCTGTAGATATATATGTATGGTGGATATTTTAAAGAAGTAATTTCTTCTGACAAAACTGCATCAGAAAAGGGAACAGTTCATGCGGATATGTGGGCTCTTGATCCTCGTACTTGGGAGTGGAATAAGGTCATCTCTTGTAATTCTCGAAAACATTGTATCAACTTCCATCATGATAGTGTTCGAGTTTTGCTTTAAACCCAACATATGACCACTGCATAATTGGCATATTATAACATTTCTTCACTATTCTTAATAGGTTAAGAAAACTGGGATGCCACCTGGCCCCAGAGCTGGGTTTTCTATGTGCGTTCACAAGAAAAGGGCTGTTCTTTTCGGTGGTGTGGTAGATATGGAAATTGAAGGTTACGTTCAACTCATTTATGCTCTGTGCTTCGCTAGTTGGGTTATTTTGATAAATATTTGAAATAGTGCATGTATCAAGATTGTTCCTTTTCTGTAGAAGTTTTCAAGGGTTAAATGTAAAACCCTCTTCTTTTTTTGGCAGGGGATGTCCTTATGAGCATGTTTATGAATGAACTGTATGGTTTCCAATTGGACAACCATCGATGGTATACTTCAATGCTCCATTTGATTGTCTTATATTGTTACATGCAACTTCAAGATTATATGATTTAAGTAATACAGGGTTTCATTCCTACTTATTTTGTTCCTTGCTATATCACTGGTATACTTCAATACTCCATTTCAATACTAAAGGTTCAAATCTTTCTCAATTGATTGATACTTCTGTACAACCATCGTCTTAGAATGAAAATCTTATGTAAACCTTGGGGTTATCTAGATAGCATAACTACTTTGAGAATTATATGATACCCTTGGGATCCCTTCCAAGCATATTGTTTAGTTTGGAGGAATTGCATATTCTCCAATTTTTGTTGTTGAAGCTGGTGCATAAACCTTGGGATTATTTTTCTTGCTGTCTCAGGTATCCTTTGGAGCTCAGGAAAGACAAGCCTGCTAAAAATAAGGTGATTCCTCAAATGTAACAATATGACCAACCATCTCCTGTTTATTTATAGGTTTTAGGTACTAGATACACAACCTACTTCACAGAAATCCATTTTTGATAATTCAGCCACAAAGACTAGGCATGTAGTATAGGGTATGCTTTTTTATATAAATGCATATGTGTATGTGTTTTTTATATAAGTGCATATGTGATATGCCAACATAATCGCATATATCTATACCACTTATAAAAGGCAGCAGTGGTGGTGGCATTCTCTATCACCACCACCAATACCTTGACTGACTTGTGGGCCCATCATTGTCTGTGGAGCCCTCTTAGAACACACAGCAGCGACACAGGCCAACCGCCGCTGGGCGGCACACCACGTGAAAAAAAAAAGTCTGCATCATCTCGGCCTCGCTCGTACTCCGCTGCTAGGCCCTATCCGCCGCCCATCCCATCTTGCTCACCTCGCACGGTCGCGCTCGCCCCGCAGCGCTCCTCTCCTCTCTCACTTCCGTTGCCGATATCTGTGGGGCGTGCTGGGACGCCCCGCCCTCGTCGATGCAGTGCCGGCATCGGAAGAGGGCGACAAGGCTGGCCGCTGGCGGTCCGGCGCAGAGAGGTCGAGAGGCCCACTGCAAAGCTCTAATGCGGCTCCAGACTGGCAGTGCCGGGGTCGACGGAGGATGTGGCGGACACAGAGAAGTTGGTGGAACCCAAGAAGGCAAGAAAACCCACGAAACTAGGTGGCAAGCTGCAAGAACAAACAGCTATGAAATATATTGCGAGCTGAGCTGAGCTGAGCTGGGAGATGGGGAAAAGCGAGAGGAGCAGGCGTCGTTGCAGGTGCAGCACCCAGAGGCTTTTCTGTCATGTAAACTAGCGTTGTTTAGTTCTCATCTTATCATTAGGAAGTGTGGTATTCTTGGATGGGTGGAAAATTTTGTGGTAGTTCTGGGTACCTGTAAGTTGCTTGGGGTATAGATAAAATCTCATCATGATGATATCATTTTGTATATGTAGCTCAACGGTCTGGGTAAGTTGGGAACAAATAGGTGATTATGTTCTTTTACCCAAAAATTTCACACTCGTCTGGTCAATACACGGGTGGTAATTTGAGAATACTGTTTTAAATCAAATACATAGCTTGTATTTTAAAAAATGATTTCTGAAAGTGCTCAAATCACACATACTTAATCGTAATTATATTATATTTTCCATAATTTTAGTCTTTTCCCGTTGCAACGCACTGGCATTTCACTAGTTAAATAGTAATATTTGGTTTGTTGCTTAAAGCAGCCTTTGCTGATGTTTTCTTTTGTCATGTACAGATAAAGGATGTCAAGAGAAAAGAATCATTGAATGATGCAGAAGCTAATCTCAGTAATGAGGAGGATGAGACCATGGAGGACTCAGAAACTACTGGTGGACAATCTGAAGTCCATGGAGTTTCCAATCACTTGACCAAGAGCCTAACCTTGAATAAAGTTGGCTCAGGCAATAACTCTGACACCCTCTCTGATTCAACCACACAAGTACCCCCAGAGGTGTTGCAACAGTTCTTTTAGATGTTGACACTTACATTCTAATGATGTTTTGTTTCTCATTAGCCTTTGCTGCTAACAGGCAGTGAAACCCAGTGGACGGATCAATGCATGCATGGCTGTAGGGAAAGATGTGCTCTATTTATATGGAGGAATGATGGAATTGAAAGATAGAGAGATTACTCTTGATGATATGTATTCACTTAATCTTAGCAAACTAGATGAGTGGAAGTGTATCATACCGGTCAGTTCCAGATTGGCCCTTTCTTTCTGCCATTTTAGAGTTTAACTGACAGTGTTATATATTTTAATCACATATATCGGAAAATTATATGTTATCATTTGTAACTATTCCCATTTGTTCCTGAACTTGTCCTTACTGACCTTCCTTGTGCAGGCATCTGAATCTGAATGGCTAGAAATTTCTGATGATGAGGATGATGAAGATGAAGAGGATGATGACAATGAGAGTAATAGTGGGGGTGACGCTGATCAGACAGATGAAGATGATGAAGAGGTATGCATAAGTATTTAAAGCTCGATCTCACATGCTTGGGAGAAATCAGTATTAACCATCTAGCAATCCTGCTTGCTGGGAGTTATGTTGAGATTCGTATGATTAGGCTGTACTAGACAGAATCTTGCTAAGTTTATGTGGGCAAGGACTTTATTTCTGATATGTTTGTGTGTTTACGTTCTCTCTATAAAGTAGAACACAGTTTTTGAAAAAAATATTGTCTGTTTGAGAAGATGGGGAAAATAATAGTTAAGTTGATGTGTCTCACAATTCACCACAAACCAAACAACCTGTCTCGGGCTTATTTGTTTCTAGTTGAATTTAGACATTTGTTTCTAGCATGGTCCTTCATTTTGTATTAAGGATGCTTATGTCTGTTAATATGAAGGCCATGTTTATCATGGTATCCGTCTGAGATGTATAGCTACTGTTTATATTATATTCCTTTCAATCATATTGTGTGGTTATTAATCTGTACTCCTAAATCTGTCTTTATAGTCTGATGAAGATGCCGAGAAGAATGTTGATATGTCCAATGCAGTATCTCTAATAAAGGGTGAACGAAAGAACTTGCGAAGAAAAGAGAAGCGTGCTCGGATAGAGCAAATCCGGGTTATGCTCGGTCTTTCTGATTCTCAAAGGACTCCAATGGTAATATTGTAACTATTTCATGTTTTGGTTATAGATCTGTCTGAAGTTGTCCCGACAAAGCATATAATTTGTTTTTTAGTCAGAGGAATTCTTGTCTGATAATCTGTTGCCTACATTTAACAAATAAAACCATATATCACTTATTTCCATCTTTGTACTTTTAAAGCCAGGAGAGTCACTAAGAGATTTCTACAAGAGAACAGATAAGTACTGGCAAATGGCTGCATATGAGCACACCCAACACACTGGAAAGGTTACTTTATTCTCCTTTTAGTATCTTCAATGGTGCTTGTATTATGTACTCTAGCTTGCAGGCAGTATGAATTTGTTGTATTTAGTCGTGCTCATCCAATTCCAGGAGCTTCGGAAAGATGGTTTTGATCTTGCTGAAACTCGATACAAGGAACTGAAACCCATACTCGACGAGGTAAATTTTCATGATGTGTACTCTTTGAAACAAAATGGTAGTCTAACTTGTATATATACTCACTCTTATACGTCCTCTTCAGCTAGCTGTGCTCGAGGCTGAACAGAAGGCTGAGGAAGAGGCTAGCGCTTCGACTAGTTCCAAGAAAGACACAAAGAAAAGCAAGCAGAAGAGTAGCATGAGATAGCCTTGGTTATAAATTAAGCGTGTTTAGGCCATGTTTTAAGCAATCTGGGGAATTTTTCCTTATGATCCCGGATCCATTCAGTGTCAACTCGATCGTTTAATCCACACGAGGTGCATATGTCTATCTGGGTAGACTGGCTACAATGATCCAGTGTATTTGTAATTCCTCGGGAACTTTCATGGAGAGTTTGTACACGATTCTGTTTATCAGAAATTTGGTACAAGTTTGAGTTCTCTAATGTTCAGTATTCACACCCTGCGATACAATACGGTAAACCTAATTATTCGGATCACTGTATAGAAAAACATAGGAATAGAAAAAAACACATAAATAATATAGGACTGTATATACAAAACATAGAAATATGATGGTATGGAGTGTTTGGAATACAGGAATTTAAAGACAATAGGAATTTCGCAATCAAAAGCAATCTCATAAATTATAGTCTAATCAAGCAATACAATATTAATTTCCATCTAGTCACTCAAATGTGATTAGCAGCCTCTACAACAGCCAACGAAAAAATAAAGCCGGAGTGGACGTTCAGAATCCCCCATAACTCTTTCTCATGATTGCTACATATTCCTACAAAAATCATGTACATCATTCCTACGAACCGAACACATAAACAGAGCGACAAATCCTAAGGAATTGACAATCGTAAAAAATCACGTGAAATCCCCCATTCAGAACAACCAGTGTGCGCTTGGTGCGGTGATGAACTGATGTTGCTGCCTTTTTGTGTGCACTATTTTTTCTTTCTCGCCGTTTTCTTTTACTAATCAGGTTTTCTCCTCGTATGATCATGCTGGTTACTGCCTGCGGTGATGTCGACAGTGATGGTGGTTAAGTGGTTGTGGGCGAGCAACCACCGATCGTCCAGCTACCAGCGGCATTCCACCTGAAACACCGGGGCACCGGGCTAACAAATTACAGAGCGCGATAGTCGGGCAAGGCTGAAGTGAACTGACATTGGAGGAAGAGATGATCAGCGTCTTACGGTTCATCTTTTGCAGATTTCACAAGTTGGGCCCGGTACTATTGTTTTGTTGAACAGGTTTGCTCTGGGAGACGATCTTTTGCCAGGAGCCTAGGAACATTCATGAGAGTTTTTTTATACACAATTCTCCTTTTTCTTTTTTGGAAATGTGGTGCAAATTTTATACATGTCGTACCGTTGCACGGTGGCCCAACACTGCCCCAAATGATGGATTGATGGCTGCTGCCTGCCGTGATGTTAGCGGTGGTCGAGCAACCGATCGTGTCCAGCGACAGCTAACAACGCAGCGAGTGTATCCGTCTCAACACACCGTAAGTTCCATTTCGTTCGCACGAAAAGAACCTGAGTCCGCGTGCATTTGTGTGGTGTTTGTGCGCGATCCGCGTGTTTGTGAGATGTTTGTGTGCGAGGAGTAGAAAGCACGAGGCTTTTAATATCGTACCCCTGCCTGCCATCTGTGGGACTTTGACCACGCCATTTACTTCGGCTCATCAAACCTCAACTACCGTAACTGCACCACCTGTCCACCCAACCCGACCTGGTCCCGGTCCACCACGCCTCCGGTGAACCAAACATGTACCTACTGTTATCTGAGATTCTGAGAAGACAAAAATCAACCCAAAATTTGGATCATGAGCACTGATTTATTTCATATGTTTTATTTTTTGCAAGAAAATGCTCTCACATTTCTATTGGATTTTTCATTCACCTGACTGAGAATTGACGGTTGAGATCAACTCACATAGTCATAAATAAGAAAATCAATAGTTCATCTCCTAATCACATGCCACGCCTCCAATTCACCATACAATGCATTGTTTCTCGCCGTCCTTGCTCTTGACATCGGCGACCACTCCTCACCATGGCTGACCACATGTAGAGTGGGTTCAACACAACCCCCTTCTCCTGCTCTTATCACTCTCGTGTACAATCTTTTCTTCCTCAAGTCCGATGAGCCTCTCTTTCTCATCTTAGGCATGATTCTATTGCGCCATCGTTCTTCATCGTATATGGCTGCTCCCACCATCGAATCCGCTACCATCGCTCGTTGCCTCATACCAACTCGCTCACTCAGACACCACACTCCATCCTTGTAACTCCAACGACCCACTGTCACTCGTCGTCCCCTAAATCCTTCATTCATCATCGGGCTGACGCTACCCTGGTTTCCATCCGAGGGCGAAAAACTCCCACCCCCACAACTAACTCATTCAAAAAAATCATCAAACAATTATTTGCGATCGCAACTGAAAATGTATGGTGCATGGATGACGAAGTAGCTAGATCTAGACGTCGAAATAACCATTTAGGGCTCATTTGGAATGCATTCTTGAAAAAACACAGGAACATGCAAAACATAGGAATTGAGTTGGCATATTAGTTGAATCCTTACGAATTGTAAAACACGGGAATTATTGAAATTTATTATTTGGAGGTTTGATGGAAAAGTGTAGGAATTATGGAGAGAGATAGAGAGTAGAAAAGTTTCCCATCATATTCAGAATTCTCCAAAATTCCCATAAATTGGCTCGTTCCATAGGACTTTCGTAGAAATCCCAAATTCCTAGTCCTTTGTTCCAAAGAGCACATAGAAAATATTTCCATTAGATTCAAATCCTAAAAAAAAACCTTCATTTTGTTACAAAGAAGCCCTTCCCAACCCATTCACCCACCCATTCAGAATTCACATGGAATTCCCATACCATTCTTCTTTGTCCTTTCCACGGTGGCGTGTCCATCCAGAGCCGAGGTGGCACGCCAACCCCACCCAACTCCCTCGCGCCTTCGCCTATGGCAGCTGACCGCCTGAGCCGCAGGCCGCTTGCCAGCCCGGCCCACCCCCCATCCGTCCCCTCCTCTTCTTCCCCCTCCCCCACCCCGCGCTATAACTACACTCGCCACCGATCGCGCCTCGCCTCCATCGCCCAAATTCCCAAAACCCCCACACCACACCTCGCTCGCCACAGCGAACGATTCCCCTTCTCGCCGCTGTCCAAATGGACGTCCTCTCCACGCAGCCGGCGTGGGCGGTGGCGCTGGCCGGGGTGGGCTTACTCGTGGCGGCGACCGCCTCGGCCCGCCTCGCGCGGTGGCTCTACGCCGCCTTCCTCCGCCCGGGGAAGCCCCTCCGCCGCCGCTACGGCGAGTGGGCGGTCGTCACGGGCGCCACCGACGGGATCGGCCGCGCGCTCGCCTTCCGCTTCGCCGGCGCCGGGATGAGCCTCGTCCTCGTCGGCCGCAGCCCCGACAAGCTCGCCGCCGTCTCCGGCGACATCAAGGCGAAGCACCCCAGGGTTGAGATCCGCACGTTCGTGATCGACTTCGCCGCCGAGGGCATCGCCGCGAAGGTGGAGGCGCTGAGGGACTCCATCCGGGGGCTCGACGTCGGCGTGCTGGTGAACAGCGCCGGCATGTCGTACCCGTACGCGCGCTACTTCCACGAGGTGCACGAGGAGCTGATGCGCAACCTCATCCGCCTCAACGTCGAGGCGCTCACCCGCGTCACCCACGCCGTGCTCCCGGGCATGGTGGAGCGCAAGCGCGGCGCCATCGTCAACATCGGCTCCGGCGCCTCCTCCATCCTGCCCTCCTACCCGCTCTACAGCGTCTACGCCGCCACCAAGGCGTGAGTACTTCCTCTCCTCTACTCTACTCTTGCTAACTTTCACTAGTTACTGGTTTCTCTGTATGCTCTTGCTTAGTGCTTACTGCTTGTATTCTATAGAGTCTATAGATTTTTGGTACATGTTCTTAATTTTTGTGCTCTGAAAGATCAATTGTTCTGGCATGGACTAGGAGCCACAGTTAGAGTCAATTAAGACCACACTTAACATTTTTCTTTTCTTTGTTGTCTCATGTTCAGTAGTTAAATCTAGTAGAACATAATTTTCTTTCATATGGTGATTTCGGTTTATGGATGTGCTTATGATTGAGAGTAGTGGTCACGTGGATACAAATGCCCACCAACATTTAGGGGTTTTGTTCGAATAAGAACATTTAAGAGTTTTTAGCTAAAACAGAACATTAGAGGTTTCTCCTGGATAAAAGACTTGTTGGAAGGAGGGAGTATTTGTGTATATATTAAAGTATTTCAGCAGTTTTGTGGAAGTTGAACTAAAATGTATGCTTGATCGGTTGCTCTCTGTTTGATAACGAATATGACGACTTTTCAGATTGGGCTATGCAGTATTGCAGTCTAAGGTTTTACTTTGAAAAGCAATATATATATTTAACTATCCACAAGGTTCCCTTTTTTACACGCTTTTATATGTTCGACCATTTGGAGGATTGCTTGCCAAAATGCATGACAGTATGAGAGCACGTCTGAAACTGGGGGTAGAGTCTGAAATTGGGGATAGCACAATACTTCATCACATGGAAAGCATTGGTATATGCTTCGTCATGTGGTCAATCCTGCATAGATATTTTCTTCAGCACAATCGTGTGACAGCCACTTGCAGCTTAATATAACTTAATTGAACTCAACATAGTGTGGATTCATGCAACTCCATTTTCAATTTTTGCAGGTATGTTGATCAATTCTCGAGATGCCTCTATGTTGAGTACAAGAACAAAGGCATCGATGTGCAATGCCAGGTACGGAATAACCATTCTTGGCGATCCATGCATTTGTCCAATTGTTCCCCTCTGTAAGCTATCCAAATTATGATTTCTCACGAAGCCTATGTTGCTATATTTCGTATATGGGTAGGAGATATGATAGACCAGTGTTTACCTGAACTATACCAAGGAATATCTCAGCATGAACATGGTTTCGTCATGCTGTCTTAAATCAATAACCCAAAAAAATCTTGTACTGGAACTATGCTATGCCCTGAGTACTTCCACAATCTGCTGGATGGCCATGGCGATGATGACATAGCGTTCCAACAAGAAACTGAAATTTTCATGGCTGAAAACTAAAGCACCGCTACTGTGCTTTGAATTCTTAGAGGCTGGCAAACATTGCATGTGGAAATTAATGGGCATGACATGTTTTGGTTTCAGAAAAGCAGTAGTAGGTGGATAGAAAACTTCATATAGTCCGTCAGTTACATCAGGCCATTTAAAACGAATCTGTTGGCCGACCTCTAACTGTTTTTCCATTGTCCATCGCATCCTTGCTGTCGCTGTTGGGAATGTTGTTATCTGTCACCATTTAAACGTCTCAGCTGTACAGTATTCATCAACATGTCGAAATCTCATGATAATGTTCTCACCATGTATAACACTATTTGTTGCAAACACGGTCACATGAACTACTGAATGACTGAATCTGAATGATGTGTTTTGGTGATCTGACCCACTTCAGGTCCCCTTGTACGCGGCGACGAAGATGGCGTCCATCAAGAAGGCGTCTTTCTTCGCGCCGTCGCCGGAGACGTACGCCCGGGCCGCCGTCCGCTACATCGGTTACGAGCCGAGGTGCACGCCGTACTGGCCTCACGCGGTGCTGTGGTTCCTCATCTCCGCGTTCCCGGAGCCCATCGTCGACAGGCTCCTCCTCAACATGTCCGTCGGCATCCGCAAGAAGGGTATGGCCAAGGACGCCAGGAAGAAGACACAGTGACCGCAAGAATTTGAGTGATATGTACTCATCTGTAGCTTCCAAACTCTGGTCTTGATTAGGTTATCCTAATGAAGGTGACGAACTGATAGTTAAACGGGGTGTGTGGTTTGATGTAACATTAAGACCGTTTGACACGAATTCGATCTGGACTTGTTAATAAAGAGCGGGCAAAAGGTTTGCCTTTTGCTATTATCGAACGGCTGAATTTTTTTTAAAAAAAAGTAAATTGTAATATGTAGACATATTGTTTCACTTTGCACCGGGTTTATCACATATTTTCACTTTGCACTGGGATGCCAAAAGATAAATTTTACTTTGCACCAGGTTGTACCGAAAATCTTGAAAAATATATGAATGAAAATTAGAAAATAATTTGAATTTAAAATCTTGAAAAATATATGAATGAAAATTAGAAAATAATTTGAATTTAAGCCAGACTTCATAAAGTTTGATTCATAGCTTAAAAAAGTTTATAAAAATCTTTAGATTTAATGATTTTTCTCTATGTTAACCTGATATAAAGTGAAACTTCTTTTTGATGTACCCGGTGCAAAGTAAGGGTATGCACTAAATCAGGTGTAAAATAAAACTAGGTACATTTCACGCGATGCAAAATACAATTTACTCAAAAAAAACATAAAATAAATGAGATTACCAGACGGAGTTCCTTGGAGAAAACGAGCAAATTGTCTGACGGACTGATCTGCCAGAAAAAGACTTGCTATTTGGTTGTTTCTTGATTAGTGGTTCGCTGAAGGAATTTTTATTTTTTACACCCGCGGAAGGAATGAAATTGCCTGGGAAAACGTTTACGAAGACTAGTGCTTTGTTAAGCTAACGGAGAAAACAGTAAAATGGAAGCTGATTTTGTTTCACAATTCTTTTTGAAATATTCCATTCTTTGTAGCAATTTTTGACTGAAAGTGATTTTAAAATGGAAAATTGTACAGTGGAATATTTCAAACAAAAAATTTCATATTAGAACAAAAGGTTATAAGTGATTTATTTAATTTTAAGTTTTTTAACAAGAATTTCTTCTGTTGAAAGCTGTACCAAGAGAAACATTTTTAGAACAAAATTTTTAGAAAGAGAAGTTTCAAGCGAAAGTTTATGTATATAAATCGTAGATTCTTTTTTTCACATAGAGACTTATTTATCGTATACAAAGTTTTATAAATAGGAGTAGAATGTTTCAAATCTTCTTAGCTGAAAAAAGTTTTTTTTTTTGCTTGCATGAGTGTGGAAAACAAAAGGAGTAATTAAAAAAATATTTTTTTGGTTGGTTAGTACGGGAAAAAAGTTTTTTAAATAATAAGATATCATGCAATAGAAGATTGTATCGATCCTCTGTATTAAACATTATTTAAGAGAGTCAACGTCGTTGTAATGTCAGCGTCTAAGGAGACTTGCCAACTAAATTTTTTTATGAAGTAGAGAGGAGATAAAGAAAAAGAAAAGATTGTTGTTTGTCAATTAAGAGACGATCTAATAGAAAACGTAATATCATACATACATTCCATATATTATTTATGGTAATAAATAATATATACTACTCCCTCCATAAAAAAATCTCAATTATATTACTTTTGTTGTTTTTTTTACGTCTCAAGACTTATTTTCCATAAAAACCTCAAGCCTATTACATTTTGTTGTTTTTAAAAATCTAAAACTATTATTTTTAATGTTTGATGCCTTAGAATCAGCCGTGGACTACATGAAGAGATTAAATGTGCACACAACCATTTACATACATGTATTTCAGCTGTTAGCTAAATCAATATTGCAATCATTAAATCGCTTTAGCTAAACCAATATGTATCGGATGCGTTATCACTTTGGGCCACCTTTTATTACCATTGTTTCGCTTTGGACCACTTTTTAACCACCGATGTTTTCACTTTAGACGGGGTAATCTTACCTTTTTGTGACATTTTAGACCACCGGTAACTCTTCTGTATATCTAGATTTAATTTGGCATATGTTAAAGAAATAGTTTATATACATCAGTAGTAGTTTATTTAAGAGTAGGAGTCGACGTAGTACAAAGTGTAACATAGGTAAGACTACCCGGTCCAAACTGAAAATATTAGTTAATGGAACTTGGTTAATAAAAGGTGGCCCAAAGTGAAATTTATTTTTTTATTCTAATGCTTATATTTTTGGATGGAGTCTGTTGCATTGAGTTAATGCCCAATACGGGTTAAATACCTTCAAAATTAAACAAAATACAGTTTAGGAAACTGCAAAGGGCGACTCGGAATAATATCCCTTAGCCTAAAAAAAAATACAAATAAACAATGAGTAATCGCACCCCTCCAAAACCCCAGGCCACTCCGTCTCTTCATCATTCTCCGCCCCTTCTCCTCCCTTCTCTCTGGCGGCGGCCGCACCCCCACCGCAATGGCCTCCTCGCCGTCGCTGCCGCCGCCGCCACACGCGTGCTCCGGCAGCGGGGAGGCCTCCGTTTCCCTTTTCGTCGACACCGATCTCGGCACCCGCTTCGCCCTGCTCGTCGCCGGCGACTCCACCATGCGCAACCTCAAGTGTACGGCCCTATCCTCGCTTTCCTCTCCTCTTCTCAAATCGCGACTGATTCGTGCGTCTTCCTGACCGCAGCGACGGTGGCTGCGGAGCACGCCACCGCCTTCCCCGACATCGGCCCAGTCACCGTCCAATCCTTCCAGGTCCTTTTAATTCATTGCTTTGGGAAATTCTGTTTATTTTTCCAGTATCTTTTTGCGTGGTTACTTACATTTAGCACATATTTGGTTGCTTACATCTATCATGCATTGGGGAATGAGTTGATGTTTTGGTAGAGATTTTGCTCAGTGTTTTTTTTTGGTTGGTGATCAGGGATTTTAGTTGGTAGGGGCTTGTAGAAAGAAATGCTGCTATTTTTTAGGGTAAAAGTTTACTTGATTTAATTTGTACTAGTACTATTTACTTTGATGCACTGCTCCTCTGATCACTCGATGAACCCTGCTACCAAACGGTGTCGACATAGGATTAGTTCTTACACGTAATCTTACCTCTGTAATGGTTCTTTTGGTTCCATCCCATCATTTGAATTTTCTAAATAGAAATGTTAGTGTCTTGTAGTGCAATGGGGTAACTTTGAATGTGTACTGCATGTCACACAAGATGGTATTGTTGTAAAAGATTGCATGCTTATATTCTTGAATGATATATTGATTCATACAGTCAGAGTATGTTGTATTTCCTCACTATTTTGGACCATACAGCTTGCATGGTGTAATCTTGAGATGATGCAAAGGATAGTGCAAGTTTCTAAAGTAGTGTGATTTTCACTAGGTGCGACGGAAGGGTGAACTGTATCATCTCTCTGATACGATGACAATAAGGAACGCCTTTGCCAAAATCAAGTCTGGATGCTTTCTGCATGTTAAGATGACAGTGGCAGTGACAGACACTCACTGTTGCAGAGTCACTTCTTCAATGGAGGATAGAGGAAGATCCAGTGAAGGTTGTCCTGGCGTTGAAGTTCACAAGGACAAGTGTGCTCTTAAGATACCTGCACCAATATCAAAAATTGCAAATGATCTTCCTGGGATGGAAAATTCCAGCATTGATGGTATGGAAAAGAAAAGGAAAAGGCATCAACCAGAGTCTTCTTCTGCTCAAGTAATGACAAAACCATCAACTGGAGCAATGGAGGTACCAGGATCCATTGGTCAAGTCCTGCTTCATAAAAGCAACCAAGAGCTGCAAGGTAATAAGACCCATGGATTCTTTCATGACATGGTAGAAATATTATGGGTTGGGATTCATCTTTTGTAGGTACAAGAAAATTGGATACCATATAACATCCTTTGCACTAGCATTCAGTCATAAAGATAGTAGAATATGGTTGATTTTACCAATCATGCATCTTGGTGTTCAAATTTGTGGGATTAATGCATGCCCTGGACAACTAATGCAAATATTGAATTCTTTAAATACATGTATATGCTGGATCACACACTTATCATGCTCTTAAGTTTCCTCGGATATTCTATTTTTTTTCTTTCTCAGGTGACGATGCATACAATGTCGAAATGACTAACAGAGAGAATAGTGGAGGCCAGGGGACTAAACATGCCCAGGTGATGAGTGATGCTCAGGAAACTACTGATCTAGCTTCTGTTCGAGGGATTGATGATCTTGTACATAAGGAATATAAGGATCTGGTCACTAGAGATATGGTTAGTTCTTCTAGAGTTGTAGCTGGTTCAGAAAAATCTACACAAGAAGCACATGATGAAGCTGTTGTTGAAACGGGTAAAATGGAGAAAGCCAGCACAAGCAAAAGCATCTTGGAGAAGATACAGTCAGATGGTCATACTTCTCAAGGCAAGAGGAAGAAGAAAGCAAAGAAGGTTAATTCTGTTGACATGGCATCTGTTGATATTGCTGATCAATGTGGGGCTAAACATGTACAGCTGATGAGTGATGCTCAGGCAACTACCGATCTTGTTGCTGATCAAGAGATTGCTGATCTTGTACATAAGGAATATAAAGATCAAATGATTGGAGATGTGATAAATCCGAAAGGTGTTGCAGTTGGTGAAAGTGTTGTTGAAACAAGTAAGTTGGGGGAATCCAGCACAAGCAAAAGCATCCTGGAGAAGATAAAGCCAGCTGGCCATACTTCTCAACAGAAGAAGCACAAGAAAGCAAAGAAGGTTAGTTCTGTTGACATGGAGTCTCTGGATGTTTCTGGAGAGAAAGATCAGTGTGGGACTAAACACTTTCAGTTGGTGAGTGATGCGCAGGCAAATTGTGATCCAGTTGCCGATCAAGGGATTGATGACCTTGTACATAAGGAATATAATAATCCAACCATGAGAGACATGGTTAATTCTTCTGAAGTTGTTGCTGGTGCAGGAGAATCTACAAAAGTAAGACATGATGAGAGTGGTTTTGAAACAAGTAAATTGGAGAAATCTTGTATCTTGGAAAAGATACAGTCAGCTGGACATACTTCTCAACAGAAGAAGAGCAAGAAAGCAAAGAAGGTTAATTCTGTTGACACTGGGTCTCTGGATATTGCTGGAGAAAAAGATCAGGGTGAGCATAGAAAGAATTCAGCAAAATCAGATAAGTTTATTACTCAAGGCAAGATTGTTAATGACCCTCTTGATCAACAGATCTCAAGGAATGTGCAACCAGAGGGTTCTAATCCATGTGATGATGGGAGGCGAAAGAAGAAGAGAAAACATCGCTCAGAGCCTTCAAAAAATACTGATCCTACTCATGATGTGACAAAATCATCTGGATTAATTACAAATGAAATTACAATGCAAAACACAGATGCCTATCCCTTAGATCCAGAGCAACTAACATCAGCCACAACAGGAGAAGGAGCAGTTAGTCACCAAAAGAAGTTTGATGTAAGCCTGGATGTAGCAGCAGCAGCAGCAGCAAATGTGATTGATGAGGTATTGGCAGATTTAAGATCCACAGATATCACAAGTAAGAATTTGGATGAATATAAGTTAACAGAACAAATACACCCAGACAGGTATCACAATGCACTAGGAGTGCATGGAAACAATGTGGGTAAAGGTGGTCCAAGTGCAGTGTTACCTCCGAAATATCCAGCAGCAATTCACTCTGATGTTCCCACCAGCTCACCTGATTATAGTAAGGCTAAAGGAAAACAATTAAAAGTACTGCCAGTCGTACATGACTCTTTGATGTCTTCAGGTGGTATACCTGAAGAAAATGCAAACACAGAACTTAGAGAACCTGTTTCTTTGAGATCTTCTGACAACACAAGTGATTCTCATAATATTTCAACTGAAAATGTTGTAGTGCAAGGTGATGACAAAACCAAAGCCACTAAACGTCAGAGAAAGAAGATTTCTTTAAAGCATGCCCCTACAGATAATTGTAAAACTATTCAATCTTTGGATGAGCAAGTTAACCAGGTTGCTACAGAGAACTTAAATGGAGTAAATGCTACCAAAGCAGATTTGGTTCAAGGAGGTTCTGTAATTGATGGTTCGGCAGGTACTGTTGAAAATGTAAAGAAGAAAATCAGGTCTTCCAAGATTTGTAAACCTGAAATCCAACAGGATAACCACTCTACACATGCTGAAGACAGTAAATCCGCCAAGGGCAGCCAGGACAATTCTGTAAGTTATATTGGAGAGAGTGGGACCCTAAGTAATGTAACTGCAGTAGGAGCCCCAACACAATCACCTGCAGTTCAGGAAGAGGCCACAGCTCTCAAAACTTCTACCCCTAATGTTCGGAAGGGAAGGAAGAGATCTTCAAAGATTGAACTTCAGAGTCAGAATTCTGCTTTGGATTGTGGTTCTGATGTAGATTTGATGAACTACAAGGCTGAACGCATTACAGTTAGCCCTAAAAAATCTGCCATTGCTGCTGAACCAAATGAAAATATCAACTTCCTTGACCGTTTTAGCCCTAGTGTGACTAATGACCCATATATTTCTGCAGAAAACAAAGAAAGCAATGAAGATGAAACTGTAAGAGAAGTTGAGGACAGAAGTAACAAAAGAAAACCTGATACGCAGTCTCAGCGTGCTGGTAATGCCAAATCAAATGATCTGCTAGAATCTCATCTTCCTGGTGATATGGGTGTGCCATCTGATTCAACAGAAAATATAGACATGACAGATGGAAATGTGAAGAAAGGTAAGGGCAAGAAGAGAAACAGGAAATCAGATTTGCTCAACTCTGTTTCCCCGCAGGCAGATCCTAATGGTGATCATCGAGAAATCGACAATGGTATACATGATTTGTCGTTTTCTGTTGTACAGGAAGGAAGAATGGAGCATGACAAGAATGAGAATAGCAATAATGTAATTCAAAAGAGTAGTATGCAACAGGACCCCAAAGATGCCATGTGTGATAGCAGTCTTGGGAAGAAGCCCAACCAAAGCAAGATTGACTCTAATAATCAGGGTAAATTGCCAGTTGGTAAGGATCATGCGTGGATGGACAAAGAACAATGCAAGTCCAGTTCGCAGACAAAGCCCCATAATGGAAGGGTAGATCCAAATTCGAAGTCTATAAGAAATCTTGTTAAGAGCTTTTCGATGAGCCCGCCGGCATCAAGTGACAGTATGCATGGCACACCACAAAATGTTCGACTTCGAGTAGCAGTTCGGAAAGTTCCAAGAAAAAGGTATGAGCAAACCGATGGCAAATCCAAAAAAGACAAAAGCACTGGTACAATCTTCAGTGATGCCATCAGTGATGGCTCTGATGATGAATTGCACACCATGAGTCAAAAGGTTGCGATGGAAACTTCATCAGATGATTCTTCCACATCCGCTGACTCAGGTGGGAACCTCATTGTAATATTTATTGAACATATTACCGAGCAGCATTCTCTTGGATTGGATTTACATTTGTTAACTGTGAAATCGGAAACTCTGCACTCATTTGTTTATCTATGTATGCTTGTGGAAAAATACCCTGTTCTAAGAAAAAGTGATATTTAAAAGAAAGTTATTGGATCTTTAGAAATTGATCATACTGCAGCTTGTGGGCATTTTATGTTCTTATATTCACGTGGAATTCTTTTGTTGATATTTCTTTAGCTAGGTATCCCCCTGGCCAAACTATAAGGCATATAAGTTCTTACACGGGCTCCTTGACTATTAATTTCTTCCATAATATATTGCCAACTATGAAATTAACATAATATGAAAGTACTTTCAAATGCAGATCTAGTTATATAACATGTGTAACGGTAAACGTATATATTGTTAATTTAATTGTAGTCAGAAGTTTGAAATGTTGACTTTCCCTAAAATTAAGGACTCATTTTTTGGATGGAGGGGATATTCTTTCTGTGTATCTTCAATATCATTTAATATTTTTAGTGCTCTGTTGATATAATTCCACAATTTTCTTACTAAACAATAAGTAATGTCATGAGCAATAATACTGTTTAGAGCAGGTTATTGCATGATATCTTGTTTGTCTTTGGATTACTCGTGAAATACTTTCTTATATTGCATTGCCTATGATGCTTTGGCAGGTATTTCATCTGCAGCTCATGATGAAAGTGGAGATTCTGATGACGATGGCAATGGCAATGCACCACTGTAAGCTCTCTAAATTATAAAGAGAATAATAATCTAAAAAATTTGTTTGCTCGGATTTGTTTACGGTAATGTAGATGAAGTAAAAATGCAATAAAAGGGAACTCTAGGATTTGCCGCTCCAATGAGGTGCACTCTGGTTCGCTGACATGTGTGTGCCTACATGGAGTGGTGCCAGCCCATTGGAGTCGCAAATCCTAAAATCCTCAACACATTGTCGATAACGATTTCCAAAATTTTATAGAATCACCATTATCTGTCATGAGAATCACGGAGAACAACATGGCTTGTTCCGTGTGGCCTTTGCTCCAGTTGAAACCTACTGACACTATTAAAACGTTTTTTAATCTCTTTCTTTTTGTTTAGATCACAGAAATCTCTCAAAGGGATTAGCTCCATCCTCCGAGGCTCTAGTAGTTACAAGAAGGCAAGGCAGAGACAAACCGAGCAATTGGATGACACCGAGGTGCCTGATAGCCAGCCCGTGGATTTTTGAGACTGAACCTGCTAATTAAATAAAGCACGGACGTCACCTTCAGTTTTCCATTATTGTCATCCACCTGGTACAACGAACGAATTGTAAACATGCCCTGGATTTGAGCATTGCATGAGTAGCCCAACCAGCCTTGGTCTCATATAGAGGGCAAAAAAAGCAAATGTATTATATTAGGCGGTTTACTTGACTCTCATGTTTCTAGAGAGTTTTCTTGGTCCTTGAGACTTGGTGTTTTGCCAGGTATTATTGAGTGCAATGTGCCTCATCATGTTTTGTGTTACAAACTTTCAACTCACAGCCCATTTTCCGATCTTGTTCTTCATCTGTTGTTTTCTCTGATGAACTTCATCTTTTGATTCATAATCTCAGGAAGAGCTACTGGTGGCTTCATCTATAGCGTTGATTTGATTGATCGATGGTGAACTTGCTTGTCTTTTTTTTATTTTTTGAGCAGTGATTCATCGATGTTGTTCTTTTCTGGTTATTTCGGTCATGACCGAGGCCGAACAGAACTAACTGAATACCGAAGTGCTCGACTTCAGTTTTTCAGATGACCGATCGGTTTTGACTAAGTGAAGACCGAAACCGAACAGCTTGGTTAGAACAAATGCCCACCCCTAATTGTAACAGTTTCTGAGCAGAATATATTCACAGAAAACTCAAACTTTTACAGTCACATCTGATCTGACATGGTTCCATGAATTAAACAAACTTCATTGACAAAATCACACGTTGCAATTGTAATCACGCGTTAAAACGTGCATATCAGATCCAGTGACAAGCAAGAATGTCCTCAATGAGCGATGTTCCATTACAATCGCACAGACTGCTCAAAACATGCAAAAGGTATCCGGTTAGCTCAATTGCTGCAGCATCTAATAGATCAATAGTTGCAGCATCTACTAATTTGTATAAAGCTAATAATTACAAAGAAAGGTTTCTCTTCTTCACTAGCCTGTCCGTAACAAAATGAAAAACGTCAATGCCAGGCATCATATCACGGATTGTGAGCATAATTTGTCGTTTGTGCTTCTGGATCTTCATCTCCGCCGTTTGCCGTCTTCCCCATGGACTTCTGGCTAAGCATTCTGGCAATGCCGCCTCTCAAGCTTTGAGATTGGGACCCATTGGTGGATTGACCGCCTCCCATTGTCTTCTCAAGCTCTAACAAGAGTGCCTTTACAAGAGCATCAAAACGTCGCTTGGCTGTAGGATATCTTGATATAGACTTTGTGATCCCTTGTAATCTTGATGCATAAGAGCAGGAGCAAAATAAATAGGGAACATCAATCATGAATCATGCCTATATAGCTGCATCAAAATCAGAGGGTTCAGAACGTGAAGGGGAGGGAGTACCTGCGAGCAAATGCGTCTATTTCGGCCTTTTTTCGCTCATCCAGTGATGGTACATGGGGAAGACTGCCCATGGCGTGATCAGGCCCACCAATCAACAAAACTCGCATTTTGAGATATTCTTCTTGTTCTTCTGTAAAATTCTCAGCTTTAATTTGCTCTTTGATGACCAAAAGAGGCTCAAAGAACCATTCAAAGAGAGTATGTTTAGGTCTATTGTCAGGTGTAATCTCAGAGCCATCACCTACAAAAAAAAAAAAAATCAAATCAGAGTGAGGACATAACATCTCTCCTGATGGAAAAAAAATCATTTTTCGATGTACACTTACTTAAGAGAAGTCCGACAGAATTAGCCTTTGCAGACCGAAGGAGAGCATTAAGGATTACATATGCTGGTAAACCAACATTAAGAACTCCACTGCCAACTTTGCCTGACTTTGTCTCTTCGATGTCTTTCATTGTTATCACTCCTTTATTAACCAAAGCCTCTCCTTGGTGCTTGCATTCGGCAAATAGGTGGTCTAGCAACTGCATAGTGGAATCATTCAGTTAAATTGTCTTCATTTCATATGTTCCAACATTGTAGCAGGAACAATTGCTTATTGAAATTAGAAGATCAAATGAACTTCAAAACATTGCAAAAAGTAATTTGGATTCAAAAATTGTGACACCAATAAGCATAATCATTACAATTTTACCAATTTGACCTGCTAATGAGTAGCACTAAAGATCACCTTGAATGGATTGAACTCATCGATACTGTTCTTAAAAGATGTAACACGTGCTGGAGGTTTCTTTCCCTCTTGCTTCTCCTTGTCAAATGAGGCTGGCCTGGATAAGCTACCACCATGCGAAGAATCTTCATTTTTCCGATATTTCAGCCTAGAGTGTTCAAATATCAGAATCACAAACTTCAATTATTCAGGATATGGGCCAAAGGCTTATGGTTGATTATACCTGGGAAAACAAGATCCTGGTGCCATGTCAAGCACGTCATTTGTGTATTCATCAAAGATGGACACAGATGAGACAACATAAGACAAACCCATCTTAAGGGAGGATTCCTAGCAAATCAACAAGAGTAAGATCCATGACTAACATAAGCTAAATTAGCTCATATTTGTCACTGGATAACTTATTTGCTACAAATATTTACTTTTAATTAGCATGAAAAATATAGTCATCAACATACGTAAAAGGGAAGCTTTAGCCATATGGTCATACCTGATAAGCCACAACTGCACCATATGCGCCTAAGGGAATACTGGATAGGATGGAGGCAAGAACAGCTCCAACTACAGCAAATGGCCAGAGAAGAATAGCAAGACCCGCGAATGGCACACAAGCTGTCTCCAGAAAAGGCCCCTCTCTCCCAATCAAATCCTGGATCAGTCGTTTCCATCCTTTGAAAAGCATCACAGGGCATTTGTAGATGGCAATCAGTGTGAACATTATAACATCCAGTATGAGTCCACATGCAGCAGATAGTAAAGCGCCAGGAATATCGAGCAATCTGGAAGACACAAGTTCCTCAGTTTATTGATCATCATTCCTCATGCAACAAAAGATGTTCAAAAATGCCACCTAAATATATAGCATTATATTTCCCCTTAAAATGGTATAAAAGGCCATAGCATTTGGGGATCCTTTCACCTTAAATGTCTAAAGGAATGTCTAGAATGATTTTTAGCTTTTGGGAATGCTATCTTAAGTTAAGTAGAACGAGTGTTACTTGCATATTAAGCTGAGTTACATAAGATGAGGAGGAAAAATATAATCCCGAAAGGTTTGTGATTTTGGGTTGTGGAGGTAAAATACTAAAGAAGAACTGGAAGCATGCCTTATCTCATATGGCTTGTTATCAGGAGGTGCATGAAGGCGAATATCATCCATAATTGAAAAATAGGAGTGGAAAAGCAAGTCTTTAACATCCCTGACTACTGTACAACTTCCAGTGATAGTACTCCATGTCCCATCCTGCAATTTGAGATAATCAGCACATGCAAAACAGAAGTTTGTAAAATGAACAAGAGGAAAGAAAATTCTACCACAAAACAATGAACAAAAGGCTTTTCTTTCCCTTCTCCAACAGCACCAAACGTTGCCATTATAGGTGCTAGAAAGCCGTATACCAATCCAGTTAAGATGCTTCCGGGGATGCCAACTATTAACCAGATGATTAAGATTGCAGTGGCAGCAATAAGGAGCAGAAACTTAACTACAGGTCCTACCAGCTTAGTTCTGTCTTCAAGAAAATGAGGACACAGAATGAGTATATTGCTGTGAAATTACATGACATTGCTAGGATACAGATGCAGAACATGCACACGGTACCTGACAATGCAGTAGTAAGTCCATATCACATGCATGGGCCATAAACCAAGGATTAGTGCAGATAGTCCAATTGCCATAATAAGGCATGCCCAAGGGCATAGCAGAAGACCTTGTAGATAAAAATAATGTAAAATGAGCATTGCATGTCAAATTTGAATGAGGAATCAATACAGAGATGAATATGCTAGCAGCCGTTGAACATAGGTAATTATGTGACAACAAGTGTCATTAATTTTAAGTTTGCAAGATCATGTTTGTTCAGTCTCTTCCTGCTACTGACGATTATTGTTGCAGTATATGACTGAATTTGCATTCCTACACGAATGGCCAAGACATTCAAGTATTCATCTAAAAGCTCTTGCAAGGGACAATAAATCCACAAGCCACAAATGAAGCAGCATAATGCACTTGATCAACTGTTAGCGAGTCCAGAAATTTTTTCCAGATCACAAAATATCTACAATCAAGGTTACGGCATGGCTAATCGAAACTATGAAAGCACGTTAGTTAGCAGTTAATCAAATTACTGCTGATTAAAAAATTAGGAGTAAATAACTATCCAAGCCATTAGCCAAGTCAAATCAATTTTATCCTATCACATAAGGACTCATATCATTATTTTTTTTGTTGCCTAAATGGACCAGTACAGAAGAGCGGCACCTCACCTTTGATGATCCCCAGAATGAGGAGGCCGCAGAAGTAGGGCAAGAACTTGATGAAGCTCCCTAGGGAGCCCCAGAACCCACTCGGTGGCTCCATTGCAAAACTCTCCTCAGCCTCCTTCAAACCCAACCAACAACAGGCAAGAGGCCAAGACTTAAACACTCTCCTCTAAACCCCCAAATTTTGAACATAAAAGGAAGCTTCAGGGTAACCAAGATCCTTCCTCCAATTCAAGATCAAGGATTCAGCAAACAGGAAAACCCTGAAGATGGATGGACCCAAGAACCAAATCAAGGACAACAACAACAACCTAGGGGCAAGCTGGCAGCAGTGTGAGCAAAAAGACAGGATGAGTGGGGACTGGGGCCTCCCCCTGGTGACACACAGGCTGTGCTGTTGGCAGGAGTTTGGAGAAACCAACCAAAACGAAGAGCAACAATGGTAGGTATGTGCCAAAAGCCGAAAAGCAAGCCAAAGCCCGATCCACCGGCGCCGGGAACGAACGAAAATGGTGAAAATGAATCAAATGATTAACCGGAAGGAGGAAAAACTGCTATGTTAGGGGCAAGAATCTGATGCCGGGTTGGGAGAGGAGAGGAAGAAAGGAAGAAACTTGAGCGCGGATTCTTGCTTTTTGGGCGAGGAGGAAAGGATTACGTTGTGACTTGTGCAGGTTCTGGGTTGGTTTCGCCTTTGTTTAGTGGGAGCTTTTCGGGAGAGAGGGAGGGAGGCGCGGTCGGTTGGTTGCTGTGGAGTGTTTGCAGTTGCACGGTGCGGAGGCGACGCGAAGGAGGAGGTGGCAAGACACGGCACGATCGACGTGTGGTAAAATCAATGGAAATTCAGTTATTTATTCTACTCCTGCTTGCTACTCCACCTGATTGTCCACCTGAATGATGTTGAAAAAATTCGCTTGCAAATTGTATTTGCACATTTTCATCCGCACCGTCTATTTTTAAAATCAACCGTCATGAATTAATTAAGTTATAATTAATTAAAACTGTTATTTAAATAATTATATAATTAACACTAATCTATAGCTCTTGATTTAGGAATAGATGGTCTGGATTAAAAGAATGTCACTGACATTGATATGCTAATGTTAGAGATACTGTCTAGAGCTCTGAACTGTCGTGGACAGGGCTCACTGATGAACTAACGATGGATGGAGGTTGCCGGCCAATGACTTTTTTTTAAGTGGCTGAAGTATCAAGGACTTTTGACTGGGATCCTCAGGTAAAGCAACAGTTGTGCTTTACTGTCACGCCACGCCTGAATAATGTTTTTCTGTAACCGTCGATTTACTGAACACGTTGGAGCCTGGAGCCATAGTTCACCAACTCATGCAGCAAGGAATAAGGGTAACTGATCAGCTATGTTGCTTTTCAGCCTGACAGTTGAAAATCCTCCACTCATACACTGAGCCAAGGGGCTTCAAGCCTTAGCATGTTTGGTTTTAGAGACTTTTAGTAGTCCTGGACTTTTTCCTAGTAGTCTCTGAGACTTTTTTATAGTCTCTCCCATTTAGAAAGAGGGATTAATAGTCCCTATTTGCAGTGTAAAAGTACTAAAATACCCCCTAGGACCATACCCTTCCCGTCCCTGCTTGCCCGCCGTCGCCGCCGTCGCCGGAATTCGCCGCTGCCAGACCCGCCGGGGTCTGGCGTGGGGGAGGGCGTCGCCGAGAACTGGGTGGATTTGGACCCCCGAACCGAGACTAGGCGGCTCGTCGAGTTACCTGC
>CM002482.1:13817600-13887889 GCA_000325765.3 Leersia perrieri | reverse complement strand
CGGAATGGGACGAATCCGGCGGGGACGGCGGCAGCGGCGACGCGCGTCGGCGGCGGCTACACGCGTGGAGACGGAGGGGATATTTTCGCGTGCGAGGAGAGAGAGGGGCAGCACGTGGAAAGAGGAAAAAAAGTCTCAATAAGCTTTTTCTTAGGGATTTCTAATTTTTTAGAGACTAAAAAAAGTCTCTAAAATAGTCCCTCATGTTTGGATTCCTAGGGACTTTTTCCTATAAGTTCTAAGGACTTTTTTTTTATCTAAACAGGGTTTTGCTGCTCAACTGTTTATATAAAAAAAAAAGCTGCTCAACTGGCCTCGAAAAAAAAAAAAGGCTGCTCAACTGCAACCCAACCAGCAAACCAATACATGAAGCAGAGTAGTACAGTACAGAGGGGTAGTACAACTTGGGGAAAGGTGTTCAGAGAATCAGAGTTTGAGTCCACCGGTCATGAAAAACTTTGCCGACAATGATCTCGCCGCAGCTTAACAAGTGTCTTGAAAGTTGAAACTGCAGAAAGAAAGAACCGACCAAACTCACAGGAGAGAGTACTAGGAGATACTACTCCACTAGTACTGGCCACAATATGCAAAACGATTCCCATTGCGGTCTACGGGTGACACATGTACACTCCAGGCCCTTCCCCCGTCTGGTGGAGTGGAAATCACCAGAGTTGTTGGGTCGCGTTGGGGCCGTGCGGTGCGCCTGGCCCGTGTTGGGTCGGCACCGCCGTGTCGATCGGTCTCTCGTTTCCGCCGGGGACGCGGAGCCGAGCCGAGCCGTGCGTAGCAGCGGCGGCCCACCAGGTTGTACTCGCGACGACGCCGGGAACACGTAAGCCGCATGCGATTCGATTCGACTCAACCACCGCGGCATCGGGTGGCCGGCGGCCGGCGGGCGCGCGTCGCTAAAGAGCTTGTTCGATTTCTGAAGTCCACAGACATGGAACACTGGTATACTCACACCGTTCAATTTTTAACATACGTTTAACCATAAGTATATTTAATAATAAATTAAATAATAAAAAATTAATAACTATGTAACTTTTTTAAATAAGAGGAACGATCAAACATATATATAAAAGATTAATTGCGTCAAAAAATTAGAAAATGAGGGAGTAGTTTGGTAGCAGCCTATATATTGGTTCATCAATTCACGGGACTTACATCCAGTAAAAAAGCTTCTCTCTCCTCACGAGTGGTTTTGCTGGAGAAGTACAAGCAAGTAATATTTATTGATTGTGTTCGACTAGTATTAAGAGTTTTTTTTTTCTAAAACACCTAACAAATGGACTCTCACAGTATACATAGTTTGGTTTTTTTTTTCTCACAGTTCGATTTCTCGAGACACTGGTATGCTCTAGTAAAATTTGTAGCTGTGAGAAGCTCTCACAAACATGACGATTATAGAGTGTTGACTTTGTTATAGAGTTACCATTTTAATTCTTCAAAAAAGGCCAATTTTGACGTTAAATAATTATATTCTTTAAAACATATTATTGGTTGAAGCTTGGTAACTCAAAGTTAAAACCGCAAGTTGTTTATGAAAGAAGTTCCATATTTTGGCCTTGTTTATAAGTTCTAAAAAATTTTGCCAAAAAACATCACATTGAATATTTTAACACATGGAGCATTAAATATAGATTAAAAGAAAAACTAATTGTATAGTTAACATGAAATCGCGAGACGAATCTTTTGAGCCTAATTAGTACATGATTAGCCATAAGTGCTACAGTAACCCATATGCACTAATGACAGTATAATTGGGCTTAATAAATTTGTCTCGCAGTTTTCAGACGAGTTATGAAATTAGTTTTTTCATTCGTGTGCGACAATTAAACACAAGCTGAAAAGAAGACTGTCTTCCTTTTGGTACATGCATGTCTACTGTTACACAACTTGCGATTACGGCCATACACACCAATTATCCCCAATTTATATCAAGTCAGTCAATGATTTTGATAGTTCCAGCTTCCGATGTATGGAAAAATTGGATACTTTTGATAGGCGATGTTCTTCCCTTATTGATGGCTTTTTTTACCAAATCTCTAATTTCCTTGGTCCGTGGATATCGTATAACTGGATGATAAGACTCACACATCTCACAGCTGTCTTCATGCAATGATATTTCTATCAAATTCATCGCAATTTTTATGACCCGTCTTATGTATCTCATGAATTTATTTTCAACTTCAAAGCCATGGATTCTGAGCACGTTCAGATTGTAGTGCTTGAACTCAGATGGTTCCCAGTTTATATTGTTTTTCTCGCAAATCAACATCATCTTTAGCAGCTCTCCCTCGATGGGCAAACACTGATGCTTTGTTACCTACATATAAATATAGCATATTTCAGTGATTAACACAAAAGTTGAAACAAACATTAACATTGAATATCAATCCAATTATAAATATTTGATGTTCAGTATGAGATTCGGTCTGTGAAACTATAGCTATCAATTTTATATTAGAATAACTATATAAAATATATGGTACGTGCTACCTCCATTTCAATTTATTTGTTGTTTGGGAAGTGAAACATGTATGTCTTCAACCATTACTTTTTTAAAAATTCCGTGTAGGTTAACAACATATGTATTATATATTATCAAAGTATTTCTCATGATGAATATAAAAATATAAATCATATGATGTATTATAGAAATTAATGGTCAAAGATTAAATTTTTTGACGTAGAAAATTTAGAATGACGAGTAATTTATAATGGAGGGAGTATTAGCACATTACTTTGATGGTAAATCTTTTTTTAGATAATGGATAATCCGAGCTCCATGGTAAATCTACATATGCCATTGCTTTATTCCTGAACTATGCATTTGAGAAGTCATTGATGGTAAAAATTGAGAAGTTATTCAGAATAATTTTTTGTCCTAAACATGAAATATTTATATTTATGATCAGATGGTATGTATTAGTTGCATTATTAGGTCAGGGCGAATAACGAATGAAGGTACCATAATGCTAAGCATCTTCAAAAGTGGTGCTGCTTCCAAAAGGAATAGTGTCCAAGTGATGCCACAATTCGGGTGAATGCGATGGACATCCACAAATGTCAAATTCCTTAGAAAAGGAGCCAAATGCGTTGGGGTCTCTGGTTGAATCCATATCTGCATAATAAGAGGATAAAGACAACCATGAGTACACATTCTTGCAAGTTTCCTTCAAAGTTTACTACCATAACAGTGTAATAATTGGCTTACCTTTTCGCTTTCAAAGTTCAGCCACAGCTCACGAATGCTCGTAGAGTTATCAAGTAGTTTGCTCAACTGGAGCACTTTGGAACCAGCTAAACCAGCATCGGCTAGCTCTAGCCGCCGAAGTCGTGGGGCATGGCCAACCACCAGTGGATACTCATGCGGCGACTTCCATGACCATACAGCTACCGCCATCTCCAACAGCTTCGGGAGCCACGCCAGCTCGATGGATTCACAAGTGCAGAACTCGAAGTTCATCTCTCGGAGCTGCTCGTGTTCGATCGCCAGTGGTGTCTCCTTGCCGAAGTCGCAATAGACGAGGTAGAGTTTGACGAGTTTCTCGCAGGCGGCGACCACGTTGGAGAAGCAATGTCCCTGCACCGTGATGCAGTCCAGACGCAGGCTGGTGAGGCCGGCGAACACGCGCGGATAGGCATCGAAGCAGTACATGAGGCGCCTCCCTTGCCTAATCCTGTCTCTGTTTGGGCGTTCCAGATACGACTTCTCTGACAGGACTTTGAACCGCAGGTCGAGTATCACGCGGCCGCCGGCCATGGCGTCGTCGATCGCGTGAAGGATGCCGACCGATTCATCCCTTGAGAAGAAGCTCAGCTTCAAGCGACGGATGTCTTGCCGGCTTTCCTGCGCCAGGAGGCTCTGCACCGCTTGCACGATCGCGTAGTTGTTCCTCGCATTGTCGGATAGGGTTGATGTGAAGCCGTCGTCGGCGGATGAAGTAGCGAACATCCAGCTCGATAGTAGAGAGCATGCCGGGAACGTGTCTCCACCGTCTCGAGAGGATGCTGCATCTCACTGCCTCCCTTGTGTCCATCTTGTTCAGGATGACGCGCAGGGCGTCGTCGGAAAGATCGCTCAAAGTCATCGTGCCGGTGCTCGTTACTTGCTTTGCATAGGAAGGCCTGAACAACAAATTAAAGCAGGGCTTCGGAACTTTCCGGCCGCGAGGAGGAGCTGCCGCCTGCTGTTCCTCAACAGAAACACTTGTGTCGGCTTTTGGTCGCGCGGCGGCGCCTCCAGTCCGGATCAAAGCAGCCCGTCTCTTTTGGGCCCCGTTTAAATCAATATAGGGGTGGATTTTTTTCTCTCGTTTTCGTTAGCACGCTTCCCAAAATAATTATTCATGTGTTTTTTGCAAACGAAGTTTATATAGAAGTTTCTTTAAAAAAATTATATGAATCCATTTTTCAAATTTTTAATAGTTAATACTTAATTAATCTTGTGTTAATGGCTTGTCTCGTTTTGCGTGCAACAAAAATCCATAAGCAGCTTCAAACGGGGCCTTGGTCGTGGACTTGCCTATTTGCTTTTTCTCCCGAACCGGATTACAACGCCCGAAACCGACTTGTACGGCGTATGCCCGCGGGACGGGATAGATAAGTAGCGCACAACCTGCAATCCGCCCGGACAAATACGCTTGATCGCCCGAGTCTACAATTGCCACGCTCAATAGACAATAGTTTTTGTTTTTCGCTCATGGCATCGGTTCCCATCACCGCGGCAGAGGCAAGTGTCATGCAGATTACCCTCTTCTCATCACTAGTTCCCTACTCTGTCCGTTTCGTTTCTTTTGGCGAAAATTCTTTGTGCTTTGTTCATACGTTCTTGCACTTCTACTCTCTTTCGCTAGGATTATTATATCTTTTTTAAAGGAGAGAAAAAACTTTACCTCATATATGATTACAGTACAAAGAGGGTGATAATCAAAAAAAGATTATAGGTTATTATCTACAACAATTTACTAGCTTACATGTTCATATTTTGGTTGTTGTGCAAAGTCATGTTGAACAATCCCACCCGCACGTGTACTACTATAGAGGATAAAAACTCATTATTTGATACTAATGCAGGATGATAAAGCTTATGAAGAAGACAGGCTCAGTGCACTTCCTGATGATGTCCTGATATGTATATTGGATAGGCTCAAACTACGTGATGCTACAAGAACTAGTATTCTCTCAAGACGATGGAGGCATCTCCCCGGTCTCCGTTCTAAGATCATCCTCAATGCTAAGTCATTTGAACCTAAAGATGATTCCTTAAGCAAGGAGGATTTAATAATGAGGAGCAATATCGCTGTTGTTAAAGCGATCATAAGTATTCTAGCACACAAGAGCCGGTGTAGAATTAAACTTTTGAGCATGGGATTCTATTTGAGGGATGAGGCCATTGGCATGGCCCACTCCATCAACAATGCCATGGAAAATAGAGAAATCGTCGGTATGAGGTTTATAATTTTACCACAAATAGATGTGCTACAATGCACAGGCGATGACAAGCTCATATATGGCAAACGTTTCATGTCATTTTTTTGTGCTTGTCCCCGTGCATTTGGTTGCCTCAAGCACCTAACATTGAGCGGTGTGAGGTTAGGTGACTCCGACTTCCCTGATATGCTTAGCACATGTAAGAAGCTAGAATGCCTCGTCCTAATAAGCTGTGATTCTGAGCTTCCGTCAGTGTTGCAAATGGAACAACCGAAGCTCGTTAATCTAGAGATTCTTTTCTGCACATTTGAAAGAGTAGATCTCAACTAGCTTCCAAAACTCACAACTTTGATTGTTGACACTTGGATGGATCACCTGATATATTGTTGACAATTGTTAAAGCCTAAGTTAAACACTAATATATACACGACATATTATGCAAATCTTCATTGATCACCTGATCCATATCCATGGCACTTGATGGAATATCTTTGCTTTTGAAAATAAGAGCAGCGAAGGGAACCTTCTGCCATGATGCTTTGCTTTCTATTTAGAAAAAAAATGTATTTACTCTGAATAAAAACAACAAGCTTATAAATGTCTCTTTGCATTAGCAGAACAAATAAATCATTAAAAAAATTAAGAATTAAGAGAGACAACCCACATGACAAAACAACTGCCATCCTCTAAAAAATTTGATCAGACTTGAGGTCTATTGACACAACAATACACAACTGCACCAACACCATCCAGATGAACGATAATAAATTGTTTATCTAAAATTGATCCCAGTAAACAGCAGTAGTAGAGACTAGGGTTTCACTTACCGGCGGTAACCGCGCGGTTACCGCGCCTTACCGCTAGGTAGCGGTAAGGGGAAGCCACGGTTTCGTTTGAACGAATTTCGACGAATTCATTTTTTTAAAAAAAATATTGAAAAAATTTTAAAAAATTCTCATAAATAGTATATAATTTATAGACGATAATGGTGAAAAAAATTATACAAATTAATAAAATTTGCTACAAATTTTTACATGCAAACATTTTAAATTCGGAAAAAAAAGGAAAAACCATCTATATGGGTCAATATGGGCCGGATTATTCACAAAGTAGAAAAGGGAAAAAAGATTTTAGCCCACAGAACCACAAGGAAACCCTAATTTGTCCCCCACCATGTTTTTTTTTAAAAACTTTTTCCTTCCTTTTTCATCGAAAAATCATCTTACCGTGGTAACCGCGCACGGCAAGCCGCGGTTACCGCGCTACCACTGGGGGGCGGCAGGGGACGGTACACGGTAAGTGAAACCCTGGTAGAGACCATCTCATTAAGAATACAATAACCCCATGGGTGCTCCATTTTTTGCAATTATCATCTAAAAAATGATTTTCTGGTCATGGGCATTCTTTAATGTACAGATTGCACGTTATCAGGAGTGAAAATGGATAGTAAAACGGAAAATGAATAACAATGTTTCAACCGAAATACTTGTTACCATGTATTTACATCATACTGCAGTATCAACATCGAGCAAGATCAGAAGAAATAAAAAGAGATGAATTCTGAGCCAACACTAAGTTCAGACAAATGAGATCTCTAGGGCCATCATTCTTCAAACATCTGGAGGTGCAGCCTGAAGCAGCATGTCATCTGATGCTGGATGTTACACAGCCTAACGAACTTAACAAGATTGTGTCAGTTGTTGATAAACCCTGCAAAGTGTTCAATGGCTTGTGAACCATGGTTGATGACAATAACAGATTTCGATGTTCATGCAGTTGAAACATGGCCCTGTTGAATTTGAACATACTATTTGCAAAGAATCAAAAGTAACAGGAATTTAAGGTCTCAAATTTCCTACTGCATTAGAAATTTTCTTTGAAACAACAATTTATAGGAAACAAATTAAATTTTGATCAGGTAAAATCTCAGCCCATGATTGTTTATCGTTTACAGGGTTCAGAGACTCAGAAATTTCAGAGTTGCCTCTTTGTAAAACAGCATAAAACCACTGATAATCATCGAGTGTGCTAGCCAGTATAAGATGATGTGGAGGAAATAAAGTAACCAACTGGTCACTCCGACTTCATATTTTGACAATGAGCATAGCAAAAGGTTTATATAGCTAATTATTTCTTCCACAAGCAAGATAAAGGGACCACAAGTAAACAACTTCAGTATTTCATCTATCAAACAAGTTTCTAACTTGTTATCTGATGCCAAAAAATAGAAATAGCTTGGCCAGATGGCCAATGTTTTGTTTTACCATTTTGACAATATTCGGCTGAAGAAATTTCAAGTATGCGTTTACATCTTTATAGAATTACTTAAGCCAAACTTGCTCCTAGGATACAAAGGAAAGGTTCCTGAAATTTTATATACTCTAATAGATCAGTTATCTGCTGGATCTGCTACACTCTTTGCTATGCATCTTTTTTAATAACCTGTAAAAGCAAATCCCCATTCTGTAATGAATTGTAAATTTCTGCTTGACCACACTCACCAACCAGGTCATGCCTTGCTCATTGCCTCATGGCACTCAGTCCCTCACTGGCTTGCTCGTGCAACATGGACAATATAACATATGTAGGCAGGACATGTAGCTGATACTCCTGCCCAGACCGCCTTCTAGTTAATCTGCAAAAATACAAACTAATATAAATTCACTGCCAGGCAACCATATGAGTTCCACATACTCCAGGATAATTCTGCACAATGGTCTTCCGATGCTGCAGAGACAAACTGAAGTTCGTCAGCTACAAAATGTGATAATATGAACTTTCTTGACAATTTTCCGTACACTGAAGTTTTGAGAAAAAAAATGTTGAATGAATCGTTTATATGCAACTAAAGATCAAACAAATAGATATATTTGTTGTTGAGTCCACATATATACCATAAATAAACAAAGTCCAGGTGTGCTAATAGATTATGAATTGATTTGCAAAATTGGTTTGAGTCAACAAAAAAGTGATTAACAAATAGATGAATAAACTAACAAGAGGATAACAATTATTGTTCTTGGCTGCATTATTGTTCTTTAGCTGCTGCATATGGATTAGTCCTTGGGAACCCAAGCTTCTCAAGCTCCCACCTGAAAATATAAAAGAAGCTGAAGAATGAGAAGAGAATGAGAAAGAAAAAAATGATTTGATGAGAAAAACTGAAGAGAAAGAAGAATAAAAATAAATATAGGAAGATGAAGAGGATGATTCAATTGAAGATATCTGGATATGAAGAAACTAAATGAAAATAAGAAAAAGGAAAGAGTAAGAAATTAGGTGGAATCATTAAATTAGTGATTAAAGATCAGCCAAACCAAAGTTAGAGGAAGAGTAAGAAATTAGGGAGAGGGCGAGAAAGAAGAAAGTTTGCCCACTTTCATCATTTACAATTGGATTGGACTAAATTTCAGAACATGCTGACCTAAAAAAGAAGTACGGAAAATAAGACGTTACCCTTAATTATAAGAAGAATGATTTATTTTTGTCGCAGTGGCGCCACCATCTACCTTCATCTTCTTAGTTATTCCCTTATTACCACCGTCAGTTGTGACAGCTACCAAAAAAAAATCCCAAAACAAGCCTTTCACTGCTGGTTTGTCCAGATTATTTGCTAAAATTCTTAAGAAAATGACGGGCGCACTAACACACAGATTGCAGCCAGACATCATGGGGGCGTAATGAGCAGGACGTTGCCAGTAATTAGAGTATATAAAGATTGCATTAACAGTTAAAAAATCACCGAGACTGGGAAAAGATTACTCAAACTCTATTTTGAGCCATAATAATTACCAAGTGTAAATCAGGCCATGATTACTCAAATCCTGTTTTTAGCCATAGTCAAATTCTAAAATCCAACCATGCTATTAACAAATGAATAGAAGAACACATATGAATAGAAGTACTGATGGAAAAGGACCTTACCACTACATGGATCTTGCTTCTTTGACAGTGGAAACAATAGTACTGAATCGTTGTAATGGTTAACTACAAAACCTTTAAAAAAAAGTTAACTACATACAAAACGGAGGACAATAAAGCAATAGGAGTCTAGATGCCAAGGTGACAAGGTCAGTAAAGAAATGCTCACAAATTGCTACTGCAAAACAAGCGCTCTGACTGAAATTAATCTCAAAACACACCAACAGGAGATGTGCTGCCAATGTCAGCCAGGCGATGCAGCACCAGATAAAAGATGAGCAGGAGGAATCTCACTGCCGGATCATCCGGAGGTTGAATCCCCAAAGAACCCAAGTTCAGGCCACCGTCAACCACAAGAACTAAAATCAAGAACGGATAAGGTGTGCTGTGTGCACGAATACGACAGATAGACAAGGGCATTTCCGCTCAGGCGCTCACATCTATTCGACGGCTGCTGAGCGGCAGCCGCGTGGTGGCGCCTCCTCCTGCCGTTGCTCCTCCTCCGGGATCCAAGAATATCGGAGGAAACAAACTCCGGTGAACTCCTGGTATGCAGCCGTTTCTCCTCCTGCTACCCACCGATCCATCCTATCAATCGCAGCAGTGATTTGTGGTGGTGGCGTCAGCGTCAGCCGGCGTTGTCCTTCTTGATCTACTGCGGGAGCGGGAGCAGGAACGGCAATCAACCTGAGATGCGGAGCCGGCGGAGGCGACGGCGGGGATGGATCGCGGGCGCCTGGGCCAGTGGATCGGCGACGATCGGCGGCGCTGGAGGAGGAGGATCGGAGACGGTGGCGTTGGGTCGACCTGGGCTGCGACAGGATGAGGTTTCCTGCGGATGCTGCGGCGGCGGCTGGGGCAAACTGGGAGGCGGTAGCGATGCTTTCTGCGGAGGCGGCGGCAGGGGGTGGACGAAAGCGAAGGGTTTGTTAATCCTAAGCGATGCGGGATTGGGATGAAAGAGACGCGGGATTAATCCTAAGCGTCGATTGGTTGGGAGGATCCTCCCCAAATTCTGTACCATTTCACAGAAATCACAAACACCACTACGATCTTTTTAAGTAATATAGATAACTAATAGATCATTTTCTACTGTTATCTTGACAGTAATGATTTGACTAACGTTTTGCCACTGTTATCTTGACAGTAATGATTTGACTAACGTTTTGCCATATCAGATTGCATGTTTAACAAACCTCAAGATTTTGACTAACTTTTCTGTCAACATTGTATCAAGACCTATAATTATCAACTCATCCTATACATACATATAGGGGTTGTTCGGTTTGTTGCCACATTAAACCATTCCATTATACCCTCAAATATTAGATGCATTTGGTTTGTTATGGTAATGTTGGTAAAATTCTAAAATCTTATTATCTTAGAATTCTACAATCATTTGGTAAGGTAGCAAACCAAACATTTTCTTTATATTTTGACCCTACTAATAATTTAGCAATGCCAAAATTTTGGCTTGCCATAAATGATAGGATTTATTTTGGCAACAAAGTGAACAAGCCCATACTTTGCAAAATTTAGGCTAATTGGGTCAATATCACCAAAGCTGGTTTATGTTCCAAGACTGACCTATTTGTGACCCTTCTTGCTTTAATTTTCATATTATATAAAATGAAATGTTCAACTTGAGTCCTTTATTTTTTTCACTGATTCTTTTATATCCGATATTACAATTAATGGTTTGCTACAGTTAGTTGGACAATAACAACTTCATTCCGAGGATTTCTTAGGGATTATTAAAAAAGAACTGAAGTGAAACCTAGGATTTGTGTAATATAGTACAACTTGTGCAGAGTAGCATGCCATCTTCATTCTCCAGGCTCCTCCAGTACCTAAAATAAACCCCGATATGTGTTTTTATGCTTTCTGTTTGATTGGATGGATGTTATAATTAGAAACACTGTGAAGGGCAGATGCATTTCCTGCCCCGTCCTCTGAAAGTGCTCTATATTCCATCTGGTATCTTGTTCTCCACTTCTCCTTGAAGTTCATACCATGATACTTTTTCAAGGATTATGTCGTTATTCATAAATGATAAGAAAACAGATTACATGAAATGAAAATGAACAAAAAATTAACATAAAAAGCAAAAGAAATGAGCAGCTAGTCGTCGTAATTACCGGTCCCTTCACTGAAGCTATATATTCCAACAAATTAGGTATGAAGCATAAGAGTTTAGAGCCTAGCTCCGATAATCTCTACCGCCTGTATTATACTAATTATAGAAATAATTTGAATTGTCTATATGAGAGTATCCCTTCATATTTCTAATTCAATCTTTTGGATTGATTTAAATCTATAGTTTACATTGATTTCTACTCGCATGCAGCAGAGGCGACCGAAATAAAACTTAAGAGTTTAATTCTTTAATCATGGAGGACGTCCATTGCAATATATAGCAAACTTCGTTCTAGAGATGGGAATCATATGACCTCTATAAAGGAAGAGATAATAGTTAATAACACAAATGAATTTAGGTTTTAGCATTTTTATCTGGAGTTTTTCTTGCACTGGTGCTCAAATTAACAGTGCTGCGATGCATCATTATGAATGGTAATTGACTATATTAGCAGATTACCAGCCGTACAATCACCATCAAGAAGAACGATATCCAGCGGATAATAAATTGATGCAGCTTATGTATCAGAAAGATAGGGCTAAAGTCCTCCTCCCACCGAATTTTAGACGGCGTGTTCGACAATGGATCTATCCACGTTGCTCCTGCCTGGAATTGGCCACTTTGCAAAAAACCTCTCAATTTGTCTGGTAATCTTGACTATGCCCTTTCAATAAAAAACTGTGTCATCGTCATCTTCCGTCCCAGACCTCTTCTTCTTTGCATATATTGCGTGAGGAAGAATATGACCCCTAGACATAGTACCGCGGGTTGAGGATTAGAAAATACGGGGAGTTTCACGAAAAAGATAAAAATCCACGTACCCCGGAACCAGAAACCCTAACTCTCACTGTTCACGCTCCGTCGTCGCATCTCTCCATCTCGCTGTCCTTCCCTCCTTGCAACGCTCCCGGCCGTCGCGGCGTCGCCACATCTCTCCCCTCACTCTCTCCTCACGCCCTTCCCTATTCTCTCTCTGTTTCCCATCTCCTCAAGCAGCGGCGGCGGTCGATGAGGTGGACCATGAGCAGATCTGGATGTGGTGGCAACACATTGGTGGGTGATGCTGCCAGCGGCGGCTCTGGAGACGAAATCGAGCTCCCGGAGGAAGCACCAGAGGGAATGCCCTCACCCTTCCCTCCTTTTCTTTTCCCAATTTGGTAGAGGGCGTCGATGGTACGGCGAGATCCGGCGTGTGGCGATGGGGATGGGGATGGGGATTGATCTGTTGGCGCGTCGCTTGATGCAATGACGGTGAGGACGAGAGGATGCATAGGCTGGCTACAGTGCGACTCCTCAAACCTCAGTAGATCATGGCGGCGGGCGGCCTGTTGAGGAGGATTCACGACAGGGAATGGTCGGCGTGGAGGATTCACAACAACGACACCACTGCTCGAGGTTCAGGTTCTACAGACTTCCCTCTCTCACTCCTCTCTCTCCTTTCCTGGATCCATGGAGCTAAGATGGTGGCAACCTCCACCAGAGGCGACCAGGGAGGCAGTAATGGACATGCGGTGTGGCAGCGAGCTCCACGGCACAGTCAGCATCCTCCGACGGCACTGCTTCCTCCAATCCACTTCCTGAGAAGCTCCCTTTGCATAGCAGGTTCGTCCTGGTTCAAACAAGGTTAATCGGTTTTTATGTTCTGCCCAGCTACATGCTCTTGATGCTTTAGTCTTGATTGCCGCCAATTGAAGTAGCCAGAAAGATTTTGGTCCACAACTATCAGATATCAATTGGACTTTACCAAAGTGTACTACTGAATCTCGAATGTTTAGATTAGTGGTAAGGTGACATGTTATAGTTTCAGATTTCAGATATTAATCTTGTGTCATAGTTTCATATTTCAGAACGGTGTCACTAGACCTGTAGACTCCTACTGCCAGAAAATGATGTAAAGGTAGGGAAATAAAACATATGCAAAATACTTAATAATCTTTCACTGTCTAATTTTCTTTGAGTGCACCAATCATCCAACTGCATTTTGGAGTAACTCAAAGCACCCGATAAAACACTAATATAGATATTAGTGCACGGTGTTCATTCTGCTTAAGATTGGCATGTATGATTCCTTATTTTAACTTGCTAATGAAAGTATGTCAGTTTGATCCAGCACACACACAAAAAAAAGGCAGTTTGTGAGGAATCTGGTTAATTTGAAACGAATATTTGTTGGATGGATGCTATAGTTGAAAGCAGTAATTTTTTTTTGAAGAAAAGAGTTCTTTAATATTGTATTATGGAAGTAATGGAATTAACCTTCACAATCTTTAAACACTGCACTCAACTTTAGAGGCAATGCGAACTTTTATTCCCATTGCCTGAAAATATCATCTTATAAAATTTGGATATTTATTAGCTGATACAACATAACAGTGAAACAATTTATCTAGCCTTTGTGTTGTAGTGGTTAGAATTGTTTTGGAGATTAATATTATTTTTCTATGCAATCTAGGTTAGGATTGATATCTTTTGCACTTGCCCAATATAGGTTTGCCAACAACAAAAACTGTTGTCTACATGTTACTGATCCTTTTGTGTGTTATGTAGAGATGCCAAAGTGATCTGTTTTTTCTCCTGTCGTAGGATTGGATGAATAAATGTCTACAGCATAATTGCATACTTTTATCAAAGCTAGCAGCCAATGTTTAGAGAATATATAGGAAACAAAATGAAATGGTTTGAAACGTAGGTGGGAATGATTTTCAAAAACCTTATACTACTGGAATGGCGACGGCACACTGCTGCTGACCTGCCCAGAGAGGAACCGAATAGAGCCTGGAAGAAAAGTGAAGCTGATACTCCTTCAGTTCCTAATGTTGCCAGCTTGGTGGTTTTGTATAATTTTTTTAGGAGGTTTATTTGGCTTAATTTGATATCAAATGCATTGCAATTTTCTATTCATAACTATTTCCATTTGATATAATCATGTTGTGCAAGATTAATAATTACACACGTTTGCTTTCATCTACAGTTATTTGAATGTGCTGTTCTACAGTACACAAATTAAGAACATAACACTACAACCTGTTGGTGTATGTTGTCAGATTGCTGCATTTCCACTTCTCTTGCTCATGCGAAAACCCATTTCTTCTGTTGTTTCATTACTGGCATGCATGGCCATCAAGATGAGTTCTAAGTATTCATCAGCTAACTGAAGTTTCTCTCAGAAACCAAACGTTGCCGCAATAGGATTAGCCCACTTAACTGAACTGCACAGAATATATCTTAGTTGCAAAGTGCAGTGGAACAAGCCAACCAATACTATGTTGTTTTGGTCAATTTACTCTTTAAATATGTGCCGCCTCATTTAACGTAGGGCGCCGCGAAGCACGCCTTAAGATCTAGTTCATGTATACACCTCGATGTATCACACAATTGTAATGATTTATTAGGAACCTGATGTCAAAAGATAGTGGAGCATCAAACAAATTAGTGCTTTCAAAAAAAGTTGTTCCTACAAAATGGTACTATTCTCGCCCCAAAATATAAGCAAATTTTATTTGTCACGGTCTTCAAGATGCTACTTTAACCAATAATATTTATAAAAAAATATGCTATTTTAAATTAAAAGAGTTGCATATTATAATATTTTGTTTAATGATGAATCTAATAGCATTATTTTACATGATCGTCAATTATGAGTTTTTTTCACAGTTATAGTTAAAGTTTAAAATGTTTGAGTTTAATTTTTTCTAAAACTTGTTATATTTTGAGACGGATGGAGTGATATAATTGCATGCCTCCAGCCATTGATCATCGTGGTTCTAGACTATAACACATGGATTAAGTGTATACATATGTGTAAGAAATCCAACCTAGATTGAAAAATCAGAAATCTCTAATGTGAAATTATGCTACTAATCAAATATAATATATATACCAGAAAATTGAATTGAATCACCAACAATAGTCGCAGTGGCGATCCACAGCACTCCTGGGCAGCGCCAGTCGTATGGTGTCGGTGGTAACGTCCCGAGATTCTCTCCTTTATCAGCGAGCCGTTTCATCGTACGCACGGGTCCGCCTCCACCCGCCCGTCGCGGGCCTATACGACGCGGCGAAGGCGCTGCTCACGTGGGCAGGCAGAGGCAATGGTGCAGACGGGTGCCTCATGGGACGTCGACGGCGTGGATAGCGCCGGCAAGGTGCTGGCCGGGATAGCCGACCTGCTCCACCACCCGCAGGCTCTGTTGGCGGAGAATTTACACGATGGCATCCTCCTCCTCTCCAATCCCCATGGCTGAGGTGGAGGAAGAGCTGATAGGACTGGACTGACGACGGCGGCCTCAGGACAGGCGGATCCGCTGCCGCCGGGGTGGGGAGCGGTGGATCTGCCGTTGTCCTCGCACCGGTGACCGCAAGACCTCCTTCCGCTGCCGGTGAGAACGAACACGCCGCGTCATCGCGCTATTTCCATTTTCTTCTTCTCCGGCTTCGTTTTCCGTTGACCACTTCCAATCATCTTGCCTGAGCGAGCGCCGTCGCCCTGGACGTCGGCGGCTACCGCATGTGATTGAGCTGATTCGATATTTTGGTCGTTCCCAATTCCGCCCGACTCCCGCAGTCCCCCGGCCTCCCGTTAGCAGGTATCCGGCCTCTGCCGTTGATTGATTTGATTGAATCAATGAATGTGTATGTGTGCACTGCTATTTGCTGGGTTTGAAAATTGAATGTTTGATTATGATTTTCCCTTCTATTTTCAATTTGTAGGCTGTGCACATGTGCATCCGATCCAATCTAGCTAGGGCTAGGCAATTGGGCGAGCAGGAGCAGGACCTTGCGGACTTGCGGTTGCAGCGCCGGCGGCCGGCGGCCGGCGGGCGTGCCGCTGTGCGTGACTTCGTAAAATCGTGAGCAGCTGCAAGCTACTGGCTGCTACGCCTTAACTTTTTAATTAGCTGCAATCTTGCATTGGATCCCTCATATTTTTCATTCATCGGCGTATCAATGGTTACTGTGCAAAAAAAAATTGTTTGGGTTTTTATCCCTCATGCCTCTTCATCTATTCGGTGGGATGCGATGCGCGATTTGTCCAACCTCCGCGAGCACTGCTGGGTGGGCTGGTGTGATCATCTCCTGCTTGCGGAGGAATTAATTTGTTTCCCTACCGTTCTGGATTTTTATTAGGTTGATGGGGTTTTATAGGGTGAAGTGGCGCCGAGTCAATTCACTTATTCTGCTTGTGCGTCTTCATTTCGTTGTGTGCGATTTTGATATTGTTTATGTGCCTTGGCTATGTGCTTTTACCATTTCATTGCATCATCTCAGGCTTCTGCTACACGTGCACTTGCAAAAGGCACCATATTTGAGGATGTTATCTCCACGATAAAGGAGGTGATACCTTGGCTGTCCTGTCCTGCCGCACTTTTCACGTAATTATAACCCGACTTTGAAGCGTGGCATGGCAAACTTCATGAATGCTGTAAAAGAGGCAGGTGTGCACGATAATGTCTTAAATATGTTGTGACATGAATTTAGCGATGCTATGTATAAAATACTATTACTACTCAATACATCCACCTAATTGGCTAGGCAGGGTGTTTCATTTCATTTCTTGCGTTTTAACTTGGACTAACATTAATTTAGGCATTCAGAAAATTAAACATTGTATGCCAACATAGAGAAATTTACACCAGCGATATTTGTGAAGAGTGTCATCAGATTCCCACAATATATTACTGTTTCACTGTTTGTAAAGGCTCCATTTTTGTTATGAATATCAAGTTTTTATGGATTACTGTGTTGCGTGTTGCAGGTACTGATGTTCATGTTTTGAGGAGTGAAGCCGCCAAGAACAACCTAGAGCTGGTAGGGACTAGGGGTCCACTCTCATGCGATGGACTTTTAAAAAACTCTAATTTTTCCCTCTCATTATTGGTTTGCTGTAACCATTCATAATTCAGTAACTAATTGTTGAATGGGTTAATTGGAATACATGGTTACTGACTCCTGGACTTTCATAATTTCAAAAATTTTGAGTACTTGCCGTTATTTGAATATTTGTTGCTGAATAGCAAAGAATATTTGTGTGTGTTTGTGTTTTTTTTTTGTCTATGTCTGTAAATCTGGCTTCTGGAAGATTTATATATCTTGTGAGCTTCTATATGCTTTAAAGTATTTTCCAAAAAAAATATGGACATGTTCTCAAATAGCATTTATTCCTGATGGCCAGCCAATAATGTTGCAACTCAAAGACCTATATTTTCTAAATATAATTGAATTCTCATGCAGCTGTATTGACATTTTAGAATTGAAAGTTATCCTGGAAAGTATAATTTGAGAAGACAAGGGGCTTTTTTTTTTGGATGTCACTTCCCATAAAATCTTATATTGTGGCTAATTGGATTCACACTGCACTGTTGGAATTATGACGCCACAGATCACAATTTCCCCCGCTTCTCCTTTCAGCCTTTTTTCGCACGCTACACCTACCCTGTGCTAAAACATTTTCACATTATTAACAGGTAGTTATGCTACTGCATTATTTCGCTAAATTTATCATTGTGTACTCAATATTAATGTTGTAATTCAAATGTTTCCTTCATACTTTCTCACCATAATTATTATCATAGTAGAAACTCACACTTGGTATATAACATATTTACTTATAGTGACAGGTGCCACCATCTGCACTTATTTTGATTTTGTGACATTTTATTTCAATCCAATTAAAGTGTGCTGAGCGTCTAACACCACATCATCCAATATAACGTCAATAGTAACGAGTAGTGGAATATTAAACAAATAAAAAACATGTCCTACTACAGTATGGTTATATATATATATATATATAATCCATCATGTTTACCATCCTTTTCTAAACAATGCCATATATTAAGAAATTAAAAGGGATATTTATCTGCTAAACGAACAAATGGTGTTATTATAACTGACGGATTTGTCACGTCACATGGCGTGTCGCCGCGTGCACCTTTTAGTATGTTCTATAGGAGCTTCCAACAAATTCAGTGATGTGCCTCTTTCTGCTCTCAAACTCCCAGCAAATAGAAATCTTGTTAGAAAAGAACAAAAATGGAAGGAAATGGCTATGCGACCGAATTAAATTTCGAAAGGGAATATGCCTCTTATTCAACGAAATTGTATAAATATATCAAACTAATATTTTTTTTACAAATATTCTTGATTTCGCATGGATAGGAGGCGATACCGTGCGGCGTCGCAGCGCGGCTGTATGACACCGTGTAATATGGCGTGGTGTCGCAACGTGGACGTGTGATACCCGCTCTGTAGTAACGTGACAACGAGTCATGGAGTTATCTGAGCTGCCGTCATCCCAGTGGCATGGTATGACACCGCGCCGTTGTTGCAGAGGCATGATACCACATCGCACTTGAGAGGATGTCATAGTGATGTCGTGGTGACATAGTAGCGGCGGCCACCAGCGGTGGCGCACGGTTGTCGTGCGCCCGTGCGGCACCGCGTTATCGAATGACAAATGTGTAACACCGGTGCTTGTAGCAATTGCACCATGTGATATGGGTATATTTTTGTAAAACTTTTAAATAATGGTATATCTTTGTAAGAAATTGCTGAAACATTACACTTTTGAATTTTTTTCACGTATGACCAATATATGTACGACAGAGCATCCAACTAGTGCATATTAAATATTGTTTTTTGTTTGATTAGCCCCATATAGAGAGATATAGTACTGTATGCTGCCATCGGATGGCATTTGCTGAGCCTGAACAGCACAAACAGGCTGATTGAAATCAGCCAGGCTGATGCGTTTATGCACTTGTGAAAGCAATTCAATGTTACAGTGCTCAAATGAAACAGCAAATTAGCAAAACGAGGGGTTGCGGCTGAAAAGCCCAATCAGAAACTGTCAACCGATGGCAGTTGTAATTAGTTGATGACAACGGGTGGGCGTCCGTCGTAGTAATCTGTCTTGATATCACTCTTAGTACACTGTTTATCTTTCTCTTAATATCATTCTTGATACTTTTTTTTTGAGCGTTTCTTTGAGCAAATCCAAAAGCTCATTTATATTTGATCATCTATATGCCCATTTAAATGATCATGAAAAAGATTTTTTTTCATATCTCTATGCACTTTAAAAGATCATCCATATTACATCATCCATACTCCAATCCCTTTAATTTTAATAATATTTTTTAACAACCTATCTCCTCTTCTCCTATCATGTTGCTTGCCTTAAATATGAAGTGAAGAGAGAACATCCATATTTAGATGTTCTCTCTCCAATATGGATGATGCTTTAATTTTTAAATGATGTGATAAAGTATCTCTTAGAGTAATATTTTTCTCACACATACTTCACATTTTTTTGAGCGGCTCTTGGAGCAAACTCAAGAGCTCATCTATATTTGATCATCTATATGCCCATTTAAATGATAATGAAAAAAGATTCTTCTTCTATATATCTATACACTCTAAGAGATCATTCATATTACATCATTCATACTCCAATCTCTTTAATTTTAATAATATTTTTAACAACCTCTTTCCTCTTCTCCTATCATGTTGCTTGGAGTGAAGAGAGAGAACATCCATATTTAGATGTTCTCTATCCAATATGGATGATGCTTTATTTTTAGATGATGTGATAGAGTGTCTCTTGAAACAACATTTTTCTCACACATACTTTATAGATGAAGAATGTGATAGATGAGCTGTTAGGTTTGCCCTTAATACGTTGTTACATTCACGAGACATTGACCCATTCCACATCGTAGATACTACTCTAGCTCTCACATGAGTGGGCCCTTTGCCCTTCCCATGGAGTGGTTTTTACTGCTGAATTGCCGATTAACAGCAACAGTAAAATCACCAAACCTCAATACCTCATGTCGATTCCAGACAAGATTTTAGAGACCTGATCAGCCGATGGTACGATTAATCTAACAGTTAGGGCGATAAAAGTAGGACGGGCCGAGCCAAGCCGGACCGGGACAACTTAAATTGGGCCTAGACTTGAATAAAAGGCTGATACGAATTCTGCATGGGCCGGGCCGCAAGCGCGGCCCGGAGCTTCATGTCCTTAATGGCAGGGTCCTCAAGGAGCAGCACCTTGTCCTTGTCCCTCACACCAACCATATGGAGGTGATCACTGTCCTCTCTCTCCTTGCCCCTGAACAGCAGCCTCTGCTCCCTGGGCTCCAGCCCTGTCACCATGGACAATATTGCCTTCAGCTCACCTGCACAAATGCAATATTACATGTTACTAAATATCTTAATGATTTGTCCAAATCAGCACAGCAATAATGTTTTCTGTTGTTGTTGTTTTCTTCTAGCAAACAATTCAATAATGTTTAGTTATGTTTATCAGTTTATGTTTTGTAAGTAGGCTAGTAAACAGAATGCATGAAGGTTCAGGTTAGGTTTCTTCAATGTGACATCATGTGCTGCTGTCAGTGAAGGTACACGGCCGCCATCCCTGGTCAATATTCAGACATGTCCTCGCCATTCTTTGTGTTTTCTATTGCAAGAACACCACCATAACCTCTGTATTCTGGGTTATGGAGTTGCTGGGAGTATTCTGTCTGGGCTATGTGAGTTGCTGGGAAGGAGAAGGTGACAGTACACTGTACACGATACAGGCATACAGCCTCTTCTCTTGTCAGTTTTCCTTTTATTGATGAAGCTGGTGACTGACCTTGCTACTTTTCTAATGGCCACATGTGTCTCTATGTGCTAAGTAACATCAAGGACTTCACAAGGGTCACTTGAGAGAAGCGTTTGGTAGAAAGAACAGCTGCTTTCCCGTCAGAGATTAAGAGAGCTAAACTGAACAATGGAGGAAAAGGTTTTCACCCGAAGACTAGGAGGTCACAAAAGGATATTGATTGGGTCGTACTACAAAACTAATTCTAATCGGAGAATTAATACACCCTAAACCAAAAGCAGCTGAACTAATAGCATCTTTACTGATGCATTGCTCTGCAAACTGAATCCATGTTGATATACTACTACACGTCTACACGACAACAACTGAACTCTGTAAAGGAGTGCCATTATGCATGCCACACTAGCTCAGTCCTCAAGACCTCAAGCCTTTTATCGTGCTTACAAAATAACTAGTAAAATATCCATGTTTCTTCAACACAATAAAATGTGCTTACTGCTCGAGAGAATCCCCAAAAGGAATCATGACTGAAATCAACTTCTGAAGGACAACATTCTACCAGTCATAAATGTACACATAGTAGAATTGAAGCTTAAAACTTGATAGTTTTCCGTTGTCCTTGCAAGGTTTTCCGTTATCTTTGCAAGGATGATAAATCAACTTCAACTTTGGCTTGATAAAAAACAGGACGATCATGTACTAATCAACACCATATATATTCAGCGACTCACCAAAAGTGCAGGTAGCCCCAATGGAGACATCATGCCAGGAGAAGCCGGTGGTGGCCACCCTGACGGTGATCACCTCCACGCCACCTCTCCCCTCCCTCTTCTGCACAAGCATCCCTCCCGGCCTCACCTCCCACTCTATCTCCCCGCTACCACCGCCGCTCCGGCCACCGACATCGCCGTCGCTGCTGCTGCTGCTACTACTGTCAGTGCTGCCCTTGGAAGAGCTCCTCCTGAACAGCCTCTTGGAGTACCTAAGCTTGATCATTTTCACAAACGTCTCAATTCTTGCAACAATGGAGGACAGTATGAGGCTAGTGATGCTGGTGATGTGGCCGTGGAAGGAAAAACTCGGCGGGTGTGTGTTTATATAGGAGGCAAGGGGAGCCATGGGCATGGAAAAGGACAAGGCTTTAGAAGCGTGCTGTTGTTTGTCAAAGGCGCAAATGAAGGGGACAGGCGATTCTCGAAAAGGCCAAAGATGGGAACAGCTGGTGCTGCTCCTAGTCCAAGGGCCAGAGCTCGACAGGTTCCCTGAAAGTATGAAACCATGAGGCTGATATGTGGGCCTGACAGCACTTGTAATCCTCCAGTTTAATCTCATCAGCTCTGCTAGCAGTAACTAATCAAAGTTAAACAAACTGATAACCACTTATACATCACATATAACTCTATTACTGCTACTAGTGGATTAGAAGTCATTGGCACATTTGCATGGTTCTATCAAACTTCGTGTCAACTTTCAACTTGGATTATGTTTGGTGCGTGCATTTTGGTTGGACTTTGGAGCATTGCTGGGTAAAGTGGGTGAAATGGCCTGGGAGTTGCATAAATCACACTATACACGGGCAAGCATGGACACTTGGACAGAATAAAAAAATCTGGCCTGCAAAATGCAATCACATGGGAGTTGGCATTGGCAAAACGCATGGCAGGGCTAGCCTAGCAAGCTAGCTAATCTCCTTTCCAAGCACGATAATTAGGACGGTCGGGTTAGGATATGAACCTACCGGGGGTTATTCTAATTGTTGTGGTTGGTCGCAAGTTTTCCGGCTTATGTCTCGCATCTGCTCATATGCCGGAGGAAATAATGATGATGAATGATGGATCATGAGTCATGTCCTGATGATTAATTGTTCTTGATGTGTTATGTACGTGTGATGATTATTAGTATTAATATTAACATTGTTGATAAATCAAAAGGTGTAGTACTAATGTTTGGTTTAATTTCAGCTTTTAGGGAGGGTGATGCGGTAGTTAAGAGCATATGTGGGGCTTGGAATGTTTTTTCTTGGTCATATGTGTTGGATTGTCTGAAACATCTGAAAATAGATTAGGTTCACCTTTTTCGTGATACAGGTGTACTGTTTTGGTCCTTGTATGACAGTCATACACGTATATAGGAATAGGCTGGCTTGCACTGAGAAAACAATATGATCAAAATTATCTATGTGGATCAACTACTCACCTTAGATTCCCAGATAACAGTTTAGATAGCCATGCACAAAAAAGGGACAAAAATACGCTTAATTAAAGTGTTTCACACAATACAAAAGATCTCTAACTATACTTAGATAATTCAATTCATGAACTCTTTGATAATATGTTGAACTCCTAGTACCTCTGAAAAAAGAAAGAAATGAAAAATCCCTAGTTCATCTAGGAGAAAACTGAAAACACTATTTTTTCTGCTAAAGATAAGACTCCATGCTGAGTCATCAAATTGATGACAGGTCCTAATTATGAGCTTAGCTAGCCGACATTTGTCCTCCAGATGCAATGAACACCCACCTTAGCATCTCCTGCTCCCTGATTAGCTCCGGAGAACTTCATCCAAATGCAGGACGAAAGTGTGCGGGACATGATTTAATTAGGAGAATGCTAACCCTTTGTCCTGATGCCTGAGAATCTCTCCATTATTCTTGAGCTAAAACAGCCTCTCTCGGTGACACGCAGGCTCTGAACCCACATGCGCGCTCTCGCTTGGATTGAGATTCCCCGTCCCATGTGGCGACGATCTTGCCTGCTCATCTGGTCGATCCCCATGCGACGCGTAAGTGCGTGCGGTTGATGTTTTCAGACTGACTATATCCCAGATTCACAGGGCATGTGATACATGTTCATCAGAGATTCAGAGACGACAAGAAAGTAGAAGAAAAATTGACTGTGAGAGGAGGATGATTGGTTAGGTACGGTGGTTGGTGTGGATGTGTAACATTTGTGTGTAATGCACTCACTGCAGGATCACGGAGAGGATTTTGCTCATTGCTCATGCACTTCAGCAGTTGGACCGTTGACAGGTTAGTTGTGTGTGAGATGGACAGTAAAAAAAGTTCAGAAAAAGGCACCACTGTGTGGTACATGTGGTACTGAAACACATGAAGGGAGTTTCAGACTTCAGAGAAACAGGGTCAGAAACAAAAGCATATAATGTCCAGGCAAAATTCAGAGGAAAGCAAAGAGCGAGAAAAATGAGTGAGCAAACAAAATAGAAAGAAAACGACTTGGATGGGGCGACAAGTACGCGTGGCACGGCTGTTTTCCACGTCTCCTTCCTGCAAGATCCTCGAGCCCGATGAACCACTCGCAATCCATTTGGCTCAGAATCGAAGAAAAATATCCGCCGCCTGACAATCCCGCCACGTTCTTGCTGCTCCGCCATCCATCCAATCCCCTCTTCCTTCCTCCACGAACCGCGCGGAATTCCGCAGCAGCGGCGAGCTAGCGATCGATCGAATCGATCGGTAGACCGATCGATCCGCAGCCATGGCGGCCATGGTCGCGTCCACGGCTGCGACCTCGTTCTCCTACCACAAGGTGAGATGCCGTTCCCGCAGACGATTCTGCTCGTGCAGCCGTCGTGGCAGATCAACCGGTTGATGAACGCTGCTGTACTTGATTTGCCTTGCCGCCGCCGCAGCCGCGATTCGCGGTGGTGTGCAGGAAGAAGGACCGGGAGCGGCCGGAGCGGGAGAAGGAGCACAAGTACCCATTCAAGGTCGTCGAGATCACGCCGCCGCCGCGATGCCTCGGCGTCCGCTGCTTCCCCACCGTACGTCCTCTCTGCGCCTTTCTGAATTCTCTGATGCGTTGCAGTGCGTAGTATACGCTAGGAGTAGGACGATAGAGAAGCTGAAATGAATTCGCTTGTTGAGGAAAAAAAAGAAGAAGAAGAAGAAGGGTCAATGTGGAAATGCACGGGCTCGATCGCCAAGTCGATGCTTAAATTCATGAACAAAAACTGTACAGAGTGGCTAGTTATTAGCAGTGGAACAGATTCTCCTGTGATAAGTGTAGTAGCACTGTTCCTGAATCCATTTTGTATCACCGTTTCAGGCCTCTCGTTTAGTTTGTGAAAATTTTTTGGAAAAATATCGTATCAAAGGTTTGACCGGACATCGGGAGGGGTTTTTGGACACAAATAAAAAAAACCAATTTTATGACTAGCCTGAAAACTACGAGACAAATCTTTTGAGCCTAATTAATCCGTCATTAATACATGTTGATTACTATAGCACTTATGGTTAATTATAGTCTAATTAGACTCAAAAGATTTGTTTCGTCGTTTACAACCCAATTGTGTAATTAGTATTATTTTTTATCTATATTTAATGCTCCATACATGAGTCTAAACAAGTCTCAGTTTCAGAAATGCAGCAATATTCTTGGTAGCCTTGCATAAATACAGATCGAGTCAGTGAGTCAGTCTAGTGGTCATATTGTAGCATATATGCAGTGCCTTTTGCTTTTCTTTGAAGGAAAAAAAAGGGAGCGTTCTTTGACAAGGTTTTCTAAAGTGATCAGTTGATCACTGCCTGACTTTTATGTTATTACTGTAACTTCAAAAACAACAATGTGGCACCCGTGCTTTGCTAGCTAAACTTGCTGCAGCAGTAGTACTTGTTTTAGCCCATTCCGGTCAGTTCACAAATTCTCTGTAGCAAGTCAGGCATCCTGCAATTCCTGTCAGGGTTTTATGCGTCCCTCTGCACTGCACCTGCAATTCTTCGTGTAGAGAACTTAATTCCTTAACTAGTTAATTAAGTGGTCCGTGCTTTTAAACTGGCTGTTTTAAACTAGTACGGAGTAGTGTTTTGTTCGTGCGCCTTGCTTTAACAGTGCTTTCCCCTTGTAAAATTACGAAGCCTTTTCATGTTGGAAAGTGAAAAGGTAAAGCGATGGAATTTGGTAAGGTGGCATCAAAGAATATGCCAAATGTGAAGATAATATATCACAAAATGTGCGCAAAAGTGCTGTTAGATTCTCTATTGCCTATTGTTCTGCTAGAAATCAAGCAATGCCGCATGAGCATCCAACATGGGGAAAATTTCTCTACAGCTAATCGACTACTGAAAGATGTTAATGTTCTCTTCTATTGAAATCCGAATAAATCTGCTGCTTTTGCTTACCTTTTTGCGTGGCAGTGATCACCACTGAACTTACAGAGTTTTTCACGTCCAACAGACAACACCTCAAGCTAACATAACGGTATCTTGAGATAGTAAAACACAATCTAACCTTTTAAGGTGGCATGATAAATAAACGGTTAAATTTTGTTTTGATAACTCGAGTTATCATCTGTTGAACTTAAAAAAAAACTCTTAAACTTTTATGTTGACATGGTTCGGCAGAAAGAGTTCTGTGCTGCTTTGTGTCAGATGAACTGATTGACGTTCTTGCAGAACATCCACTGCGGCGAGAGCGTGACGATCGAAGGGCAGGCGTACACGGTGTCGGCGGTGACGCACCGGTATCAGCTTCGCAAGGGGCGGTATGAGCCCAGCGAGAAGCGCCTCGACGTCCTCTCCACCGGCAGATACCTCGTCAACCTCTACCTCGACGGCCTCCTCGACAAGTCCTAATCAATTAATAACAGCTTGTGTATATATAGTAGCATAAGTACTATGCCTTGTTTTTGCCACTGTGATGGACATGTGGACAACGATACCCGTCTGATGGACCACGTACGTCTCAATAGCTCTCTGCATTCACAAGTGCAGCAAGGGCATGCCCAATAATAAATTAGTGCCGTAAGTAAGAAGCATCATGCATGATTTCTGCATACGTGAAAGAAAGAGAAAAAAGAGAGAGAAAGAGGTTGTATGTTAATTTGCTTATGGTATAAAAGGTAACAGCTGTATGTTATGTACATGATTTTCATCATTGTAGCCTAGCTGTCTCTTAGATGAGTTATTTTTATTGGCCCACTTAATCCTATTTTTAAGCATATACATACAGCACAATTGATAACTTATTATACATAGTGTCTCATATGCTGTCTCTAGATGAGGTGAAAAAAATTACATACAACGCTGAACTCGACCGAGTGAGAGAGCCAACTTAACTTTGTAACTGCTTTTTCAAAGACGCGTCGCCCCCAACTCCTTCCGGCAACCTACTCCCTGCTCGCCTCCGCGTCACTCCTCCCCTCCCGACGCTGCCACCTTTTGCCGCCAACCGGGCTCACCAGCGCCGACAAGCCCCCTTCAACCCTCCTCTCCCGTTCTCCTCCCTCTTCTTCCCAGTGCCACCACCGTCAGCTCCGCCGGAGCTGTCCAACACGGTGTTGGTCGCTCCCGCCGTCGACCCCGACCCCGCGGCTCCGGCGACGTCACCACAACCTCGCGGCGCACCTCTGGTCTGGCCGACGCCCCCGACCATCCTCTCTAACTTCGGTGACCCCCTGCTTCTCCCTCCTCCCTATCCCACCCCGAACCTTAAATACAGGGTCAGGGTTCATCATCGTCGTTGCCATCACTGGAGTCACTGTCGCCGACACCCCCCCACCCCGTGTGCGTTGCCGCCATCGCTCATTAGAGCGAGCGGGCGAGTAGTATCACGGTAGGTAATATGTTTCTTTGAGTGCATGGACGATACCTAAATTTGTTTGGAGTATCGTGTAGGCCCTCATACTATCGAAACATATTTATAGCTATTATTTAATGCATGCATGCTAACGTGCAGGGACCGAACCAAAACACTCAAGGGGGTAGGGCTGAGCTAATATAAAATTATTTATTTTTGTAATTTATATGGTAATTTTTACATAATTGTTGGATACTCTAAACCTAGGCCTAGGGCTCCAGCCATACTTGCACTAGGCCTGGTGTTGCATCCCGCTAACATTTAGAGGTTGAGCCAACCGAGTGTTAAAAATCTATTGACCACTTGAGCCCCTTGTATCCAAATCACTCATCTACATCTTGACATGCTTGGTTGACGACAACCTTCAATGTTAGGTTAGGTGTTGAGAGCTCCATTGTGCCCATATTCCATTCTACCTCAATCCGAAAGACGATAATGAAAGCTCGCCGAGGTTATTGAAATGGGCTACCGTAGACCGTGAGATTGAAAGACGTCGTCGGACAACTCATCGGTGACAGACTCACTCTACTTCGACCGCCTTATCGATGGGGGAAACCACTCAATGGGTGGCTTGCCGTAGTGGTGATACACAGCAACGGCTGCACACTCGTGTACCAGTTCCACTTCCCTTGCACGCTCGCCTAGCGCCAGCCCTATGTTAAAGCACATCATTTCTCTCTTGCCATCCTCTTTCCTATTGGACGCTGCAAACCCTGACCGCAAGTTTGATCCCATGATCGCCATGATGTACTCGTCATTGACTCTGAGGTCTCGCACAACAGCTGCTCGCTTCGGTTGCCATGGACATATCGCAAGAGTGACCCTCATGGCCGCATGTAGCACGCCGAGATGATGTTGACTTGTCCCCGGCAACCAGCCCCTAGTTTGTACGCTGTCTTATGAGCTTTGTGAGGCCCTAGGCTCGCAACATCGAGCTCGACACAATGATAATGATAGCCCATAGAGAGATATGTGGACATGTATTATATGGCAACGTCATTCTATGGTTGTCATTTAGAAATGAATAAAGCATTCTTGCATCAAAAGCGATCTGTGGTCCCATAGCAGGATGAGGACATAAGGGCGTTTCAACTGATATCTCCGACAATTGGAATTGTCGGATAGTAGGTGCTTAGAAATGGATAAAACATTCATGAACCTCCCAGAAATTGGCGTTGTCGGATAGTTTGGTGACATGCGCGTCCATAACCGGTAGGTTGGCCACACGCTTTTGTTCGTGGACTAATTAGCATGCACCATGCTTGTCGAAACCGTATGTGTATAATATTAAAAGAAAGTGAAACGGTATGCCAAATAGAGTGGAGCCTCAACTACTCCATGTCAACGTGTAGACCGTATTATAACTTGTTTGGACCATTGAGGCACGTCGAAACAAGTTTAGGGAGCTACGGACATGCCTTGAGAGTACTATGATCTAGATAACACACCTGAACAAAATTGTATACTGGCTATGGAATTTTCTTACTACGATGTTAACCAGACCTCTGTTGTTCGATCTGTGCAGGAATCGAGTGCAAAGCATGGCGCAAAAACGTGACGATGTTCATTGCACGCGTGCTTCATCGCATTCATATCCCGTCCTGTCCTAGGCACCTGGCAACCCTTGTGTCTCATGTTGACGATGAGTTAACCGCCTAGCCAAACCGTATGGGTTTAGATAAAAACACGTACTTACTCCGTAACCAAGCATCTAAACTACATGCCACTTTGGCAGAACCCATGTGACAACATGCAGTCATGCCATTTGTGATGCACACTAGCTGGCTGCAACAAAATGTGACCACACCACCAGTAGTGAAACCCAGGGGAGGTTTCGCCTACGGACAAAATCACCAAAAGCGGCTTTACCCCAACAGACGGCCAGGATGTGTCCATCGCGATGACGCCTTTGCGTTGCCATCTGGGACGTCCGTTCCCCCACGGCAGCAGCCTCCGCCTCCGCCTCCACTGACACGTGGACTGAACACAACGCGACCACCTGACGTGGCCGCGCCTTTACCCAACTCCACGCCGCCCATTCGCCATCTGGACACCCACGTAGACCTCGTCCATACGCCGCTCGCCCTGTAGCCATCCGTTCCACAAGCCCGTTGTCTCACCGGTCCATGCACCCGATCCACAGAGATGGCCCCACACAACCTCTCGCTTGCTACGCGGCACCGACAAAAAACATGAGCCCAGCGATAAGCACGATGACAGGGGGGCCCCACTGGGGCCTGGGCCTACCGCCGCGGGTATTTAAGTACGCGTAGCCATTTCCATCGAAGCACACACACAGTCGAACTCTCTCTCTCTCTCTCGCTGAGACGCAGACTCTCACAGTGCTTGAGAAGAAAGAAAAGAGAGAAAAAAAAATGGTGTGGAAAATTTTCATCTAGATTAGGCATAAACACAAGGTAAAAGTAATTAAAACGCCATAAGTAACAAGCGTGTCAGAGAGAGAGACAGGACCCTTACGACGATAAATAAAAACTCTCCCTTTTCCTCTCCGTTTCGCGTCGCCCCTCCTCTCTCTCGCCGCACCGCTCGCCTGAGATCTCGCCTCGGCCGTCGACGCCGCCGCCCCGCCGCCTCCGATCTCCCACAGGTATGCCCTTCCGCTCCGCTCGATTCCGCATGCGATGATGGTTCCCTTTCTGGTTGAATTTTTTTGGTGTTTGTGTGGTGGTGATCTGATTCTGTTGCGGATGACTGTGCTGTGTGTTTGTGGTGGTGTGTGTGTGTGGTGTAGGGCAGGCGGAGGAGGAGACCGCGAAGGTAGAGGGGAGGAGATGGCGGCGGAGGAAGGAGCGAGGTCGCCGACGAGGATGCTAGCGGAGGGGCACCTGCGGGTGGCCACCGGCGGGGGCGCGCCGGCCGACGGCGGGATCGCCGTCCGCCACCTCCCACACCACCACGCATCTAAGAAAGGTAGTAACTGGCTTGATCCCTATGTGCGCCTGTGCGTGCCTTATCTGTTCTATATAGCACTGAATTATGCCATGGTGTGAGATTTTGTGTTAGAATTCGGGGCCGGCAGAGGTCTTGTTTCACTGTTTGCTAGGATTATCACTTGGGGTTATAGCTTTTATAGGGTTATCTGATGATGGAGCGTAGCAGAGGTGAGGGTGTAGTTAGTCTTTGGGTTGCTTGATGTTATGCATGCTAATGATAGGCTTGGTTGCTTCAAGCACAGTGTTTAGTAAATAAGAGTGTTGAACTGTATATGAGTTTGATTTACATCAAGTCATGTCAGCAAGAAGGAACTAGTACATTGGTATTTCTTACGCTATTTAATCTCATAGTCTCTGTAGTGTTGTTTACAATGGTAGGAAGAACAAGAGGCGTAGGAATAGCGGGAATAGCAAAATGCGTTCATTTGAACTATGTTTGTTGCCGGTATTCATGACTGTTTCTAGCAGATCTAGGCTGTATTGTTCTTGTCTGTAACTCTTACGCTTATTTAATCTTGTAGGCAGTACAATGGTATTTCTTACACTATATGATCTCGTAGTCTCTGTAGTGTAGTTTAGAATGGCGGAAAGAAAGAGGCGTAGGCTTGGCGGGAAGAGCAAAGGCGTTCATTTGAACTGCCTGTTGTCGTTATTCATGACGGTTTCTAGCAGATCTAGGTTGTTTTATTCTTGTCTGTAAGCACTGAAACCCTAGTCTAAGTAAGGTGGAAAACCAGGTTCCGACAAAGTCGAAGCGTCCAAAAAAGGTGTTTAATGGCTTTTATTGGAAACTAGTTCCTGCTTTCCTGTCTTCGTGCGCGCAACTGGTAAGTGGTAACGCATTTACCGGTTTCTATACCCTAATTCAGTAAGGTGGAAAATCTGGTTCCGACAAAGTTGAAGCATCCAAAAAAAGGCTTTTTACCGGTTTTTATTGGAAGCTAGTTCCGGGTTTCCTGTCTTTGTGCGCGCAATCGGTAACACATTTACTGGTTTGAATCTAGGTGATGTGAATACTGTCCTGACACCTCATGCTTGGTTGGTATTGTAGTTATGCGATTGGAAGGGCTTACGTTTGAATTTAAAGCTGCCAAAAGCAGACATTGGTGGCAGTTTTTGATAGTTTTAGATGGCTGTGTAAATCCTTGTGTTGGGTCCTACTGCCCTTTAAACTCATGCAATTAATATTTATTTGTCGCTTCCCATATAGTATGATGCGTGTCCATGATTGGTTCGCATTTATGTGTATATGTTTAGAGGGGTTTAATATTCAGTTAAATGCTGCCAAAAGCGCAAGCTGCAAACCTCCAGCCAAGCTCCTTTTTTCTAAGTCAAACTGTATGCACCTGATTTACATTGGGTTGGGTGGTTGTAATTTCTATGATTGTGTGGCTTATTTCTCGAATAATCAGGCTATTTCGTTGATATAGTAGTTCTGGTAATTATTTATTGTTTGATGAATTCATTTTTAGTAGTGCGTATCCATCCTTTCTTTGGCATCTGTTATATGCAGTTGCTGTCGGTTCTATCTGCCAGCCAGCTATAAGTTGCTGCAGTATGAATTGACAATGATTTTACATCTATTAAGGCTTGGCACTCTGGCCTTGTGGGAGTCAATTTTAATTGCATAGAAATGTCTGCTGTGAAGGCTGTTAGTGTTGGACACACAAGTAAATACTTTGTGGACAGGATGAAAGAAACATAACGTTCAAAACTTTTTATTCTTGTTAATCTTTTACATATTTAGTGGACAATCAATGCAATAAATGTGCCTAATCCAAATTGCTTACTCTTTGTAAGACACACTTTATTCGTTTGCAATTTTACTTGTAGATATTGGGATACACCATGCTACTCAGTCTATATTGATATTGCTATTTTTGTTTATACTGCTTTAGAAGGTGCTGGTGGGAAAAATGAACTAGGCAACCTTGAAGATGGAGATTATGTACCATCTCAGGAGTTGAACAACAATCTAGTTAATGGGAACAGTAAGGTTTGATCTCGCACCTCATATGATACTGCCATTTTTTCCTTTGTTGGTATGACACTAATTTATCATGGCCTAACTGTCATTGCAGGTTCCTGCTACATTAGATGAATATAAAAGGCTTTTAGTTCCTGTAATTGAGGAGTATTTTAGTACAGGAGATGTGGAACTGGCAGCTTCCGAGCTAAGGAGCCTTGGATCTGATCAGTTTCATAGTTACTTTGTCAAGAAACTCGTATCCATGGCAATGGATCGTCATGACAAAGAAAAAGAAATGGCGTCAGTTCTGTTGTCTGCCATGTATGCTGATCTACTGAGTTCTTCCAAGATGAGTGAAGGCTTTATGATGCTTTTTGAGTCAGCAGAAGATCTAGCTGTTGACATTCCGGATGCTATTGATGTCTTGGCTGTTTTCGTTGCCCGTGCTATTGTGGATGAAATACTGCCTCCTGTTTTTATCATTCGAGCCAGAGCACTGCTTCCTGAATTTTCTAAAGGTATTGAAGTTCTGCAAGTTGCTGAGAAGAGCTACTTGTCAGCCCCCCATCATGCTGAGCTAGTTGAGCGCAAGTGGGGCGGGAGCACTCGCTTTACTGTGGAAGAGGCGAAAATGAGAATCCAAGATATTTTGAAGGAGTATGTTGAGAGTGGAGATACCGATGAAGCTTTTAGGTGCATAAGGGAGCTGGGCCTTCCATTCTTCCTTCATGAGGTTGTGAAACGTGCTCTTACCCTTAGCATGGATAATCTGTCATCACAGCCATTGATCCTGAAGCTGTTGAAGGAATCAGCTGCAGGTTGCTTGATCAGTTCTAATCAGATGTCTAAGGGTTTTTGTCGTCTAGCTGAGAGTATTGATGATCTGAGCCTTGATATTCCATCTGCTAAAACTCTCTTTGACAAGCTGGTTCTGACTGCTACATCTGAAGGATGGCTTGATGCTTCATTCACTACTTGTTCTGCCCCTAGTGAAGATATGCAAAATGCAAGTGGCGAAAAAATCAAGCATTTCAAAGAAGAATCAGGACATATAATTCAAGAGTATTTTCTCTCAGATGATGTCCCGGAACTTATTATAAGCCTTCGAGAGCTTTCTGCCCCAGAGTACAACCCTATCTTCCTCAAGAAGCTCATCACACTAGCTATGGACAGAAAGAACAGGGAGAAGGAGATGGTTTCTGTCCTCCTTTCTTCTCTCAGCTTGGAACTCTTCTCCACTGATGACATCATGAAGGGATTCATAATGCTCCTTCAGTCAGCAGAAGACACTGCCCTTGACATTGTGGATGCTCCCAGTGAACTTGCACTCTTCCTTGCTAGGGCAGTTATTGATGAAGTTTTGATTCCACTGAATTTGGATGAGATCAGTTGCAGGCTGCGCCCTAACAGCAGTGGTAGCCAAACTGTTCAGATGGCCCGTGCCCTTCTTTCTGCTCGCCATTCTGGTGAGAGGATACTGCGCTGCTGGGGTGGCGGCACTGGCTGGGCTGTAGAAGATGCAAAGGACAAGATCGCGAAGCTGCTTGAAGAATACAACACTGGAGGTGACTTGAAGGAGGCTTGCCAGTGCATCCGTGACCTTGGAATGCCCTTTTTCAACCATGAAGTGGTGAAGAAAGCCCTAGTTATGGCAATGGAGAAACAGAATGAAGCAAGGATCCTGGCTCTGCTGCAGGAGTGCTTCGGTGAGGGGCTGATAACCATCAACCAGATGACAAAAGGCTTTGCTCGCGTCAAGGAAGGCCTCGATGATCTGATCCTCGACATCCCGAATGCACAGGAGAAGTTTGGAGCATATGTGGATCTTGCAACCAAACGTGGATGGCTTCTTCCATCTCTGGCCTAGCTTATAGCCCCAGGCGGTTAAACTTGATGAATCTTCTCCATGTACATCTCCAACCCAGTCTTTAGCACCATACCAAAAGTTTTCCTGTTCCTAGTGTACCTGATACTGTTGTGTTACCGTATACCGGAGGATGATAGGTGGTTGGCCCTGTTGGTACTTGAGATAGTGTTCCATTGGTTTGTTTTGGGAGTTTATGCATTGGGAGAGTGAATAATCATATCGTTGCAGGTTATGGCATGCCATGAACAATAGAGCTGTTCAGGATAAGTGGAATTTTTGTAATTAGCTGCCGATGGCTTCCAGCTTCTGAAAGCTCTGTCATTGTGAATGTGCTTTGTCAATCTAGTTGCTTAATTTCAACTTCTCTGTATCACCTGCCATATGTATATCTTTTTTAGCCTGCTGCCTGCACAGATGCTCTACTTACGTGCCTTTGATGACGACGTTAGCATAATGGCACAAAAGGCACTGGAGCAAAGCATGTCAACACCATGTCAATACGCATCACATCGCTTTCTCGTCATCATCATAGCGATCCTACAAGTATCCTTCTCTAAGTATGTTTTTCTTTAGGACCACAATCTTAATTGAAACTGGAAAAAAAAATCTTTACCATCAAGCCAAACACTTTCTTCACATTAATCTTGCGAAAATTTTGGCATTGACAAAGGTTAGCACTACCAACAATGATTCTTTTCAATGAACTGAACATCCGAAGTTCTGCAAGTTTTGTTTGGCGGAGGTAGTATTACCTAACTTCACACACGCGCGCGCGCGCGAGAGTATTACCTAACTTAGATGGTCCTAATCACCTGAAGGGCCCATTTTTGCTGGACCAGCTAGGTTAGGCCCAAAACACATTTCTCAGCCCATCTAAGCTCTCAGCGCGATCCTACGGCCTGCACGAATCACGATGCGGAGCAGCCGGCTTTCTCCCTCGTAATCGTAGGCTCCCTCGGCGGAGCGGAAGCTGAGCAGTGAACACGCCGCCGCCGCCGCCTCAGCTTCCTGCCCGTGACCGGCGCCGTTGACCACGGATCCTCTCCGTTGACTTGAGGTGAGCACACGTCGTCTTCCTTCCCAAGTCCCAAAATCCAATCTTTATCCTTAAAACGTTTGCGTTCAATATGCCGCCGCAGGAGCCAGCGAATAATGGCGGGGGAGGACGGCAGCGGCGACCAGCCGCCGGCGCCGGAGGCCACCAGAGTGGATGCAGCAGCCGCCCTGGAGCCCACCCAAAAGACTCGATGCATTCCGTTCGAGGACTGCGTCAACGGCATCACCAAGGCTCTCAGACGTATGGGCGCCGCCGCCGTCTTTTTTTTTTCTTTCTTTCTCCGGCGAAGATTTTTTTTTATTCAAAACTGAGAAGAAGGATTTCCTTGTTTGCGTCTGTGAGACAGATCCGACGGTGCGGTTCATGAGGGAGCAGATGGAGAAGGTCGGGTGCCCGATGCCGCCGGGGATGATCAGGGCGGCGGAATGCGGGACTCACACTCACACCGGCAACTACTCTAGCGGGAAGGGGGTATGTGAATCTTCCCCCTTCCCTTTCATATATCTTTCTAAGGAATTGCGGTTGCGCATGGTTGGATTAAGGGTGTGGCGTGGACTGGACTATGTGTTGGGGATTTTGCGTTGCCGATTTGTTTGGAGCTAGGAAGAGTTTGCTATGCGTTTTTGTGTTTAGCCATTGGTGGTTAGGTTGTGAAGTCATAGATATTCGGTTCATGGTTTGTGTCGTCTGAATTTAGTAAAGATAATCCTTCAGTTTTCTTGGAGATTAGCATTAGATTAATCTAGGATGTTTGATCACTGAATTTATGTAGATGAAATGTGTGTCTCTCGCGATTTTTTTCTTCTATTATTTATTTTTTGCTGCTGTGATGGAGCAGAGACACTCAACTCTATATGTGATGTGTGGGTGTGGTTTGGTATTGTGTTTTGCTGTGACAGGCAAGTACTTTTTTTAGACAATATGCAAAGTATGTTAGGTTCAAATTTGCGACTCATTTTGAAACAGTTACACCAAGGCTCCATGTGGGTTATAGGATTCATCAAAGCCTGTTGACAGGATTCGCCATTGGATAGTCAGAGCCTGCTTGGATTGCTGCAACTTCATCATTTGCTACTACCTCCGTCTCAAAATATAAGCACTTATGCCCTTTTTTTGAGAAATTAAGGTTGAGGAAATGGAGTGTTGTGATTGGTTGAGAGGAGAGGGTAGGTGGGAGTGATGGTTGTGATTGGTGGAGATGGGGTAGGTGGGTGTAGAGGTAGTTGTATTTTGAGACAAATTTGAATTGCTCAGGTAGTTATATTTTGAGACGGAGGGAGTACTTGTTAACACACCAGCTCACTCAAATTTTGATATTTCATCAGCATAACATTATCACCATGTAGTGTTGTATTCTTCTTTTTTTTAATATAGTAGTTTATGCTAGTAGAACATCAGTTTGACCCATGATAGTGGCAACCTAGGTCTCAATAATCTTTCTTCCTAAGCTAGAGATTTTGTAAAAAAGATAATTCTTTCTTCATTGTTTTTCTTAATGGGTTTTACATCTGCGCTAGGTTCTATCTCAAGTTATCTGCCAACAAGACTTTTCCTAATTTTGCAATTATTTGTGTCCAGATAAAGGTCTGCTGTGATGAAATTCTACATCAAGAGGACATAGATCGGCTACTGATTCATGAATTAATACATGCTTATGATGATTGTGTCACCAAGAACATTGATTGGAAGAACTGTGCTCACCATGCTTGCTCTGAGGTAACAAAATACTTTGTAAGATGGAGTTACATACAAACTTTATGCTCGGTTATGAGTTACATTGATAATTGACAGTACATGTTTTATTGTTAGATTCGAGCTAATCACCTTAGCGGTGACTGCCATTATAAACGTGAATTATTGCGTGGATTCATGAAGATAAGGGGGCAGGAGCAAGTAAGTATTTTCACTGTCTTATTATTGAGCTTATGCCGTATATGACATTGGTTATGAATATTTACACGTGAAACCTAATCTGGCATAGTGTCCTTTTCTGTTCTTAAGTGCTTTCACATGTTTGTAATTTTAGTTCAGGCGAACTTCCTCTCTCAAAAAGAGTAAGAGAGAGAAGAAAGAAAGAAAGAAATAGGAACTAGTTGGTCACAATCTTACAGTACTGAAATCGTGACATTTACAGTTCGAGACTCATTTCCACTTTATATCTTAGATCCAACCTGGCATATTGTGGACTCAAATAGCAAAGCATGGGCATTATGGCCTGTTTGGTACAACTCCTCCAAGATTTTTGTCCCATTGACCTGGAGCTATACACCTATACCAAACACTTTGGAGATTCTGAATAATATAGAGTGGAGCTGCCGCTCTGCTCTTGAAAATTACACTACGAATCACGGCTCCACTCTCAGAGCAGGAGTTGTACCAAACGGGGCCATAGTAATATCAAAATCTAACATACTAAATCAGCTGTGCAAATGGTTAGAGTGGATTAAAAGAAATTAGCAGCATAGATAGTTAAGAGTTGGTCAAAGGAAAAAACGTGTCATTCCATGGTGAATGACACAGACAGATATTAGTTCACAAACATAGCACTATGGATATGTTTGTTGTACGGATCGCTAGCTACATGCATCTGATTTTATTTTAAAGGAGGGCAAAAAGCTTTGCCTCCTATATATTGATAGAGCAGGAGAGGGTTTAACAAATATATATAGGTCCCATACAAAACAATCGGCCCACCAAAAGGAAGCGACTAAGTTATATCTCCCGGCGACATTATCTCTTGTTGGCAAACAGCATCCGTCTTTGTCCATGCCCGTGTGCTTCCTCTTTATCTTGGCTTGTACGGTTGCTGGGGTGGCGGTGACATGTCAAAAGATCCTAGCATTCTGTTCATACCAAAACTCCCACACAACTAGGAATGTGCATCTGACTTTAACGGTACATACAAATTAACAAATACATACAGTACATTCATGCCGCTGTTTCTGATATTGTCACATGTATAAATTCACACTGTACTAAGGCATACAATGATACAAACATTTGTTAATACTCACAGCTACCTCAATCACAACCCAAAAGTGATGATACTTCTCCACATCATAGAAATCCACAAGTGATTCAAAGTTACAGAGAATTGTGCATAGTCCTTTTAGATCTCCGACAATCGCTCTAAATCTATATTAATCAGCAAGGTTACTATTGAACATCTAGATTTGTTGTTGCTCCTAATTTTGATGTTCCAAATGTCAAGAATGAAGAAGCAAGAATGGGAGACCATGGATTTGTCACCAGTATCTAAATATGGTCCCTAACTGCTATGGTTTGAAGGTGCACTAATGATATTGTTGTGTTGTTTTATGATATGAGATTCAAAAGTAAACTTGATTTTTTTTCCCTTTCCAGCGACTTGTGTGACACATGCACTTTCTAAACCATATCTGAATTATGTATGTTCTGATGGTTTTCTGCATTTCTGAAGGAATGTGTTAAAAGGCGGACTCTGATGTCTCTCGATGCCAATCCATACTGCTCGGGTGTTGCAAAAGATGCGATGGATGCTGTGTGGAATATATGCTATAATGATACACGGCCATTTGATAGGGCTCCATGAGGTATATTATTGCCAACATTACAAGCCATGAACTAAGATCGTGCAGCCCTGCTGGGGATAGTGCTGTGCTTCTTCAGTAAATTGTAGCTGAACAAACCGTGGCAAGAAAAGACGGAACAATTTTGCTAAGAGCAAAGCGTACAAGCCATTCATTGGGCTGTTAGTCACGAGTATAGTACATGAACATTGTAATGAATTAGCTCATGTGATGATTTTATTATCTTTTGCATTACATTACATGGTTGGACAAAGTTTAATAAACTCCTAGAAAAAAGTTTTTCACAAGGTAAACTTTGCTGTCTTCTTGAAGGTATTTCTGGTTTGGTCTCCCTTTTGAGATTCAAAACATGTGTAAATGCATTGTGTGCGGGTCCTTTTTCCACTTGTCTGTACCTGATAATGCTCTAGGTAAGCTGATTGTATGTCAAGAATACGTATACTACTCACCGTTATCTTTTGGACATGCCTTTTTTTAATGTGATCATCATTTATTTGTTGTGGCTTGGTTTATCGTCAAAGGTGTTTTAAGCATAACTTACAATTTTTTATATGTGGACAAAATTCTTAATAAGATGAATAGCCAAACGTCCAAAAGTACTACTATCTATTAAAAAACCAGAGTGCTAGTGTATACTTCCTCCGTCCTTTAATATAATGCGTCTTTGTTTTCCGTAAACTCAATATTTGAATGTTTTGACTAATAGTTAAATTAATTATATTGGTGTTTAGTGGAATGCATGTGACAACATTAGATTTGTATTTAAATGTTTTTTCATATGATGTAAACTTTATAGTTTTTGATAATTTCTTGTGGGATGAATTAATGGTTAAAGTAGAATATTGTAGATCGTGTACAAGTGAAATACATCTTGTAAGTAATATTTTGATTCTACTTTCGCAAAGCATCACGGAATTCAGTATCCACAGGCAGCATTGAAATGTCATCTATCTAAGAGCAGGTACAATAACTAATCTAAGTTGGCTTCAAAAATTTCCTGTGCTTGGTTGGAGGAGAGAGAAGAGAGAAAAGAGAAGAAGTGGGCTCTAAATTTAGAGCTTGCTGCGTACAAGCTTCAAGAAAATTTATGAGAGAGAAGTGTGAGACATATACACTAATGATATAGTATACATCTATAACTAACTATTATATGGATAGGCTATTAGGTTGGCTCTAAATGATATGTCAATTTTTGGAATAAGCAGTTGGCTCTACTATTGGACTTCTCTAAAGACAGCTTCAGCATGGCCAATCCAAGTAGAATGTATGACCCTATCAGCTCTAGCTACCCAATGATGTTCCATTCATCACTATGCTGTCTGTGCATGCCTATATTGACAACTTAAAATTAAAAGGAAAAGGGTAAGCAAAACGTATCTCAAAACGTTTGTTCCGACAGAAAAGAACAGGATCAAGGTATGATCTATCGTGACCATCACTGTCAAGCAAGCAAGCTAGCTACTTTCACAAACTATCAGGGTACTTAAAGCAGCCACCGTAGGCAATAGCACAGCCTCCTTTTTCAGCTTAAAAACGGCTCTCAGGACAACCAATCTTAGCGCTTAAAACTACTAGTTAGCTAGGTACATCAATCCAATGGCACTGCGATTTCCTATTCCAGAGTTGCATGACACTAGCATGGCGAATCTTGAGAAAATCCAAGCAGCAATTAACCTACTCTCAAGAGGGCATGAGATTAACTGAAGTAGCTAGATGCCTAGAACAATTGTAGTACTACCATTAAATTAAACAAACAAAGATGATTTTTACGGTGGTCACTGCTAGTGATCTACTATCTCCATCTTGAAATATAGCTATATTAGATCGGATGTGATATTTTCTAGTCTAATACAAACAATACCTTAATACAGATACATTGGATTAGAAAATGTCTCATTCTTCCGAGGATGCTATATTTTGAGACGGGATAGTAAACTGTATAAACTCATAATGCCACCTCAATCAGTGGTACTCATATTTTCTTACTCGTAGTAGAATTAAGGGAAAGGGAGTACAATTGTCTCTACTAGTGATAAAATTCATAAATCAATAACTCCTATCGTTCTACCGGTGATAAGAAACCATCGTAAAAGTACTCGAATTCATAGCACTCCTCTTACATGCTTATAGATGCTTGATTGGTTATGGCCTACTAATACCTTTTGTGAATTCAAACAAATCCTTCATCACCCCATTGGTTATTAAACCCCACATATCTATCTCTGCTTCGGAATTCGCGTGCGTGCCAGGGGCTGATTAGTCTAGTGCCATGTGGTTTTCACCGGCGAGTGGTGCTCACATGTGAGACGCCATTAAACTAGCTCGACGAGCTCTCGTCCCCAGAAAAGCCAAGGCAAGCAGCCAAGTTTAAACTAACGTCGAGCTCCAGAAACTATAGATTCTTCATTTCTTCCCATGGGATGCATCATCCTCCCAACGCCAAGGCCGTGGAGGGGGACAGGATGGAGGTAATAAATCTACACGAGCTCTCTCTGTACCTGCAGGCTGCAGCTAGCGATATATATCTCCCCTGTGTCCTTTGACTTGCGAGCTGTCTGCCCTCCAATGCCCTTGACTGATCGATCACTAGCTTTAGCCTTTGCTCTATATATATACTCAGTTGCACACACACGCAGTCACAGATGCAGGAGGAGGTGTGAGAGAGAGGTGGCTAGGTGATCACTGAAGATTAGCTGAAGACAGCATGAGGTTACCTGCAGGGATTGTGAAGCTAGTTGCCTTGGTGTTCTTGCTGATCTTCAGTCCGTTTCAGCAGCAACCAGGTGTCGGTAAGTCATCTGATCGATATAATTAGTTTGATTGATCTTACTTCTAGCTTTATTTATTCATTCCTAACATTAGCACTTCAAAGATCATGGTATATATCACTGAGTTCTGATTTTTTTTTCTTTTGTTCTTTGTGGATTGATCGAGCAGGTGCCATTAGGCTTCATGACAGAAGGCAGCACGGGGAGCAGTGGGCGGAGGAGAGGACGCAGATGAGGACGTTCATGACCATGGATTACAGCGGTGTGAGGAGGCGGAGGCCCATACACAACTGATTGAGCTAAAGATAATAGCCCTGATTAGAGATAGCATGAGAAACCATGAGACTTTCAGTTCTGCCTATATCTTCACTCTTCAGGTTCCAGTGGCAGCAGCATCTACTGAAGCCTGCGTGATGTTAGGAGAAGCTGATCCATCATGTGTTTTTCTTTCTTTTTTTTCATTTTCGTTCTCCTGTACGTGTACCTATGTGTCCAGCAGCGTGCACTGACGAGTGCAAGCAAATTTTGCCCCCTGACCAAATGTTAGTATTAGGATATATATATATACGTACAAATACTACTACTAGTAGTGGTTATAATGTTTAGTTTCATCACATCGTTAGTTCTCTGCTTCTTCTGTAAGTGAAATGGCAGCAGCTAGCTAGCCTGAAGTTTCATCATGGAAATTCTTATGTACCTAGCTCGTCAAACATAATGGAAGATGTATACTGAAGGAGCATTTGCTATATACACTTTGAATGATCAGCTAGATGTTTTCGCTTCAACACACACACACACACAAATTTTTTTCGCTCATGTTATTAGTGGACAGCCGGTGTCCAGATAAGATAACCATCGGAAGTTCAAACCTTTGAATTGACGCCCTTAACAAATATATGACGTTTTGCACATGACAAATGTGAAAAAGTGACATGAAACTGTAGCATTACCTTCCACATGGCTAGGATTTTAATCATGAACTTGATTTGAGTACATTTGAATTATGTACGAAGTTAAAGCAGTATAAAGGTGTGTGTTCTTCTATCAGAACTCATTTAGCATGAAGACGTGTTTTCTTTTCCTGGAATATAAAAAAGACCATTCACTAATGTTGATCACATATTTTCTTTTTCTTTTATTATTTTTTCCGGATGCTAACTTGTCAGCAAATATAAGGAGTTTCAACAAATGATCAATTCTGAAAATCTACTTTAAAGATCAAAAGCTGAGACATCTCTTCTAGTACCAGAATACCGACCTAATGGCACCTCACAAAATGGAGTGGAGGAGAGAAGAGAACAATTGCCTCTCTTCCCACTACTTTTCACTGAATTTACCACGAAATCAACATACCGCTGATCAGATTCACAGTTTCACACCGGGGTTAGCTCTCTCTCCAGTATGCAGTACTTACCCAGAAATAAACATTGTTGGCACCAATGAAAAGCAGAGATCACATGGGGATCATCTAGGGCTTTGTGGAAACTAACAAGAGTCTGTCCAGCAGAACGGCGATTGGGCTTTTGACCACCGGTTGTGCGCGCGCCTGGCTTTGACCTACGGCACGGCTGCTTCGGAAACGTTGTCTTTTTTCCTTTCAGAAATGTTCAGACATCGTCGTATAGTACGGCACCGTCGCCAGCAGCCCAACACTCTGCCTTTTCTATCAGGCAAGTGATGCCCAGGATATAATCCTACTAACTTACTTCCTACTAACTTACTTCTTGTGCTGTTGTTGTGCATTGCCATTTGCCAATTGCCTATAGGATGAAGTGCTTACTTGGTTTCTGATTACCTGTGGTCTTGCAGATCACGCGTAATGGCAATTATATGCGCTGCGCGGGGGGCAATCACACGGTGCCGGGCTATTGTGATAGGGACGCCGCGGCAGCAAAGCTGAAAAGTCCCGGGGAAATGATACGGCGCACTGAAACACAGTGCTAGTACTACCACTTTATTTTGATTTTTTTGGAGGCGTTTGTTGGCGGTTGTCGCCATGCCATTTCTGCGCCTAGCTGAAAAAAGCTTGTTGCACCGTCTTACAAGCCAGCCTAGCTGCAGACCGAGCAGAGCGGTGGAACGCTATACCCGGTATGCCAAGTTGGGAGAGGAGACGAGAAGCGAGTCGGTGCGAGACGGAGGACCACGTACGGCACGGGACGCAGCAGCTGGTGGTTTGGGCGATCGAGGCTCTAGTACGCAGTAGTCGTCGTGTGGGTGGCCCCCCACTCGCACGTCGACGGGCGGACGACCGGGCGTGGGTCGCGCGACACGCGCGGAGGGGACGACCGGTTTGGAGACCGAGGAGGAGTACGTGCGTGGACGTTGTTGTCCTTGCTCGGGATCGAGATCGGGGCGAGCCCTCGACACGAGGCCTGCGTGCGTGCGTGCTCGGCGCGACGCCCCCGGTGCATATGCGCGATGTCCCCGGTGCAAATGCGGGTGGCCATCGGTCTCGTCGCGCCCGCGGTTGATTTGCTGGCGCGCCTGCCTCACCTGCGTGCCGTTCCTCGGTTCCACGCGCGTCGTCCGTCCGTGTGTGCATGCATGTTGGGGATGGAAATCGGTGGCCGCCGCGCATTGGGGATTGCGGAGCGGGGGGAACGGGACCGATGCGAGTGTTGCTCGCGGCAAAGTTGTCGAGGTTAGCCGCACGAGGTTGTCGAGGGTGAGGGTGAGCGGAGTTTGGGCTGGGCAAGGCCGCACCGGCCGGTCTGCGGTTTCGTTTGGGTTGGTAAGAACTTGGGAGGCCCACTCCCACAGAAAGGTTTCATGGGCTGAATCAATTTGGACGGGCTTCCGCAATATGTAAGGCAAGGCCAGCCCACTCTAACCAAATTGCAATGTGTCGGAGTTGTTTCTCTCCAGCGGTGGAACAATAGTATCCTATTCGTCACTTTTTTAGATAATGGAATACTTATTTATTTTTTAACCATAACTTAACTGGCTAGGTATCCAATAGAAAATTGTCCACCAAACTTAAGTTTTAGATTTGACACAAATGTCCGTATTTATGACTAATATTCTTTGAGTGCTAGGCAATGTACTCGTTGACCACGAGACGCCAGTGGTAATGTCTGTAATATCAAGATATGAAGACCCAGTATTCGAAAACGCCTCTAGAAGTAGGATGTACGTATGTGTATATATGTATGAGTGTGCACGTAGTTGTATGCGTATATCGAAAACAACGAGAAATATATAATTATAGCAGAAAATATATTTTTATCTTTACTGTTACAGCTAAAATATAATAAATTTTAAGATGAGAATATGCGGACGGACATAGTAGTCGCTGTGCATGGTATGTACACCCAAAGTTTTTGTGTGCACAGGGGCGAAGGCAGGGGGGTCTGGAGGGGGCCTGGCCTCCCCCAACAGCCAGCGCACCCCTCAGTCCCTCACCCCCCAACGCCTGCACACATGAACAAGATCCCCGCCTACACACATGTACAAGATCACAGAGCTAGCTGCAGTTACGCATATGCATCAGACTATTAATTAACTAATCAACTTAATAGTGTACTACTACTGGAGAGGATTGCCTTTTATTTTCAATTGACACTATGCGGCTGCAATATTAAGCAATTCTGCCTAGCTTACCTTGTACCCAAAAAAAAAAAAAAACTCTCAGACTAACAAACGTTAAAGGCCAACATCCATTGAGAAGCATTTTTTTTTCTTTTACTCTTAAAATATTGCTGGTCCATTTTTTAATTAATGTATAAGTATCTCAAGAACAGCAAATAAACTTAGAGAGGTATAATTTTGCGCACATATTATATAACATTTCAGGCATAATTTTAACCTCTTCTAAACCATAGCATAAATTAATTGAGTCTCCCTATGATATATTGATTCTAAAATATTAGTTAATACTTATGAGATAAATGGTTCGTTCCTCATTTTTCCAAGATATAGCTTTTATTTTGGATTGTGTGTCTATATATCTACATGCTCCACTATGTCTGGTATTTATGTTTTTTTACATTGATAGGATATAGTACTACTTACGTTAAATGGATTTTTTTTATTACTGTAATTACGTGTTATTGGCCCCATGCTTAAATCCTGGCTTCGACCTGTGTGTGCATAAGGAATATATCCCATTGTAGTTGTAGACAGGATAAAAATGGAGACTAATTTGCTGGCAACTGCTTATTCAAACTTGAATGTTTTAGGCTCTGCTTTTGTGATTAGTAGTAAACATCATAATAGCTCCATTTGGTCCAATCAATTCAGATGTTTAGGTGCGTTGGTACGCGGAACAGAGCATACGCGATGAGAGACGGTTGCACAACAGTACAAATGATTATATTTCATCTAACTTCGGATATGTTTCACCAAACAGGACACTATAATTTACACGCCTTTTCTAACTGCAACCTTTGCATCTTCGAACAAATAAAAGAATATTCTCTCTTCGATGGAACACAAATACTTGATTCCCTCCGAATACAACAGTTCCACCTGACCTGAGTACATTCCGGCTACAGCAAGCTTTGAAGCACTGTCTGCACTGACAATACACTACCTAAATCGAAGTGTGCACCACGTTCCCCTTTCACAAGCTTATGTTACAATCCTACGAGAACCCATCACCCATAATACATCACTATATCAGCATGGGCATGCCAGTATGCCACGCCATCTTTTCAGCGGTGTTCCTCCGCGACGAAAAATGCACAGGAGAGGAGAGGCGCCCGCGAGAAAAAGACCTGCAGCACGCCGTCCACATGGCCCTGTGCACGTAACAGTATCTCGCTTTCACCTCACCTCAACCTGCAGGAGTTGCTGTACCGAGCCCACGACGCGGCCACCACCTCCGGCACCACGTCACGCTCCGCCAGCCGCGACATCACCCTCGCCCTCGTCACCTTCTTCACCAGCAGACGCCACGTCTTGTCCGCCGGCGCCTTCTCCGCCCGCATCTTCGCCTTGAAATGACTGCACGGAAAAATTTTAACCGACCGAAACGTTAGTTACACGGATCGTCGAATCTAAATGTTCGCTAGTGGAGTATATTAGGCGTGTGCGTCGATTGGATTAGATATTCGCGTGGGATTGGATGCGGAATTGGAGATTTTTTTTTCGCGGCGTTCTCGTCAAGGCTCCCCATCCGACATCCGTGTCGTTTTCGGTGAAAGCGAGTCGAGCCGTCGCGGGGAACCCAGTGGCGCGAACGGATGAATTCCGTCCGCAGAACGGGCATCTGACGAGAGGAGAGACAACCATGGTTGGCGATCCAGTGAAATTTTCACTGGGCATCGTACGCTCGCCGGACTGTTTTGTACTGTTTGCCTCGGCGCGCGCAAATATCTCGGAGATATTGTAATAAAAACCGCGCGTTTACCACGTTAAAAATGTGTCCTTTTTGTCGGTAGGTACTGTATGGTGTCTCACCTGCACAGCGGCACGCGGCACGGGTGTTCGTCGTCCGGCGCCGTCGTACGGTCGCAGACGGAGGCGTGGAGGCGGAACAGCTGCAGCATGCGCCTGCACCGCGTGCACCCGGCCTTGCGGGCACCACACGCCGCGTAGTGCCGCATCAGCAACCGCAGCCCGCGGCACGGCGCCGCGCCGTCGCAGGCGCAGCCGTCGCCGGAGAAGATGTGCTCGAGGGAGCCCATGGCGTCGGCGAGCTGGCGGTACGCCTCGCGGGAATCCCTCTCCCTCGCCCACCTCTCCCTCCGCTGGTCGGCGTCCTCCAGCAGCTGTAACACCTCGAGCTCCAGCGCGGCGTCGTGGCGGCGCGCGAACCGCCACCCGTCGGACAGCTCGACGGCGGCGAAGTCCTTGGCCGCGAGGCGCGTGCAGCGGAGGTACAGACGCGGCGCGTCGCAGAGCCTTGCAAGCTTGAGCATGTCCACCGCGTGCTCCGGCGTGAGCCGCGCCGCCATGGACGCCTCCGCCGCGCGCTTCAGCCAGCCCACCCTGTAAACGTGCGACAGCGCGAGCAGCTGCGGCGCGTGCGCGGTCACCGTCTCGTCATCCTCCGGCGCCACGTTGGAGGCGTAGAGGAGGCGCAGGAAGGCGAAGACGGCGTCGGAGGAGACGCCGAGGACGCGTATCGTGCACTCGGTGTTCCACCCACAGCGTGCCCTGTCGATCATCCGCTCCAGCACCGGCGACGCCGTGGCCTTGAAACCAAATCCAAAAACCAAAAATCATCAGCCACGACACAAGAATTCACCACCAGAACAGAGAGGATGTATCAAGATGCCTTACGAGAACGAAGGAATGCGCGGCGATGCTCTTGCCGTCCGACGTGACGACCTGCACGTCGGCGGCCATCGACGGCCGGAGCGCGTCCAGATCCACGCAGCGCGTCATCGATCAGTACACCACCTCCCAAAAAATCCCCCCAAATTAGTCTTTGATCAACAATTCAACGGACCGGGCAGAGGGGGAACCAAGAAACGATCTACACAGGCGCAAAGAAGCAAGATCGAATGATGGATCGATCGCGATGAGAGCTGAAGATCTCAAGCTCAGGGACAGCTATATAATGGCGCGGAGGAGGGAGCCAGGAAGCCGAGGAGATAGTACTATACACTTATACAGTTCACCGCTAGCCGAGCGTGGACTCGTTCACACGCATCGACCTTCCGATTTCAAATGGACGGCTGGATATGATTAGTGAAAGACGCGCGCGCGAAGAACTCGCCCGAGAGGATTAGTCAGACAAGCGGGTGGATCCGAGTCAGCAAGCCGATCGCTGGAGCCCGCGTTGGTTGGGCCCACCGGCAGCGACTACCATGACATGCTGACCCTACCCCGGAAGCTTGGATGTCTTACGCGTGGCAATACGGACGGTTAGGATGCCGGCACGTAGGCGGTGTGATCGCCACGAACTGGATTGGAGAGAGAAGGTAAGTGAAGATTGGTTGGCTGTGGAGTTGCTGACTCGGACACACGTTTAATTCCGATCTTGAAATCCAATCCAAACGCGGCAGTTTAATTTGCTGCTATTTTATTCACAGTTTAATTTTCTGCTATTTTATTCCCTGACGCGTTCGTTTATCACATGGTGATCGTCTATCATTACTCCGTCAGGTAGGATATGCATACATAGCTGTGTTAATCATGCCTAATTTGGAACAGTTTGATATAGTACATACCAGTGGTAATTTTATAAGTTTGCCTTTATATGTACTATAACAAAAGACACAACTACTTCACGCAGTATGTCAGGCTATAAAAAGTCTACGAGGAAATAAATTAATAAGTCCCTCATGGCAGAAAACCGTGACCTAAATCACGCAAAATTTAATCTGTCATATGGAATGGACGGGCAAAAACAATCTGCCCCGTTTCATTGTCTCGCCGATAGCCAATCGCTTTGCCGGAACAGATCTATACGCCAGTTAGGATATCAGTTTCAGTCCACATCATGATGATAAGCAAACCAAAAACCGGTTTCACCCTCACTCTCTCAAATGCATAGGGACAGCGTACGTACGACTCAGAGTGACGTCTTTAACATGGGTAGGTTTAATTGCACGGGTAGTATTATATTAGTACTGTAGCAATGGTACATGCGGTGTTGGTGCACCGTTCATGTCATTGTCGGAGCACTCGCAAGTTGTAGCTGGATGTCAGCAGGAGAGGACAATATGATGTACTCTTACAAGTGTTGCCATCTCATTCATCACAGATTTTTTCTTCGACAGATTTTTCTGAGGCGAGGTGAAGAAGCAGATTGCAGATCACAGAGAGGACAGGAAACGCAAGAGACTCCCCGGGTGTCATCTAGTGCGATTTGAGTGACTAGATTCACTGGAACACAACACAAGGGTAGCGATGGTGAAATTCCCGTGGTATATGGAAGTATACATGCATTGATCGATGCATGGTTCGGTCGGTCGAGCAGACGAGCACATCGCCCGCTAGTACATGAAGAGGCGAACTGGGTATTCTCTCCTGTAGTATACAATACAGGACAAAAACAGTGAGCTGGTGACGAAGAGGAGCGGAAGATTCCATCCAGGATTGGTGACGCGAGAGTGTTCACTGCCTAGGTGTGCGTATACACGGGATTTGCATCGGTTAAGATGCACGAAGAACTCACTAGATCTGCGGCATCTCCCCAAAAGGAAATATTTCTTTTTCATTTTGGTTTCCGGCTTGGAGGGAGTTGTGTGTACGTGTGTACGATGCATGTACTGTGTCGTGTCGCGCCACGCACGAGGAAAACTTGGGTTTGGTCTCGAGGAGAAGGGAACAAGGGAAGGAGGGTGATGGCGGCATGGGCCGATGGGCGCGTCCGCGCATGCATCGGCCGCTGATCTGCGCATGGCTGCAGGCAGGGGGAAAATGGGCATATGCGCTTGCGCGCCCCAGCTAAGCTGGAGCCTGGAGGGTCGCGGGACCTGTGGAGACCACGAAGAATGGGCGCGGATACGTGGGTTCGCTGTCGGTATCGAGGACTCAACCACTCCTTGGTCTGTGATGGCAACACGTCAGCCAGTCACCGCTGTTGGGTTTGGTGTTTGCCCCCGTCGTGTACCATGCCTGGGTTCCGGTTCCTCCAAATTCACTGTGAAACGCACAAGGAGCGAAGCCTGAAGCCTGCTTAATCTGCCTTTCGGGCTGAAATAAGGCCTAGCAGCCACGTTGATACACTGAGTTGCTGGCTTATGGCCTATGGGCCGTGGTACTAACCGAGCTATCCGAAGTCAGGCCGGCGGCCCAGGGCTCGCCTCGGACGGACATCACTACATTTGCCTGTTGGAGTTGGAGAAAGCCCGAGTGCCTGACAGCCAACGCCACCGCGAGTCCGAGAGTCGGAGTGCTGAGATTGGGAATTTGGGAGCAAAGCGAAGCGATCAAAAATTCAGAATCCAGAGGAGTATTATGACCTAGCCACAGTTCTACTGGATTTCTTTTCTACAGCTTCATCCAAATTTTTTGCCCCAAAAGAATTGGCTTCAATTCTTTTCTAAAGATTTTGACTAAAACGATTCAAGTCAATGGGTACAACGAGATGCACCATATTATCTGTGGCCCACATCCACTCGCAAAATCCCAATCATTCAGTACCCGTCTGCACGAGTTGCTGTTATAAAACCCCGGAAACCAGGAGTCCAGGACCCATTCGATCACCGTGTGCGAATCAGTCTCTTCCGAAACATCCACCCTCAATCCCGAATCACCCGCGCCAGATCGACTCCCTTTCCCCATCGCCATGTCGAACCCCGGCGGCGATGGCGGCGACCCCGCGCTGGGGCCGGACGCCGACGCTGCGGCGGGCGAGGGCCTGCAGCTGGCGCAGTTCGCGGCGGGGTGCTTCTGGAGCGTGGAGCTGACGTACCAGCGTCTCCCGGGCGTGGCGCGCACGGAGGTGGGCTACTCGCAGGGCCACCGCCACGAGCCGACCTACCGCGACGTCTGCGGCAGCGACACCGGCCACGCCGAGGTGGTGCGCGTCCACTACGACCCCGAGGCGTGCCCCTACGACCTCCTCCTCGACGTCTTCTGGGCCAAGCACAACCCCACCACGCTCAACCGACAGGTGCGCTCGCTCGCTCGATCGTACTAGATAGGAGCCACGCCTTTTGCCGCCGCACGCGTGTGCCGGCAGGGCGGCGGCGGCGGCGATCTTTTCACCGGCATTGTAGGAGGCTCAGTGAACCTGGCTCGGGTTTTGTTTTGTTTTTTGTTGACTTTTGGAGCGCGCAAGTTGTTGGCCTGGCTATTCTGGGCCGTTAATTTGGTAAGAGAATCTGCGGTTTTAAACACCCCTACGTGGTCATTGACTGTGCGCATATGCTGGCGAGTACTGTATTGCAGATTTTGCAGTTGCACAAGAACAGTTTGAAAACAACAACTCCAGTGCTTTTCTATTCGAAACACAAGGTTAGAGTGTATCCTACATTATATTGAGTGTATCCTACATAGTGCTAAAATTTGTTTTTCAATAATCTTATATTAAGTGTATAATACGTTATATTGGACACAAAAATCAACTCTTACAGTATTCTCAAATTAGGCATGTATTATATTGAATGTATTATATTGGACGCGAAAATCAACCCTTATCTCAACTATATTTTGGGGCATGTGTTAGGCACTATTGGAAATGCTCCTAAAATATAATTTCAAGAATTTAGTATAAAATACTGGTCTCCGATAGTCTCCAAAACAGTCCTAATTTTACCTCACACCCAATATTGAAAAAAAAATGAGCTAGATTTGGAGCTCTTTTGGGAGTTCCCAATCACACCAACCGTGAGAGAAATTGAATGCAAATTGGGGACACTGTTGGAGTAAGGATTGATTTTATGCCCAGTATATTTTAGGATACACCCAATACAAAATTTTTGGGAATCAAATTCTAGCACTCTATTGGAGATAACATGGAGTAGTTGTTGTTTTCAGATTGTTATTGGTGCAACTGCAAAATCTGCAATACAGTACTCACAAGCATATGCGCACAGCTAATGTTGATGGGAAGAAAAGATAAAACTTGATCCCCAGACATTTTATTTTCTTGATAAAATTAGCAACACTTGATAGTACAGCATGCGCAATTGTGCTAGATAGAGGTAGGTGTCAACATTTTACTGCTTATAGTATGACACGACCATTGAAATGTTGATATATGGAAAGCAACTCTGAAATAAAAATCTATTTGGCTGGCCCATGCCATAAAAATTGCAAGTTGGGTAATTGCAACTCTGAAGGGAAATCTATTGACCTGGGCAATAAAAATTGCAAGCTGGCTAGTTGCAACTCTGATACGAAATCAATTGACCTGTGCTATAGAAATTGCAAGTTGGGTAATTGCAACTAGATCTGAAATGAAATATATAATATATTGACCTGTGCCGCAAAAATTGTAGTCTTAAATTGCATCTCATCCTAATTTCCACGTCTTGTAACACCCGCATCATGCGCATGTATGCGTGCAGGGCAACGACGTTGGGACGCAGTACAGGTCTGGCATCTACTACTACACGGCGGAGCAGGAGAAGGCGGCGAAGGAGTCGCTGGCTGAGAAGCAGAAGGAGTGGAAGGACAAGAAGATCGTGACGGAGATCCTCCCGGCGAGGAGGTTCTACCCGGCCGAGGAGTACCACCAGCGCTACCTCGAGAAGGGCGGCCAGTCCGCCAAGAAGCGCTGCAACGACCCCATCCGCTGCTACGGCTGACGCCGCCGGACATGCCGGAGCACTGTGCTCGAATTGCCGGCATTGCGCTACACATGTGAGCACGTTAATAACGAGGCATACGCGATTGTGCCTGTGAAACACTGAAACTACATGTGTGTGTTGGAATAAACGTGTTGTTGTGAAGGTGCAGTGAAGTCATGCTGTATTTGCTTACTGCTCGATCATCAACGAAATGCCGTGTTTCCTTCTGTGTTGTACCGATGGACTGATGACATAGTGGTGTATTTTCAGCTGGTTTGTTGTGACTCTTAGCAGCCATAAATTATAGATTTATTCCGAAATGCCAGCGGGATTGGCACAAGCTCTCTTCAGCTGAATAATGGGAACGAGCCGGGGACTTGAAATATGCCCAAGTGGCCATGGACGACTGTAGTAATTGGCCAACGTTTTTGTCAGCCACGTGCTGGTTAAGCGGTGAACATTCACCCGCATTATGGATTACGGGGACAACGACCTGTTTGCAGTTTTGCACACTTGCACGGCGAGCGGGGCAGCCACGTACATCAGGTTACTCCATTTAGCAACCAAACTTGACTGGCAAAATTCCCAAACTCACCGCACGGTGCTTCTCCAATCCACGCCCCTCAGTCACTCCACTCCTCGGAACACGGCGATGGCCGGCGGCGACCTGATCAGCCTCGTCGGCGTGGGCGCCGCGGTGACCGCGGCCATGTGGTACGCGCGCCTCGCCGCGCGCCGCCTCCGCCCGGGCACGCTCCGACTCGCCGCGTTCGTCCCGGTGCTCGCCGTCCTTCCTTTCCTCCCGCTAGCCTTCCGCGCGCTCCACCCGCGCGCCATCTCCGGCTTCTTCCTCGCCTGGCTCGCCGAGTTCAAGCTGCTGCTCCTCGCCGCGGGACAAGGCCCGCTCGACCCGTCCCTCCCGCTCCCGACCTTCGTCGCCATCGCCACCTTCCCCGTCAGGCGGCGCGATCCCAAGAATGCGCAGGGCTCGGGACTCGGAATCGTCGCCTCCTCCGTGATGGCTGCGCTGCTCGCCGCCATCGTGTCGCTGTACGGCCACAAGGAGCGGATGAACCCGTACGCGCTGCTCGTGCTCTACTCGCTGCACGTCTACCTCGCCATGGAGCTCGTCCTGGCGCTCGCCGCGGCGGCGGTGCGCGTGGTGATGGGGATGGATCTGGAGCCGCAGTTCGACCGGCCCTACCTGTCGGCGAGCCTTCGGGACTTCTGGGGACGGCGGTGGAACCTCTCGGTGCCCGCGCTGCTCCGCGTGTGCGTCTTCCGCCCCGTGCGCTCGCTCGCCGGCGGCAGCGGCGGCGCCGCGGCCGGCGTCCTCGCGGCGTTCCTCGTGTCGGGCGTGATGCACGAGCTCATGTTCTACTACGTCACGCTGACGCCGCCGACGGGGGAGGCGACGGCGTTCTTCGCGCTGCACGGGGTCTGCGCGGTGGCGGAAAGGTGGTGGGCGGCGCACGAGGGGTGGCCGCGGCCGCCGCGCCCCGTCGCGACGGCGCTGACGCTGGCGTTCGTCATGGGGACGGGGTTCTGGCTCTTCTTCCCGCCGATCACGAGGCCCGGCGCCGACAATGTGGTGATCGCGGAGAGCGAGGCGGTCGTCGCGTTCCTGCGGGACGCCGGCGGCTGGGCGGCCGCCTCCGTCCGGTCGGCTTTGACCGGCGGGTCGACGGTTGTAGTTTGATACGATGGGTGCATCTCTAGATCGCGATCCGGTTCTGACAATAGCAATTTCCAAGGATTTCCAGATCGGAAGTGGCTGCGCCCGCCGTCTGTTGACGAAACTGTACCGGTGTCATGTGATTCCAACATTTTTTATATAAAAAAACTGGTTCCTACCCATTTTAGATCGTGCAGACACGTAGGCATACTAACCTTCGTGTCAAAGTATAGATAGCACTTATACCGTTTTTTAAGAGTAATGAAGGTTGAGAAAATGAAGTGGTGTGATTGGTTAAGAGGAAAGGATATGTGAGAGAGATGTTGTGATTGGTGGAGATGGGATAGGTGGGTGTAGAGATAGTTGTATTTTAAGACAAATTTGAATTGCTCAGGTAGTTATATTTTGAGACGGAGGAACTATACTACTAATACATGATGGGATTTGCTATTTATTATATCATCACCAAAAGTACAGACCTTAATTTTAAAATTTAAGATTTTTAGGGAAAAAAATAGTCTCCAACAACACCCCTAAAGCAATCCTAGGAAATCCTTTATCCGGATTTATCGTCAGGGTTGGCGCAGCGTTCCCAATCCATCCTCCCGCGTCAATTTCTACTCTTGCACGATCCACTCTGCATCCTCCCGCGCGCATGGCGCTCTCCCGCTGCTGATTACTGCTGAAATCTGTTGAGTGCTGCTGCTGAAAATTAATGCTGATTTTTGCTGTAAACTGTTGCTTGTTGTTGAAATGATGTTGATTGATGCTGTTGAAAATTGCTGCTGATTGGTGATGTAAACTGTTGCTGGAAGTTTTTGTTGTTGCTGCTGCTGTAAACTGCTAAGGATTTGCGATCTCGTTCCAGATTAACGTTTTCTGTTGACAGTTCAATGGGTGGCCCACATTTTAATTTTAGGAGACCAAGTTTAGATCTCTTGGAGAGATCAATTCTTTTTAAACACAATATCTGGTTAGGCCCCCAAAACAAAGATTTTTGGAGATAAATTTCGGTAGACTCTTGGTGATGCTCTTAGTATGTCGCGAATAGGGAGGACGATGCACCTTCAACCGCTATTGCGCGACGTCGACAAGGCCCCCCTGCTTCCCTTCCTGTTAGCCTCCGCCGAGCTTACCATACTTTGTCTCAGTTTCCCTAGATGTCTCTGCTGCCAGCAATGGCATCACCATCCAGTGGTGAACACAAAAAATTACCGGGAGGTCCAGTATATATATGCTAATAGTATAATTATTGAGTGATATAATGATCAATATGACATAAAATAGCTTTAAAATGATGAGCTAACCGTCATCCTGAGCACTGGGTAAGGTGTGCATAGGCACGCCACCATCGCCACTTACGCCACCGTCGCCATCACCCCTGCCCCAACAAGGTGCCTCTCATACCTCCTTCCTTCCCCTCCCCACATTCCTCCCTCCAAAAACCGATCAGGTCTCACTACCACCAACCCCACCCACTGTCAGCCTCCATCCCCACCAAATCCCGCCACCGTGGTAGAGGACGTTGTGCTAAAGTGTATTAAATTCTTGTCTTTTTTACTGGATGTTGTGCACGATGTATACTGTATGTTTCTTTGATGTTAAACATTGCAAACATTCTTTTTCATATTTCATCTACTTAAAAAAATTTTACCAAGCCATATTATAATTGTTAACTAAATAGCAAAAACATTCTCACCGCATGATAAAACTCATTTAATCATTTTTCTATATGGAAAACAACATCCGATCTAGTCACGTCTAAATCCCACTGTCTTCGTTGCTTGTCAATAAGGATGTCGGATTCAAGTATGCATGGGCCATTGGGCTTTTGGTCGTTTGGGCATAAGAAACTTTTAGGAACATATAGTTAGGGTCCATTTGGTACAGCTATAATTCTAAATTTTTTTCTCCTGAAGTTAGAGTTGTACCATACATTTTAGAGATCCGTAAAATATAAAGTGGAACTATAATTCTGCTCCTAAACTCAGCTCGAGCTCGACTTGTTTGGGTTGGCTCCTACAATAAATGAGCCGAGTCGAGCCTATGCTCTAGTTTGTTTATGAAATGAGCCAAGCTTAAGCTGGCTCACAAGCCTAAGATCATTATAATACTAGAAAATAGGCGCCCCGTTGTATGTCAGGCTAATATAAAATTATCTCAATAATGTTGTCATGGCCGCTTCATCTTTGTCAGGACCTTGCTAACTTCAAATATGACAATTATGTTGATGAATCTTCAGTAGTAGTTGACACAGCATGGCGCATTTAGCTGGCTAAGATCTGCAATGCCACAGATAGCAAAGAAATCATAAAAAAAAGGTCCGAAGAAATTAAATAGAGGCGTGGTGAAGCATATTAATATTTGGTAGAAGATTTAGAGTTGACAGTCAATTATACTTGAGAAATATGTACATATGAAAAACTGAAATTTATATCTTTTCCTCACTGTTCTCTGTACATTCAAAATTAGGTATCTTATTGGTTACATAAGTCACAGAACATATATGTTTACACGTTAGTACCGCAGGGTAAATTAGTGCTTTTTTCAGAACAACATGTTAGCTGAAAAAATAAGGTTTAGTTGAAAAAGTGGCAACGTAAGGTCCCAAAATGAAAAACAGAGAACTGAAAATGTTGCTCACACCAGCAATAAGACGATTTGCCAGTGACATTGCCAGGATGCTAATACCAAAACAGCAACAATACCCTGGCTTGAAGTCTGAATCTCCAGAGTGCCCTATTTATGAAGCTAGAAGGCAGTAAAGCGTCAACACGCACGCACGCGCGCGCGCACACACAGGGAATGAACTTCCTCAATATATAAACCTGGCCAATTTCATCTTTTTTATATCACCAGGCCTATCAAGAAAATTTGTATACAAATTTATATTTTACAATCAGAAGGTCAATTCTTAAAGAGACACATAAATATTCCAAATATGCAAAACAAAATGTCAATTTGCAAAATTTCCGGCAACAAATTAAATATGAATAAGGCCTCGGGCCACATTAACTTAAATAGCTTGTGCAGTTGTGCTTCATCCTCCCATCCAGATGCTTGTGCTTGCAAAACCCCAATTCCCAATTAAAAAGGACATACAAATGAGAGGACAGAAAAAAAAAAGAGAGCAATCATCAGAAAATAAATGAAAATTTGTTTGATGAAATCGTACAGTGTTGATGACAAACACGGCGAGCTCCTCCGATCCATACTGCTGCAGCTAACGAAATAGACAAGCAGAAGATGAGCATGTACATGCCTGCATCTAAAATGCCAAACGAGTAAATACTACCAGGAATGATCTGTAGAGTAAATAAAATACAATTCTGATGCAAGGAGTTGTGGTGCTTCTTTTTCATCTCCAACCATCGCCGTTCTCCTCGCCGTTGAGGCGTTGATTCTTCTTCCCACCCATATTTGAGGCGTCGGAGGATACGGTATATCCCACAGAAAAATTTCCAAGCTGCTCACCCAGGAAGGGGAGGTATGCGGCATCAGGCCTCGCTTGCCCTATCGTCGTCACCGGTCTGGATTGGATCTGGCTACCCCGACTTCGCCGCCGTCGAAGCCGGAGAGCGCAGCGCAGAGGAGGCTCGTGTGGGAGGTGGTGGCGCAGGAGGAGGAGGAGCAGAAGGCGTGCGGCGCTGATGGATGGCACGGGAAGAGTCCCGAGCCTGCTGTAGAGGAATTGGGGATTAAGCACTTTTGCAAAAAAGCTTCCTGAAACTTCATATATTACGACAAGGTTCACCGCAGTTATCTATCACGGTCGATCCGCAATCCAATGGCTGTGCGAGGGGACTTGCTCGGATTGGAAAGCTCTTCAACGGGAAGGGACACGTGGACCAATCATGGCGCGAGAAAACGTCCATGAGATGTGTTTTATTTATGTAATGAAGTTATTATTTGTAAACTAGTGTTAAGTGGATTATGAAGACATGAATGTATGAAGTTATTCTAATTTTATATTTTAAATTTTTATTCCTACTATTCTTATAAATTGTAAATTATATGTGAAAAAATATATCGATAAAAAGCCTTGCAAGACAGCTTGAGTTGTCTTGAGCCAGAAAACAAGCCAAGCGAAGCTTAGATTTTAGCTCGTTCTCCTAACCAATTCAAGTCAAGTCAAGCCTACCTTTATATAAGCCTTTACGAACCTTGGCTCGGCTCGTTTTCATCTCTAGCATGGAAGCTATATTTCATATTTCTTCAGCTCCTTAGTTCTGCTTCAATCCACCTTATAAATATGAGCTATACCAAACGGGGCTCAGTATAAAGTACATCACATGGGACTAATGCACGGGGATCTGCCATGCTGGAGTTTGATCAGGTGATAGTACGTCCCGGCGCGGCCCACGGCGAGGAGCTCGTGGTGCCTCCCTCTCTCCACCACCCTCCCATCCTTCACCACGGCGATCGTGTCGGACCTCTCCACGGTCGACAGCCGGTGCGCCACCACCACGCACGTCCTCCCGCTCCCCCGCAACATCCGGTCCACGGCGCCCTGCACCAGCGCCTCCGACGCGGCGTCCAGCGCGCTCGTCGCCTCGTCCAGCAGCAGGATCCTCGCGTCCTTGAGCACCGCCCGCGCCAGCGCGATCCGCTGCCTCTGCCCGCCCGACAGCTGCGACGCGCCGCGCTCCCCAACGAACGTGTCGTACCCGCGGGGCATCGCGCTGATGAACTCGTGCGCGTTCGCGAGCGCCGCGGCGCGGGCCACCTCGTCCTCGGTCGCCGCGTGCTCGGCCTCAGCGCCGTACGCGATGTTGTCGCGTATCGTGCCGGAGAAGAGCGCGGGCTCCTGGCTGACGAGCGCGATGCTCGACCGGAGATGCGAGAGGGCGTAGCTCCTGATGTCCTTGCCGTCGATTAGGAGCGAACCTTTTTGTACGTCGTAGAAACGCTCGATGAGAGCGATCACCGTCGACTTGCCTGACCCGCTCGGCCCGACGAGCGCCACCGTCTTCCCCGCGCCGATCTCGAGGCTCAACCCGGCGAGCACCGCCACCTCCGGACGTGTCGGGTAGCTGAAGTGCACGTTCTTGAACTCGATGGCACCTTTAATCTCCTTCAGATTCTTCTTCTTCTTCGTCATCATCTCGTTGTCGTCCTTGATCGTCGGTTCACGGTCCAGCGTGTCGAGAACGGAACGCACCGCGTCGCCGCCTTGAGCTAGGTCCGACGTCAAGCTCCCGGCGTCGGCGATGACCCTCCCCATGGTCATGAGCATGAAGAACACCTGGAACAGGTGCGTGGGAGTGATGAGACCGTTTGCCATGAGCTTGCCTCCGTACCAGAGAGCGAGCGCCATGCTGCCGGTGTTGCTGAACTGGCAAAGGCAAAGGCAGAATCCGGAGATCCACGAGTGCGCCACGCCGTCTCTCCTGGGCCCCTCCTGCGCGGCCTCGTACAGGCGCAGAATCCTCCGCTGCGACGAGAACGCGGCGATCGTCCGGTGGTTCGCCACGGCCTCGCCGGCGAGCTGGCTCCCCCTCGCCTGCGCCTTCTTGGCCTTCCTCGACATGGCTGCCATCAGCACCTTCTTGAAGTAGAAGCTCGCGATGATCAGCGGCTGCATCGCCATCATCACCGTCGCGAGACGCCACGACACGGCGAGCGCGAGGGCGAAGCCCAGCGACGCCGTGGCGCCCGCCTGCAGCAGCAGGCACATGCGGTCGCCGACGAGGGACCGCACCTTGCTCGCCTGCGTCGCAAGCCGCGCGCACACGGCCGCGCTCGAGTTTTCCTCCTCGTCGAACCAGCCCATCTCGAAGGAGAGGATCTTGGCCAGCATCTGGCCACGGACACGCTCCGTGAGCCGCTCGCCCATCACCGCGAAGTTGTAGTGCTGCACGATGTTCGCCGTGATGCAGACGACGGCGATGCCGAGGAAGACGAGGGAGTACAGCCTCGTCTTGGAACGGATCTGGCCTTGGTCGGCGAGGAAATACACCTCCGGCAACGAGCCTAGGCTGTACGAGTAGAGCGGCAGCACCGCACCGAAGACGACGGCGCCGGCGCACCCAAGCACCGCCTGCTTCCACTCCGGCCGGTTCATCCTCAGCAGCCGAAGCTTCGAAGGCTTCCTCGGTCGCGTCACGCCGTGGTCCACGATCCTCCTCCCCATCTCCGTCGAGTGTTCGACCGAGAATGACGACCGCGCCGGGTTAGGACTGTGTTCGCCGTCGCTGAAGAACTCCATGCTGCGGAACGACACCATCTCGCTCTCTACCACATCCACGACACGGTCACGCTCCTTCTCTCTAACCGCCACGGGTGGTGGCGCCCTCTGCAGGCGCACCATCCCGGCGTACACGCCGTCAGTGCTGGCGAGCTCGTCGTGCGTTCCAGCCTCCACGACGCGGCCGGCGTCGAGCACCGCGATCGTGTCCTTCTTTCGTAGCGTCGAGAGGCGGTGCGCCACGACGACGGTGGTCCGGCCCACGGAAGCCCGGTCCAGCGCGTCCTGCACCGCCCGCTCCGACTCGGCGTCGAGCGCGCTCGTCGCCTCGTCCAACAATAAAATCTTCGGGTCACGGACGAGGGCCCGGGCGATGGCGATCCGCTGCTTCTGACCTCCTGACAGCTGCGTCCCGAACTGCCCGACCTGCACGTACCAGAGAAAAGAACGCCATAAGATTCAGCGTGTTGGAGCGGTTAATTGTAAAATTTGTACTAGCTGTTGGTGTAATTGTGTACGTGTGTCTCGTATCCATGGGGCAACTTGACGATGAACTCGTGAGCGTTTGCCATCTTCGCAGCGGCGACGACTTGCTTCAGCGAGGCCGTCTCGTTGCCGAACAGTATGTTCTCTCTGATGGATGTAGCAAACAACACGGGTTCTTGGCTCACTAGGCCAATCTGTCCCCTAAGCCACTCCACATTGAGCGTGTCAATGCCATGCCCGTCAAGCAAAATCTCCCCGGCGTCCGGGGTGTAGAACTTCTGCAGCAGCGCGATCACGGTGGATTTCCCTGACCCGCTGCCGCCGACGAGGCCAACGGTCGCGCCCTCGGAGATTGTCAGGCTGAAGCCGTTGAGCACCCGGGTGTCCGGCCTCGACGGGTACGAGAAGTACACGTCGTTGAATACGATATCTCCCCTGATCACCTCCATGGTGGCGCCCTTCTTCCCCTCTGCTTCGAGCGGCGGGAGCATTTCGATCATCTCCCGCATCCGTGCCGCCGCCGCCGTCGCCTCGATCAAGTACCGGAGGTTCGGGAGTGCCATCATGATGGACCTGAGAATTTACATCAACACACACTCACGTGGCTGCAAAAACGTTACCTGTTTTTGAGTGATATGGTGGTTTGGAATTTGAATGCTTACATTCCCGCCAAGACGATGCAGATGGAGGCAACGAAGACGTGGCCACCCTGGGCGTGGAGGTGGATGACGAGGAGGCTACCGATCCACGACAAGAACGACCAGACGGCGTAGACGACGCCCATGCTCCCGATCACGGCGCCCTTGACGAGCCCCTGCCTAGCGCCAAGCGCCGCGCACCGCGCCACCGCTGCGCGGAACCGCTCCACCGTCCGCGCCTCCGCGGCGTACGACGCCACCGTCCGGACGGACGACACCGCCTGCTCGGCGATCGCGCCGGCCTCCTCGTACGCCGCGCGCGCCCCCGCCGCCGCGGACGCCATGCGCCTGCCGAGGAGCACGCTCGGCGCGACGAAGAGGAGGAGCGTGAGCGGGAGGCCCGCCAGCGCGAGGCGCCACGCGAACGCGAACGACACGGCCAGCGAGCCGAGGAAGAGCGTGGCGTTGGCCGCGACCACGGGGAGCTTCTCGCCGAGGAAGTCCTGGATGGCGTCGGCGTCGTCGGTGACGGTGGAGACGACGCGGAACGTGGTTGCTGCCTGATGCGGTGGCGACGGCGTGGATGAGGTCGGCGGCGCGGCGTCGAAGAACGCAGTGTTCTGGCCAAGGACGGACTCCAGGTACAGCCTCCTCATCCTCGACGCCTGTCTCTCCGCCGTTCTCGTCCAGCAAAATCCCTCTGAAGATCAACAACAAGAAATGTTCACCGTGATCAGTCCAATGAAAATTTAACACTGCTCCTGATCAGTGTTCAGTGACACATAATTCGTTTTCATTCAAAGTTGGTTACCTAGGAAAGAGCAGGCGCCAACTGCAACGGCGACGTACAGTAACCGAAGTGCAAACTGCATTCAATCATCGTACACGTAAGAGTAAGATTCTGGAACAGTAATTGAATGGTGTGGTTTACCTTGTCGACGGCGGTGGAGCTGAAGGTGCTCTCTTCGCTGCCGGCGCCGCCGTAGCTGTTGACGATGTCGCCGAGCACCAGCATTGACAACGGCTGCATCATGCCGTCGCCGAAGCTGCCCAGAACGCCGAGCGCCATCAGCAACCGGTCGTAAGCGTCGGCGTAGCGAACCAGCCGCAGAAACGACGGCTTCTCCTTGTCGGTCATATTCCCAAGCAAACTAACTGATCGCCCGGGTTAAAGAAAAAATCGCTGCTAATGAAGGAGTAACTGCTACTCAGTTCATTGGCTGTGTGTCGTCCAATTAGACGGGTTAATCCGAGCTTGTCACGTAGCCTACTGTCACAGTTGGCCTTTCGAGTGAGGAATATACTGATCATGTCAAAATCGATCGGACTTGCTCCTCGTGATTGGACTTAATTTGGATGGACAATTCTTGATTGATGAATGATGATTATTGTGAGTACTGCCGCTTTGTCTCGAGCGATGCGGCCGAGCCGGTTGAAACAACAGGAGAGAAGAATATGTGCAACGGATCTAGTTCGTACCATAAGCCGGTAGATAGCCAGCCATTAGCCCATTAATGCGTATATTTGTTTTATGGGCCCCGGCTGGACTGGATCGTGTGTGGCGATTTCCGCCGGCCCTTGGCCCTTGGTTGCCTTTATCTTTGCAAATCAGCAAATTCGTCCAGGGTAGCTAGCTGTTCCCTTCCAATCTTCCAGGTTCCAGGCTTCCAGCAAAAGGGGTTAGAGGAGAAGGCCCGGGACGTTTCACTCCCGTCCTAGTAGCTTAGCAGTTAGCAGTTGGCACACGTTAAAAGGGTGCTCGCCACGGTGATCTCAGCCTCTCGCTTTCCAACTTCCACTACATCGGCCCATGCCATCACGGCATCACCGTCCACTCGTACGAAGCACCAATCAAGCACGCCGGATGCCCACACCTGGCCAAAGCTGCTCCCTCACTTCCTTGCTTCGTCCATCGAGTCTCTCTTTCGGCAGCGTGGGCCGGTCGAATCTGAAATATTCCTGACCTGCTACTTTCACAGGAGAGCATGCAGCAGCATCCATCACCATTTACCCACTGCACCGAGTGCCATGTGCACAGGAGAGCCATTTTTGGGCAGTAAAGATCTCACGGGACGCACCCTACTCAGCTTCGTAAAGCGACCGCTCCGCCTCCATGGATCACACGCGCCGGCGTTGCAGCGGCTCGTTCGATTTCCGACCTGTTTTTGCGCACCGCGCCGCGGAAAAGCGCGGGCTGGCGTGACTGGGAATACAGAGCGATTTGGTTGAGCTATCACGTCTGGCTACACTGAGAGTCTACAGCGTCGACACCTCACGCCGGCGAGTCTACCATCCTTCCTGGAATCCTGGATTGGAGTTGGCCCGAAGCCTGGTCAATAACGGAAATGCTAGAGTCTGGACGTCAATGAGAGCTCAAATCTCGAATGCCCGATACTTTTGTTTTAGACATTGCACTTTGGACCATATGTTATTACCCTAGTTTTATTTTGGACCACCCTCTAGTATATCTCTTTACATTGGATTAGATAAGATTGCATTTGTTTTACTTTGGACCACCGTTAACTCTCCTCACTAGCTGAATTAGTATCTTTTTCGGCAAAGAATAGCCTATATATTAGCAAAAAAGATCATCGGTGTATAGGTTTTGATGTTTTTTAAGTTCATTGATGTGTTAAAAAAATAGTTGAGGGTGGTCCAAAATGCAATAAGTGTAACCTTATCTAGTCCAAAATAAAAAGTTTGGCTAGAGGGTGGTCTAAAGTGAAACCATGCTAATATAAGGTGGCCCAAAGTGCAATTCACTCTTTGTTTTAATGCGTACTGGAAGATATTTTATCGTATAGTGAAAAAATATTTTAATATCCAAAAAATATTTCAATTGTATCACACTAAAACATTTTTATTGAACATATATTCACTAAACAATGAAACATTTTTCTATAAAATAAAATCGTGGACATGTTTTTCTTTCCATCAACGTCCGGGGACTAGTTGCGTCCGTAAGTCCCATGTGTGCGGTTCACGCCCACCGTGGAACATTAGCTGTTTGATCCATGAGCCCGTGGGAGACGACCGATCGAAGATTTTTTTGTTGAGAGTACGTCGAGATGTAACACGTTTGTTCACATATGATGATGTATTCTTGCCTAATGTTGCACATTAATTCTTGCGAGACCCTGTTTCCGCCCATGTCAAATCCTCTTTAGAAAATAAGGGAAGTGACATGAAAGGCAACCACCCTATGTTCCCTTTTTGTCTCGAGTCCACTCCAAAGCCACCCACAACATCTGTTCGATCGAGACATGCTATGCTTAGATGAAACAGTGGGCAATGCAATTAGGTTGGACTGTAGAAAGACCCTCTTTGATTACATCGTGACTAATCTCAACAAACTTACTGTGTGACTCTTTCGACTGACGGACCCAATATATTTTTTTCCAGACAACTAATGTACCACCCCCAAAACTGACCCAATCATGGACGCCCTGACACCGATCGAATCACACCCATCGGCGCGCCGTGTCGATCAGCTGAGAAAAACCAACCAGCACAGCACGCACGAAACGCGGCATATTATCATGTCAGTACTATGAATTCCGAATCCAATCGACGCAACAAAAGCGGCGCATTCTTTTGGGTCGTATCGAGAGCCCAACTACGGCATGCCAGGTGTTCTCTTCCAATGGCCTAACTGGGCAGCAGCAGTTGAGAGCAAAAAACAGACAAACACACATGTGGCGTGGTCGCCACGAGCAAACCTCTTTGCTGCCGTGCAGCCCCGCTGCAATCGAAGCAGACGTCACACACCACCAGTGATGGCTTCGTGCTGGCTGTGCCTGTACACTAAAGTTTTCAGGTCCCTACTCGATGCAGCTCCTGACCTGCTCGCGAGCTCGCCACCTGGAAGAACATGGAGGCATGGGTCATTCTTTCGTGACACAACCCCACAAAGGCCACAAATGCCATTGCCACCGAACAAATTGAGAAATCACAACGAACACGACGATACCGACGTCCACTAGGCTGCATACTTTGAGCTTTGCATGCTTCTTTCCTTTGGGCGATTGGTTAGCAGCTGGTTGCTTCGATTTGGCGATAATTTACGCCCAACATGTCGTTAGGAGATATCAGTAGTCTGTACATACATATCTTTGCAGGACAGTCCTTTGCTTGAGCGGACAAGAAACGAACATTCTCAATGATTGGTTTCCTTTTGCTCGATCCTCTTCTGCTCGCTTTAGCACCTTTGCTCCGGTATAGAGTGATCACTGCAAGCAACAACGCTTGGAGACGAAGCATGTGCATAGATCTGCTGCTTCTCTGCCTGTCTGATCTGTCTCTGCCCAAGTTCGTGCGTATGTCACGCTCACGCAAGAACTAACTAATCTTGGCACAGTCTAGCTCGTAGTGTGCTAATCCTGATCAGGAAGATGAGTGGTCTTTGCATTTTGCGTTGCGGCCGTTGTTATCATCTGCTATCTGCTGCTGCCGCTTATCTCGTTGCGGAGCACGTGCCTGTCGCCGTCGTCACGACTCACCCTCGTGGCACTTCCTGCCTATTGCACATATGCACTGTCGATTTTGTCTGTCGATTTTCTAAGCGTGACGCTGATGTTATTGTGCAGATAAAAAATACTGTGCAGGTGGCTCGATGTTGCGATCAGCTTGAGATCACTCATTTCCAATTGCTGCTGCTGGACTGATTAAACAAGCGCAAATGCGCAATAGGCAGCTCAATATTTTCCAGGGCATATCACTTGACACTGATCCATTGGATAGCATGTTAATTTCATCAGCCCATTGGCAACTTTTTTTTTTCACAGTACTAGTATTTTCAAACGTACTGGGAATCTCCAAATTTCTGCTAGTATGTGTGGCAGTATGGGATTCAGTTCAAAAAATTTGTTCATGACGCGCTCTGCATTTTGACGAGATAAAGAAAAAGCTGAGTATGACAAATGAGAAAATGACAACAGATTAGTTTATGTTGCATTTCTCCAGAAGGGAACATATATTCTTTGCTGCTTCACCACTCAAATCACATCTCTGACTGTGAAATCTTTTTGGCATTGTTTGACAAATCTTCTATGCAAAAACAAGAACATTTTGAGATCCGAGCTGAATATTAAGCTATCAGCATGGAGTCGTAGAATCATATTCTACGGTGGCTACGGAGCTGGCAAGGGGACCAGAAAGCACAAAAACCCGTAATAAAAGGCCTGCTTAAAACCTGCTTAATTTTGGCTTAAAGTGAAGCACTGATAGTTAGATTAGTTAGGGAGCAGAGATTAGGACATGATCTTCATTTGACATTCTATATTGCATTGCTTTACTTGTAGCCCCATGTTCTTTTTTGCCCCATTTATATTCCCAGCACTTATTAGCTTTTCCTTTCCTGCATTCAGTGGAGTAAGATAATCTTGTCTAAATAGTCTACTGTTGGCATCACATGCATGTTTGATCAATTGGAGGCAAACTTTTGCAGTACTAGTATATCGTTACTTGCAAACCATATTAGTTACTAAATTAATCATATATATCTACTTATATTTTGATACTAGTAGTATAATCTTGTCTCTATTACATGATCAGCCAGTAAGCATTTGTCCTCGGGTTGTTTCATTCAAGGACGTTTGTCCTTGCCTCCTGCCGTTTCCTACACAGTATATTTGCAAGATTTTGTTCTCCAATTTGCTGCAGCTTTTTTCCCTGACGAACTTGCATGCCGGATCAATATACCACTTGTTGATTATTTGCTTAGCTCAACTAGTATCATATGCTGGTTCAGCGTCTTCAGCCTCACTAATTTACTGAAAAATTGAAATGCTCTATTCATGATCGAATTGACAATGTAGCAGTGGACCAAACCATATTGAACTGTACACACATCGGCAGCACAAAGGCACAGGAGAAAACTGACGTGTCAACTTGTGGATCCATAGGTAAAGCTAGAATACGCATATGACTCACGTTTCAAGTACCGATACATTTGACACGTTGAAACAAAACCGCCAGTTCCATCGAACGTAACACCTTACCCATCCTGGGTCCGGAGCCCAGATGTAAGGTCGTCGTAGTCATACATGTTTTACTCGCACAATTTCGTCATCATGGTCCTGACACGAACTACTTGCCAACCGTGTCACTTGGAAGCACGGACTAATTCATTGAAAGAGGAACACTCATTTCTTGTTCCGAAGAAAGGGATTTTTCACGGCTCATTGTCCACTTGACAGGCCGCGATGTTCAAAACAACAGGTACCATCCATTTTAGCGCTAAATACGTAGCCTCATCCGGGTGACAACACCAGTAGTCTTGTTAGTGCACTCCCAGCAGCTCATTGATCGTCTATATGTACACTCCAACAAATTAACTATGCTACTACATCTGTCCCATAATATAGCAAGTTTTGTTAGGATGAGACACATCCTAATACTACGAATCTGGACACGAGGCATGTCCAGATTCGTAGTATTAGGATGTGTCCCATCCTAGCAAAACTTGCTATATTATGGGACGAAGATAGTATATCTTTCATACTCCAACATCATATATTTTAACAATATTCCAACACCCTTCTTTCTCTTCTTCTATTATGTTGCTTGTTTTAAATATGAAGTGAAGAAAAAAAAACATTTATATTTGGATGTTCTCTCTTCGATATGGATGATACTCTATTTTTGAGTATCTCCTGAGAAATTTTTTTCTCACATATACTTTATATTTGAGATATAGAATGGAATTGATGAGCAGTTGGGTTTGCTTTTAAGATCTAACAAATAGTATCTTGAGGTACCACTACCTCAAGATACCCAAATAAAATTTAACCGTTCATACATCATACCAGCTTAAAATAAATTGTTATATTGTGTTTTAATATTTTGAGGTATTGATATCTTAAGATCGGACCGTAAAAACTCTCTTATCCTCGAGTTAGAAACGTGATTGGGTACATCCGTTGATCACATCAACCGTTTTATTTTCTGAAAGGATCACACACGTTGACGAACTCGGTGATTCCAGCCCCGGTAGATCGTACACGAATGCGACCGTACGCGAGTCCGTGAGCGCCTCGCGCCATTGACCGTGCGCCACCCCGACACCTCGCCCCGGGCTGTCACTCGCAACCGAGCGCGTACCGACAGGTCACATCAGCGCCATCGCGGCCGTCCAAACTCTACCCGCACATGTGCAAAGCCGATCCCAGCCGTCGGATGGATCAAGCCAGCGCATACAAATACCACACCCGCCTCGCGCTCGATCCAAACCCCTCCATTTCGACCTAGTCGCGCCGCGCCGGTTTGCTGTCACGAACTCACAGTGTGTCACCGAATGCAGCTTCTCCCGAAGCTTTGCATGGCCACCGCCGCCGGCGAGGGAGACGGCAGTAATAATACCTCGTCGACCGTCTCGACGTCGTCCTCCGCCGCCGCCGCGGCGGTCTCGGAGGCCTCCTCGTCGATGTCCCTCCCCTCGTTACCTTCCCTCTCCGCCGCGCTGACCAATAGCTTCCACCTCGCCCATGTGACCACTCTATGTCCACCCTCCATGTCACCATCGTCCGCCGCCGCCGCCGTCGCGGCGGCGGCGTCGGACGGCCTCGTCGTGGTCGCGAGGCCGGCGGCCGTGTCGTTTCACGACGCGTCAACCATGGAGGCGACGGCATCGACGTCGGGCGCGGAGGACGCGGCGTGCGGCGCCGGGTCGGTGAAGTGCGTGGCGGCGGCGGAGCTTCACGGCGGGAGGTTCGCGGCCGTGACGGGGCACCAGGACGGGAGGCTGCGGCTGTGGCGGGCGTCGTTGCGGTCGCCGGGGAGGCTCCGCCTCGCCGCCGCGCTGCCCACCGTGTCGGACAGGATCCGCCGGTTCCCCGTCCCGTCCAACCACGTCGCCGTCAGGCGACACCACCGCCGCCTCTGGATCGAGCACGCCGACGCCGTCTCCGGCATCGACGCCTCCCCCGACGGCCGCCTCCTCTTCTCCGTCTCGTGGGACAAGACGCTCAAGGTGTGGTCCGTCCCCTCGCTCCGCTGCGTCCAGTCGTTGACGGCCCACGACGACGCCGTCAACGCCGTCGCGGTGGCGCCTGACGGCGCCGTCTACACCGCCTCCGCCGACCGCCGCGTCCGCGTCTGGGCTCCCGCGGACGCCGCGCCACGCCGACCTGGCAAGAGGCCGGCCGCGTACCACCTGGTTGCCACGCTGTCGCGCCACGCGGCGGCGGTGAACGCCGTGGCGGTCGGGTGCGGGGGCCACGTGCTCTACTCCGGGGGCAACGACCGGTGCGTGGTGGTTTGGGAGCGGGAGGACAGCGCGAGCCACATG
>CM002482.1:13786586-13817500 GCA_000325765.3 Leersia perrieri | reverse complement strand
GCGGCGGCGGCGGCTGCGAGCTGGTGGTGAGCGGCGCGGCGGACCAGACGGTGCGGGCATGGCGGCGAGCGGCGGACGGGGGCGGGTACGCGTGCGTGGCTGTGATCGACGGGCACGGCGGCGCGGTCAGGTCAGTGGCGGCGGCGGCGATCGTGCCGGCGCAGAAGAAGAAGCATCGAGCCGTTGACGGCGACGGCGAGGAGTGGAGTGTGTGCAGCGCCAGTTTTGACGGCGAGGTGCGGCTCTGGTCGCTGCGGGTGGCGGCGGCCTCGTAGTTTGGTCCCGGTTTGGCACGAATTTTGACGTAGGAAATTTTGGTTTTCTTTTCTTTTTTTTTTGACATTTTTGCTCGGTTTTTGGCGTAGTTTGACTTTGAGAATTGAGATACGCTTGTGTAAATACGGGAGAGGGGATTTCAAATTTCTACGGTCCACTATATTCTTGGACTTTGGAAAGTTGCTTGGTTATTTCAAATTGGATTACAATTGTTTGTTGTGTTCTTGCCTTCTTTTGTGCCTGCAACAATGTCTGTAGTCTACTTTGACAAAGATAATGCAGGAGGGAATAAAAATTTAGTCGAGAATGACCCACCCAATTGGTTCATTAGCTTTAGTTGGTGTCCTGTTCTGATCTGTAATTTTCCAAAAGGAAAGAAGCTCTTAAAAATGTCATGGCCAAGTCGTAGCATAGAAACTTGCTATCAAGTGTCATAATCGAATCAATGCATGGTTCAGTAAAAACGTAAACAAAGAAATGAAAAGACAATTACCAATTCCATTTCTTCAGACTCCAAAGCAGCTACGACGACAATGTCTGACATAACTAGTCTTCAGAGAATTCAACCAAAATGAATTTACTAGCCGTTTCATTTTTTTGCACAAATATCTGATGCCGAATTGCCATTCTCCCTATGCATAGTTGCACATGTAATTGGAGTTTGTGGCCAACACGGCATGTAGGCTGTAAAGCGGCCGTGTATCGCTGGGGACTTTGGAGATCGGCCTGGAGCAATGCAAAGCAGCAGAGGCAGTGCATGCTCGATCGCTTTCATGCTGGCGTGATCGGATTGGGATCGACGTGGGCGTGATGAGCCTTACCGATCTCGCTGGATACAATGATAAGATTCTGTGCGACTCTGGCCTGCAGGCTGATGCATGCCACAAAGTTAGACAAAATCACACACTCATTGCGGTATGAATGTATGATCCCTGCGGTTAGCAGATGATTATAACAAGGTTTCAGCTAATCTGCTGTTTACTCCGTTCTCTATTTGGGGTTCGCACTGTTGCTGATTCGGACGATCCGATGCTAAAACGACATGTATCGTACGTGCTATACCCGTTTGATTTCGGACTCATGCTCTGCCAAGTGCGATTACTTTACACAGTTTTAGTCCCAACATATGCAAATATCGCCAGCTCTTCCCTGCCATTTTTGTGTGACTGAACAGCACTGGTTGTCTGGCTCTTTACCCATATAAAGCTTAAGCCAGCCGACCTCAGCATCATGGGCCTGTTGCTGTTGGTTACTATCACTAAGCTGTCCTTGAACTGTTACATTTCTGTTCTTATGAACTGTGACATTTCTGTTTTCTGTTCTGTTCTCTGTGGGTGAGTTCTTTAGAAAATTCTCCGTGGGTGATGAAGCTGAAATGAGAGCAACAACGGCGTATCTGCTGCAGCCTTTTAACCGGAGATATTTCAGCAGACGCAAGCCAAGGGGGGTTGGTGACTGTATGAGCTGGACGGCAAAACGACACACACGCTGATAAACACCAAATCTATCTATCCGATTGTATACGCCAACTTATATCGGATAAAACACTTGTATATTTCATAGCTAGCTTAATCACCCATGTAGCTGTAGATCTGTACACATCACCAGTCTGGATATTTAAAATTGTGTAAAGTAATCGCACTTGGCGATCGCAGATAACACGAGCAAGTAGGCGTGAGTTGCGCTAATGATCCGGCGGCGTTGGCCGGAATCGAAGAGCGCGGTGGTGGCGGAAGCAGAGGCAGCTCTCGTCTGATTAGTTAATCGTGGAAATGACTCACGTCTGCCTCAGCGCCATTTATTTTAATTTAATCACGTAGCAATAGGAGTCAAATGAAACTTGTGGATACCAGCAGCAGGTTAGGAGGAGAATTGTTAATGTAAGCGTACGAATTGTTTAATGTATGCGGATGAATATGCTAATGTGGGATTCCACAGGTAGTGCATACATGATACTCCTACATTGCCCCTGATTTTGGATTTTTCAGGCCGTGCAAAGTCCTAGAGAATGGTTTTTATTTCTGGACTGTTGCTGATTGTCAAAACATTTCAGGGGAGAGGATGCGTATTTGACCGACAAATGTGAAAGAGAAATGGTGGTCAGGTGGTGGTGTCGCTGAATGTATTACCTACTAATAAGGGCCGTTTAGTTGGTGGAAATTTTTTGCAAAAACATCACATCAAACGTTTGATCGGATGTCAGGACGTGTTTTTGGACACAAATAAAAAACTAATTTTATAGCTAGCCTGTAAACTGCAAGACGAATTTTTTTAGCCTGATTAATCCGTCATTAACATATGTGGGTTACTGTAACACTTATGGCTAATCATGGTCTAATTAGGCCCAAAAGATTCGTCTCGTCGTTTAAAACACAATTGCATAATTAGTTTTATTTTTCATCTATATTTAATGCTCTATGTATGAGTTTAAAGATTTAATGTGATGTTTTTGGGGAAAAAAATTTTAGAACTAAACTAGGAAACTAGGCCTAAGTGTTTATCTTATCCTGGCAGCCTGGAACCTGGTGACTAGAAGAAATTCCATGGAGGCAGAGGTCAGAAACAAGTGGCAAAACCATTGCTCTGACACGGTGACACCCATGGTTTCAGCAGACCAAGGAAATTAGGTGCATGCATGCAGCATGCATGAGGCATCCACGTATGTATTATTCCTACACGAAGATTGTGTATTTTGTTTCCGTCTACGATATACTAGTATTTGAATTGACGTGTACTGTACTTGTGCAGTGTGGCACATGGAGCCTTAGGTCTTGGAATATTCGACCATTATTAGTTTTGTACTTTTGTCAACACAGCCACTGGATCAACTAGCAAGTCGGCTGTCTCATTTGTAACAAGCTGCTGCTCATAAAGTCAGCATGTAGGGTATTTGTTTATATAGAACACGCACGGCCCAGTCCTTATCTCATCGCATGCACTGATACACAGTAAGCTACCTGCAATGACTATCCCTCATTAGTGTCATATGATCCGAGCATCATATGAGACAGTGAACGCGGTCACGGCAATGTTCTTCCAAGAAACGTTGTCACGAGAAACATAGCATGTAATGTAACATGATAATTAATGACAGGATATAGTTACGTAAAATCTAATTTATGAGCACGTACTGTTTTGTGCTAACAGGTAACGCGCGTAACCGGATCTCCCCACATCACGATTTGCGTCAAATCTTAATTAACGGTGTCCATTAGATGGGGCTGGCTATTTGGCAACCGTGCGCCATCAGAGGAGATGGCGCACGGATTTGCCGTCATCCTTTCGTCAAATTCGTTAAATTTCTGTTGGCATCCCCGTTCACTCTTTTTTTTTCTTTCAGTTCTTCGAAGCTAAAAAAAACTTTCGGACTACACCGAAACTTTCAATTTGGAAGATTTCAGACTTTTAATTTGAAAGATTTTGAACTTTCAACTTGGAAGAATTTGAACTTTCAACTTGGAAGAATTCAAACTTTCAACTTGTAAGAACAAAAACTTTCAACTTGGAAGAACGGGAACTTTCAACTTGCAAGAACTGGGATTTTCAAATTGAAAGACATGTGAACTAGAAACTTGAAAGATTTGAAAATTTTCAAACTGAAACAAAATAGGACTTTCAATTTGAAAGATTTGGAGCATTCAAATTGAAAGAAAACAAGACATTCAACTTGAGAGGATTGGAAGTTTGAAATGAAAAAAAAAGAAAAAAAATCCCATCCGACGGCGGGGTCGCGGCCTCGCCGCCCATGCCGGTCGTCGTCGTCCAAGCCGCCTTGGCCGTCGCCACCGCCGCGCCATGCTCACTCTCGCCGACAACAACCCACCAAATCCGGCTTGACCGACACGGATCTGGACGGTGGCGGCGAGGTGGAGGGAGGGATGGTTGGGTGCGGCGCGGCGCATCACCGCCGGTGCACGGGGGAGACCGCCGCCGACGGGGCGCACGCCAAAGACAGAAAGGTGCGGGACGGCCCTGGAGGTCGCTGGCGGCGACGGCGGGCGCAGAGAAGTCGGCATCAACGGACGTGAGTGGAGGTCGCCGTCGAAGGCGTCGGCAGCCGGCGGCGAGGTCACGAGCGTTGCGCGGGGGAGGGTGGTGCCGACGACGTGGACTCACTGGCGAGCGCAGGAGGATCCTTCGCAGGTGGCGCAGGACGGCGGGGTCGATGTTGAAGAGGATGCGCGGGCGCCGGTGCCCCCGCCATCGTCGCCGCCGGTGGCCGTCGCCTCTCCAAGACCGATCTGGATCTGAGCAATTTTGGAGAGAGAGAGGGAACGGGAAAAGAGAGGAAGGGGAACGGAAAGGAAATATCTTCGCTAATGGCGCCATTAACTCCATCTTTTCGGGGAACCGAGCGCTACAGGCGCTCGTGCGCTGACTAAGATTGATGCCATTAGATACTAATGGCGACATCAGTTGGAGACTTGATGGACACTTTAGGATCTGACGATGTTGCTATTGCAGCGACAACATACTCTTCGGAAGTTTAGGTTTTCGGGGTGGGGGAGAAATAGTCTTGTGTGGTGAGGAAGATGAGGGTTTCTTTGGGTTCAGTGGGATGGCCGTGGACGACTGGACGGCTGCGATGAGCGAGGTAACGTGAATGCTACCGACACCACGGGGACGGAACCTGACAATACGGGGGTTGCATGATGGGTGACGGAGGCCGTGGTTGGCAGCGGAGACTCCGGCATTGCGTGGCATCTCTGTTATTGGAGTCGGGGAAGGAGAAGACGTAAAGAAGGGAGGGCAGGAGGAGAATGAGGTTGGCCATGGGGGCTCACCAACATTGTTAACATCTTCGCGGCCATGCCATCAAGCCTTAGGAGCGACGTTCGGTGATGGAGGAGGTGGCCGCGGTAGTGGTGGGGAAGACCATGTCGTTGTTTAATTGCTACAAATCGCAAGGATAATGTGTACCGACATTCGTACAACACTCTTCAATCATAGTAGCACATTTATATTTTCTTAATATAACAATATTTTTTTTCACATTGATTTTGTTCTACGAACATATGGTTGTTGCGAAGAGTATATCCATGCAGATGGCTAACTACGGTGGTCTCTACAGCCAGTATTATAGTACCAGTAGAAATATTTTTAACCATTTATGTTATAATATTCCTCCATATTTCTACTAATATTAATTGAGATGGCAGTAGAAATCAATCCAACCATTTGAATTAAAACAGATCTACGGTTCAGATTAATTTCTAGCGGTAGAGACAGCCCCTGGAGCAAGGCTCATTAATTTTGTTTTTTTTTCCCGAAAGATTTGGCAGCGCTACTGACTGTTCCATTTCTAATTGTACCTTCATGGGTGGATCCATGTGGCGATGAACGAAATAAATCCGAACCGTACACGCTTCGATCGACTCATGAATCTCTTCACCCCTGCACGTTGCATTTTTAAGCAGGCCCACGGCGTTGACAGTCTGACAGATTGTTGGATCAGTGGTATAACTCCAAACTCCTTTCGCTGGTCCAGCCTCTCTGATTGGATGGAGAGCCGACTGTAAATATGAGTATTCTCCTTCCAGAACCTTCACACGCAGAAGAAAAAGATCAACCGAACGTGCTGTAGTAGGCGACAACGGGGAAGAAGAAGAAGAAGAAAGTCATTAATAATCAAAGCGATCGCGTTTGGTCAACTGTCACCAGTGCTAGCCCTGCTCTGCCCCAGGAAGCAGACAAAGGAGAGGCCCCATGACGGTGACGAAGATGATGGATTTGATGATAGGATAAGAGGGGGCCAATGCTAGCTAAGCTAAGCCAACACATGGACGGATGGCACACTGTTGTTCAGATCTCGCAAGTGGTCAGGGAGTTGATTATCTGACCTCTGAAAATGATGATGCATCTAACTATACCAGCTCTGGTTGTCATATTTTGTCCACCAATTATCCAAACCAAATGCGTCTGTAAAGAAGTTTGGGGCACTACTTGTTGAACACTTGAACAATATATATACTACTTGATGAACACTTGAACAATATATATGTAGAATTTGGGGCAATTGGTTTTGTGAACAATGTTTGTTTGGACTTTTGACTACAGGAAGGACGAGAAGTTCTTAAAACAAACTTCAGAGGTTGGCGAGAAACTGAAAGGTGGTGGGAATCAAGGAAAGCGCAGATCATTTTCCTTCTTTAAAGTGAAGGAGTGAGTTAGTTCATGGCGATGATAGTGTCCGGAAAAGGTCGTGCTCTGCCTTTTCTCCGACCATCCTGACTCACCTGCCATTAAGGGAGCAAGGAGGCGGCTTAATCACGCAAAATTAAACAAAGCTGAAGTTAATCAGGGCAGTGCCGGCCATCTTCAAACAGCTTAATTGCGGCTTTACGACTAGCGTGGGCTGACAAGAGCTAGAGGACACTAGCAGCCATCGTCATGGCGAGTGGGTGATTTGACTCGTTCCCAGTTCAACCAACCAGGCCTTTCAGAAATAGAGGGAAAAAAGAGGCTCGAAGAGGCCTATTAAAACCCAAAATGAGCCCAATCTCCTAACAGAATCATCAGAGAAGGGCCCATTAAGGCCCATCTTGGAAAACCCTTCCCGCCATATCTCTGCCCTAATCCCCTCCCCTTCCCGCTCGGCTCCGGGCGGCGAAAACGGAAGCTCGCAATGGACGAGGAGGCGACGCGCGGCGAGACCTTCGATCCGGTGAGTCTCCACCTCCAAACCGGGATTTTTCTCCCCCTTTCGCTCGGGAAAAAATAGGGTGAGTTGGGGGTGATGTGGTGCGGTGACGGGACCTGTTTGGGGATCTGTGGACGCAGGATCTGATCCACGCCATCTTCAAGCTGGTGTGGAGCCGGCGGGGCGAGAGAGGCGGCGGCGCCGGCGATGAGGTTGTCGAGGTCGAGGTGATTTCTTGATCTGGTCCTGATTGCTGACCCAAATGATTGGTCTCTGTGCCTGTGGCCGTTCCTCTTTCAGCCACCCTATTTTGTTCAGATTAATCTTCTTGCTGCTGTGTATGCTTGTGGCCTAATTGGCTCCCTTTTCATATTGGCAGCCTGTTGCGGAGACATCAAGGAGGAATCGGAGTGCCACTGGTAATTGATCACTTCTTTTGTAGACCAGAACACACGATTTATGCCTTCTGCTTTGTTGCATATTATTAGTGCCTTCCACTGGTAGGAAGAAGCTTGGCCATTTACATCTGTTGGTATTCAGTGCTGTCAGATGGCATCAAATAGCACAGATGTTGTTTTCTAGAATACATCACTGTCTATTCTATACCATTAATTGGAGCTACTTATCGCAAGTAACAACATCAGTGCTTTAGTTTTTACATTTGCTGGAATTGTTTCTCATGGCTGAATTTTACTGGTGTTTACAAAGCCAAATTCTCTTACTATGGTACTTGGTACTAAGAATTATTGGATAGTTGACGCAATCATGTTTATCTGTCATTCCACCGGGCCTTGGCTGGCAAAAGTTTGTAGTAGTACTACTTTACAAGGGGAGTCCTGACAACATTACGAAACTGTGTAATATGTGGATAACAAGAATTGCAGCATATTTCAGTATGACAATCTATCGATTGAGCCACTTATGATGCAACAGGATTTGGTCGGCATAACTAATTTAGATATTCATCAGGTAGCCCTTCACCTTTTATAATTGCATGCTGTTTTGTTGATCACATGGGCTATAGGACATTTAATTTTTCAGTATCTATCACTGATTTATATTGGAGCAGATGGGTTCTAGTCCTTTCATTGTTTGGTGCATCCTTACAACAGTGGCCAATGTCAGCACCAGGCCACCAACTGAACCAACCAGGCTATAATAATTTGACCCAGTTGGATAGGATATTAAGAATTGACCTATTGAGTATTGAACTTGCCTCAAATGTGTAACAGTTAAGTTAGTTCTAGCCATAACAAAATCACCCCGTATCTTATTTTTGTCATTAGTGTTTGTCAATATCTGTGATTTTGGAAAAAAAAAACAGAACATCGACTCTGATAAAGTTCTATATGCTCGAGCGCAAGCAAATGCACAAAAAGTTATACCCCAGCCTTAGATTTTTGTTGGCTACTTATTTTGAACATCAAAATAAATTTCCTGTGCGGGGGACTTATGTGGTGTTCATAACAATCTATTCACATTTACATACAGCCAATGCTAGTGCACTCAAAGTGAGCTGTGAACTTCTACGGATATTTGTAACAGGTGTGTACCTCTGAAAATTGTTACATTACCTTATGGTACTAAGTTACATCAATTCCATACCAACTAGTGAAATTTTCTTGCAGAGGCTGTTCAACGTTCTGCTTTCATTGCTGAAGCAGAGGGCACCACTAAAATTGAACCCACGCATCTAGAGCGTGTATTGCCACAACTTCTTCTGGACTTTTGAGGTACTCGAGGGATCTGTAGCTTGCCAGTATGTCTTTCTTGTATGTTACCACTGGCAGAAAAACCATGTGGTTAATTATCTGAAAAGTCAAAATCGTCTGGCTGAATCAGTTTACTGACTTGTATACACATACAGGATACAACTTCTGCACCAGCTACTCCGTAGTGCTTATGCTTGGGGAGGAAAAAAAAATTGCAGTCAGGTCGATGCAACAACTGCTATGAACGAATATTAGGATCCAAGGATTTCTGGAAATCCAGTGACAAATCACTAAACCGCGTTTATATAGGATAGTAGTTTATCTGCTGTAGCGCAGTGCACTAGTGATACCTGTTCATGTGCTGGCATGTACCTAGTACATCACCTTGAATCCTCGATGCATCTCTTTGACAGGCACGATCTTGATATGCAGATTAGCATTTTATGTCTTTCTGAATGGTTGATAACATTTCCTTTGATATCGTCTGAACGAGATATTTTCTGTTATTACGGAGAGGCATCTGGAACTTATTCTGAACCAGCAGCTGTGAGTTGTGACGTGCAAGTTCGCCACTGACCCGATAAAAAACAGGAATTCGGCCGATGCAGCCTGCAGGCGAATCTACGTTGATTTGGTGAATCACTGAATCAGCGTTCACGATCTCTCATTTCCAGAATTCATGAGACGGAACACCGGAGGCCCCAGGTTAGAGAACCCAAGCAGCGACCGAGCGAACCCGTGAGGTCTGGATAGGTAGGCCACGCCCGCACACCCGTCCCCGCCTCGCGCTTCGGCCGCCTTGGCGGCATCTCCACGAGAGTCCGCGGCGCGCGCCACCGCCTGCCGGGGAGGAGGCCACCTGTCGAGAGGAGGAAGAGGGAGAGGGAGCTTCTCCACACCGCCACCGCGGCAGCAACACCCCCGCACACCACCTGTCCTGATTTCCTCTCCTATCCTCCTTTTTAACGGATTTCTGACCCGCGAGGGCGCCGTCATGTGCCTCGCCGCCGCCGCGTCCGCCTTCTCCTCCTCCCGCTGCCTTTCGCCCTCCTCCTCCTCCGCGCTCCCCCGCCGCTTCCTCCACCACCTCCTCGCCGCGCCGCCGCCTCCGCCTCCGCTGCGCTGCATCCCGTTCCACCGGATGGCGGTAAACCCCTTTCCTGTTTCAGTGTTAATTTTCTCGTGTAAAGCTGTGAAATCGTGACCGGCGCGATACCGAACCTGCTCCAGATTGCTCTTGCAATATCGATTAGGGTAAAATTGCATGGCCGCTGCACTCACGACGCGGTTAATTTTGGGGGAATCAGTTGGGCCACGAGGCTGGAACCACTGAATTCGGAGGACTGAGTGCCTTTGCGTTGGTAACTCAAAGTGTACAGCTTTTGGCGAACTAGTACTTCAGGTGCTGAGCCTGTGATTTTGAGAAACTGAGAAGATCGTTGTAAAACTGGGGTGCAATTTATGCTGAAATTGAAGCCTATCTTACCGAGATGAATCATACCCACCATGTAACTAGTGAATTTACATTTCGGATTTCTGCATTTGTGTTTGATCCATGTAGTATTTCCGGATTTCTGAGTGTACATGTACTATTACTATATAGGCATAATTAACATTCAGCTTGTGAATTTGGTTGCTTTCCAAATGATCCATGTAACTTAAGAAGAGTAAACTTCAGAAACATGTTTCCTTTTTTTCTTCGTTGTTTCAGTTTAACCTTGGTCATACCTGTGAGGCTATGATGATTGATGAACAACCGCATCTGACCCTTTCTTGCTTGCCTTTCAGCAATTTTGGACCCAAGGATCACTTGACAAGAACAAAGCTCTGGTCGAATACCTCAAGCAGTATGGTGCTGTTAGAACTGACAAAGTGGCTGAAGTAATGGAAAGTATTGACAGAGCATTGTTTGTAGCAGAGGGCCTTACTCCTTACACTGATAGCCCTATGCCTATTGGTTACAATGCGACGATATCTGCTCCTCACATGCATGCAACCTGCTTGGAGCTACTGAAGGATCACTTGCAGCCAGGAATGCATGCTCTAGATGTTGGATCAGGTTCATTACTGAAACACTATCCTCCTGTACTTTAGACTTTTAGAGGATGCAATTGTGTGAACTACTTACTGTTGTCCATTATCTGATTGTCGAAGATCATACATTTTTCTAACTATTGGCGCATTTCATCTACATGTGTACCTTTGATCTTGTAGGCAGTGGTTACTTGACAGCTTGTTTTGCAATGATGGTTGGACCGGAAGGCCGCGCAGTTGGAATAGAACATATTCCTGAGCTCGTTGCTGCTTCAACTGACAATGTCCAAAGAAGTGCTGCAGCTCAATTACTGAAGGATGGATCACTTTCTTTCCATGTTGCAGGTATGCTAAGTTGCTAACTAGTCTGATGATGGCACTAGCATTACTGTTCACTGAATGTATGCTTTGCTTCCATGATTCCATCTTAGCAAAATCTAAATAGCAAAATCCACTTTTTAGCTTAACATGTATTGCCGTTCTCAACACTGCAGATGGCAGGCTTGGCTGGCCCGACGAGGCACCATACGACGCCATTCATGTGGGCGCAGCGGCACCTGAGATCCCTCAGCCTCTGGTCGACCAGCTGAAGCCCGGTGGCCGGATGGTCATACCTGTTGGCAGCTACTTCCAAGACCTGCAGGTGGTCGACAAGAACGATGATGGTTCGGTGACCGTTCGTAACGACGCCTCCGTCCGCTACGTCCCTCTAACCAGCCGCTCAGCTCAGCTGCAGGACTCCTAAATATCTCTCTACGGCTCGAAGTCTTGAAACACATGTAAATATCTCGACACACTTTCTTCTACTGACTAGCTAGGTAGTTTGGTTTGGTTCAGCCATGGTCATCTGTCGATGCTGTAGAGTGTCGACCTTTGAGCTCTGAACAAATGAGCAATAACCAATAAAAGTACTTCTTAGCATTGTATATACGTGATGTTTCAGTTCCTGATTTGTTTCATGCTTAAGATTATGATTTCTCTGCTGAGAATTAATGCTGTTTGTCTGGATGAAAGAACACTGCCACACACCATTTGTTTGATTCACTCAAAACACATCTGATTCCAACATCCAAAGGACAAAATTTCCAGATACTGTTAGACTCTGAACTATATCCAGTACATCCCAATCTGTAAACTGCATACACAGTAACATCAAGATTCGCGGGTGCTTTAGCAGGCTCTTAACTTTGGCGCCAAATCAGGATGTTGCTTCACATGGGCTTGAAGTTTCTATACGAGATGACCGCGTAAAACGGGTCGGACGAGCTCCCCATCCCGAACAGCCTCATCACGGCGTCCAGCGGCGACGACGCCGGCGGCTTCCCGGCGTCGGACGGCAGCTTCCTCACCACCTCCGGCTGCGTGAACCCCTCGACGCACTGAAAATACTGCGTCACGAGCTGCACCCGGCTGTAAGCCGTCCCCTCCCTCCACGCCCCGATCGCCTTCTCGTAGAACATCCTGTTGCTGAAGCTCACGATGCACACTCCCCCCGGCTTCAACACCCGGAATATCTCCGCAAAAACCTAGTAAATTACACACGAATTAAGCTAGAATTAGAGATGAATGCAGCAATGGCGGCGGCGATGTGTGCTCCTCCTACCTTTTCGGGGTATTGGAGGTATTGGACGCTGACGGTGCAGAGGACAGCGTCGAAGGAGCAGCTCTGTAGCTGGAGCTGCTGCTCCTTGTTGAGATCCTTGACGAAGAAGTGTTCGAGACGCGGGTTCCTGGCGAGCTCCTGCGCGTTGAGGCCGTGGCCGACGACGCGGCCGAGCTGGAGCTCCTGCTCCGGGGGCAGGTGGCTGATCCATGAGCTCATGAGGTCGAGGACTTCCGACCCGGGGCGGAGCCGGTCGCGGTAGACGTCGGTGAGCGCCGCGAGGAAGCCGTCGTCCACATGCTTCACGAGGCGCGGGAAGGAGTAGAAGTCGCGGTCCGGGCGCGCGTCCAGCTTCGTGCGGCCGTCCGGCGTCAGCACCAGGCGACGGATTCCACCGGCTGACGGCGGTTGTGGTGGTGACGCGCCGACGGCAGGGGTGCAACGTGGTGCTGGCGGCCGCGGCCGCCGTGGCGGTGGACGCGGCGTCGTGTGAGGCGGAGCGCGGAGCATGGCGACGTGGGCGGTTTATCTCGTCGAGGGGTTCGAGTGGTTGGTGTCCTAGTGTGCACTGTGTTGGTTTCCGTGGCAGAGTCTCGGTGCTGCAGTGCAGATCGCAACTTGTTGTTCTTTTCAGGCCCATTCATCTCGATTTCTGCGGCTTTCGAATGTCGTCCTCGGATGAACCGGTCAAGTTTTTTATAAGATTTAAATTGAGATTCAAAATTTCGGTAAATCTCGTACGAATAGCGCCGATTTTTCGTGCCCGTCCACGTCGTCGCGTCGTGGCGCACCCAGGAACGTTGACGTGCCGTCTCTCTCGCGTGCGCAAGCGCGCCCCAAACAGCACGAGAAATTTCACTATTCACCCACCCCTGAATAGTGAATACATTGATCTTTCAGAATTTACCACTTCGAGTACCTTTTGAATTAACCACTCCATCGCTCGCCTGGGCGCCTGGCTCATCCATTAGTCACATCGACGTCATCCTCCCAGCTGCACCCTTCCGCGTCGATGGCATCGCTCGCGTTGAGCCGACAATGGCAATTGCGGGCCCATAACCAGTGGCGGACCCAGGATTTTTATCCTGTGTGTGCCCCACAAAGTTCTAAAGATACACATAAAAATCTTGGTACAAGTAATATAATTCCTAATTTCAACGTGTTTTCATAGCATAGAAACGTTTGGTTACCAATTTGGCAATTTAAGAAGCAAATATACTATTTTCATTCAGGTTTCTTTGTTTCAACGAGTTAAATAAAAATCTTACCAAGCTTCTTTTATGTCCTAGCTAATGAAGGAAAGAGTTCAGATGTTCATTTTCATGTTTGAATTTGATTTATTCAACTTGATCTCTATTCCAGCCTACCAATCACAAAGTCATGCCTTCAATTTTTGATCTAACTAAACTGATTTCACCCTTCCCAGTTTTATCTTTTCAATTAATCTGACTCTCTGCCAAGAGGAGGAAAAAAACCCCAAAAATAGTAATGTTTTAACCCGTGATGCATACTACATGCATAAAAAGTTTCACAAATTTTGGGTGTGGCGGTGCACCCTGGGCACCCCCCTGGGTCCGCCACTGCCCATAACCAAGGGAAGCTGCGGTTTCACAAAAGGTAATAAATAGCAGATAGCGGGTTGATAGCGGATTGGGGTTTATGTAGCTGATGATGGACGCTAAGTTCTAATAGCGGTATTTAATAATCACATATAAATTTAAGTATATATCATAAATAATAACTTTATAGTACATTAACAAGGTAATTAAATACTAATTAGTAAATAAATCAATACACATGTAATGTAATCTGAATGTGTTATTCAGTGTAATGTCGAGTAATTCATAGAGCGCACTGTCAACGTTGGTGTTTGGGACGGCTTTAGCTATATATATATGATCAGGCTCATTATATATGTTCTTATGAAATTATAGGAGTCAAAATAGTTTAGGGTTACCGACAACTATTTATATGATTCAATGACACGCTATAGCGGTCCGCTATGCCGTATTGCGGCCGCTATAGCGGGTGCTATGGGCAAATAGCGCCCGCTAAGTTTCAGACCGCTACATCTAGTCCGCTATGTCATAGCGGTAGCGATAGGTCACCGCTACCGCTATAGCGGCCGCTGCGAAGGTTATTTAGTACCTTGGTTTCACCGATGACCTCGACCTCCTTCCAGTGACGGCCACGGGGTGGGCAGGCAGCGATGGCCAGGGGCTGTCGCGGGAACAAAGATGACCGCGGTGGCCACTGGCGGAGTGGCGGGGCCGGAACGACGTGGTGGGCTGGTGGCAAAGGGACAGGACTTGCAAGTTGCAACGCTGGCCTCGGTGATGATACCCGTGGTGGCCAGGGGCCGACTCAGATGGAGCGGCGGTGGCATGAGACCGACGTTGGGGAGGACGACTACACGGCTAGCAGATGGGCCTGGTGGAGCGACGGAGTGGCACGGAACATTAAAATTTCACATATCGGTGATGAATTTCGAAAGGTGCTCGTATTACGAAAGACGTGCCTACTACCGGCGAATAGCGAAATTTCTCGACCGACCCCCGGGTCTCGATCATGGCAGCGGCCGTACGAAACAATTTTCCCATAATTTTAGCTTATCCCGGCGCGAAGCCGACATGGCGGTGACGAGGCTGACTGTCTCGCACTCAAGGTGGCCTCCTCCTCGGGCCCCGCCTACTCGTGCCTCGCGTGGGTATAATTCTCGCTGCCGCGGCCTCCTCGCGGCGCAATGCTGCCGGCCGAGGCCGCGTCCCATCATCAGTGCTTCTTCCGCCGTCGCCACCGACGCGTGCCCGCGGAGCGAGGCGATGGCGCGGCTGGAGCGCGGGTCGCTGGTGGTCGGCGCCGGCGGCGGCGGGCGGGAGCTCCTCTCGGGGGCCCCTCCCAACGTCGCCCTCCATCCCGCCGCGGGCGCCGCCGCGTTCCTCGGCTCCACGGCGACGGCGCCGTCCAGCCGTCACGTCTTCTCCCTCGGCACCCTCGCCAGGTAGAGATTGCGACGCGCGTGCCCGCCGCCGGTGGTACTGATTGGTGATGGGTTCGCAGGGGTTGGAGGTGGCTGGCTCTGTTCAGGTTCAAGATCTGGTGGATGGCCCCGACGACGGGCGAGGGCGCCGCCGGCGTGCCGGCGGAGACGCAGATGCTGCTCCTGGAGTCGAGGAGCGATGCGGGGGACGCGCTCTACGCGCTCATGCTGCCGGTTCTTGAAGGCGGTTTCCGGGCCAGCCTTCAGGGGAGTCCCGAGAATGAGCTCCAGTTCTGCTTCGAGAGCGGTAGGTTTCTTTTTGATTTCGCTCGATTCTGACGCAGTCGAATCCAAAGTCCAAACCTTATGTTTGGAACTGAATTTCTCTTGTATTCGGTGGAATTTCTAAACGAATTTAATGTTTGACTGTTGTTAGGTGATCCTGATGTTCAGACATCGGAGGCAGTTGATGCTGTGTTCATCAATTCAGGGGATAACCCTTTCAAGCTTATGAAGGAATCGATCAAGTAATCACATGCTCTGACATAACCTCAACAGCATCGATTTTTTTTCAATTTGCAACAGGCTCACTTCACCTGTATCTTCATTGATTTTAGGATATTATCTAAGATCAAAGGAACTTTCAGTCATATAGAGGACAAGGAGGTACAGTGTAGCTAATGATGTTCGTTTTTATTCTTCTATCCCTTAATTGGAATTAGATTGTTAGTCATGTCAACCTTTTCTAGCTGTTTGCTGAAATTCATAAAATATTTCAGATCCCTGCAAATTTGGACTGGTTTGGGTGGTGCACTTGGGATGCTTTTTATAAAGCTGTTAACCCTGTGGGAATTGAAGAGGGTCTTAAAAGGTATAAATGTATCAGTTTATATGATATTCAAAAAGAATTGGAAGGTCTCCTTTTCTCCTTTTTTTTATTACCAACACCCTTCATTGTTGTCAATTCCTGATGAAGCATGTCTTGTTTTATAGTTTGTGCGAAGGAGGTGCACCACCAAGGTTTCTAATTATAGATGATGGCTGGCAAGAGACAGTTAATGAATTCAAGGAAGTGGATGAGGCCCTTATTGAACAGACCGTGTTAGTGCCTAACCATTTCATAATTAGCTGATTGTCCTTATTAAATTTCTATTTAGCTAACAAAGTTCAATCCAGAATAAAATGTTTTCATATTAAATAAACACCAATATATTTTGGAATTTCTCCCTATGTGATTGTGAAAGAGAATCTGACTCACTTAAATAAGCTGTAGACTTTTCTTTTCTATTAAAATTTCCAAACAATTTCCCTTTTCCTCAGACTGCAAATCACCGGCATTGCCTCATATTATATCTATATGCATAAACATGTACATTCCTCTGTTCCTTACCAGCATTGCAATATTGTTAGGTTTGCGGAGAGACTTGTCGATCTGACAGAGAACGATAAGTTTGGTGGAGAAACATGCAAGAATCTTGGAGACCATGTCAAGAAAATCAAAGGATACTATGGAGTCAAGTAATTCATTCTAATTGGAATTCTAGTTCTACAACTATGTTTTTCGTATATATGCTGAGAAAAGGTTGTGTATGAAACTACAGGTATGTCTACATCTGGCATGCTTTACATGGGTATTGGGGTGGTGTCCTTGCGACATCTGATGCAATGAAGAAGTACAACCCAAAGCTAGTTTACCCTGTTCAGTCTCCTGGTAATGTTGCAAATTTGAGGGATATAGCTATGGACAGCTTGGAGAAATTTGGAGTGGGTGTCATTGATCCTGCCATGATATATGACTTCTACAATGATCAGCACAGCTACCTTTCTAGTGTGGGTGTTGATGGTGTGAAGGTAGATGTACAGAATGTGATGGAAACTCTTGGGAAGGGTTTTGGTGGTCGTGTTACATTAACTCAGAAGTACCAACAAGCTCTTGAGGAATCTATCGCTCGAAACTTTAAAGGAAACAACCTAATCTGCTGCATGAGTCACAACACAGAAAGCATTTTTAGGTAGACATTCTTATCTGTGAACAATATGTGTGATATACATGGAATTTGACATAAATCTCGTTTCTTTGTAGTGCATTGAAGAGCGCAGTTGCTAGAGCATCAGAAGATTTCATGCCTCAGGAGCCAACAATGCAAACCCTGCACATTGCTACTGTGACATTCAATAGCCTTTTATTAGGAGAAATTTTCATACCTGACTGGGATATGTTTCATGTGAGATTTTGGCACAACCAGCAGCTCCATTTTTGTTCTTTAGTGTCAGGCTGTCAGCTAATTTTCCCTTCTTGCTGATGTGAAGAGCAAGCATGAATCAGCAGAGTTTCATGGAGTTGCGAGGGCTCTGAGTGGTGGTGGTGTTTATGTCAGGTCATTTTTGCAGAATCCCTATATTTTATTCATGTTGCATGTTTGCAATCTAAGAAATTTGCTTGATATCATTATGGATGTATATATTTCTGAACTGATTTGCAGCGACAAACCAGGAGTGCATGATTTCAGTGTTCTTAAAAAACTTGTTCTGCCAGATGGCTTGATTCTAAGAGCAAAGTATGCTGGCCGTCCTACTCGTGATTGCCTGTTCAATGACCCGGTCATGGACGGCAAAAGGTATATATACCAATTTGTCCTATCCCGTTTCCTGCTATAATAATATATGTAGCACTAACTTGTTCACTTTTGTGCAGTCTGTTGAAAATATGGAACTTGAACAAGTTTTCTGGAGTCATCGGGGTGTTTAACTGTCAGGGTTCTGGGAATTGGACTTGGCCAGTGAAAGAAAATACTCATATTCCCACCACAGTCTGTATCACTGGTGATCTCTCCCCATCAGATGTTGAGTTACTTGAGGAGATATCTGGGGATGATTGGAACGGAGAGACTGCAGTATTTGCTTTCAATTCATGTACATTATTCTTAATTGTCCCTCGTCTCATTCATTGAACATTTTTAACGACTACTAACCTATGTTATGACTTCAGGTTCTCTCTCAAGGCTTCAGAAGCATCAGAATTTGGAGGTTTCTTTGTCTACTATGACATGTGAGATATACACCATATCGCCGATAAAGGTCAGATTTTTTTTTCTCCATTCACCAGCTTACTTGAGAATCACTCAAATCTATTCTTACAGAAATTCTTGTTTTTGCACCAGGTTTTTGGTGGTTTTGTTCAGTTTGCGCCTCTTGGACTGGTAAACATGTACAACTCAGGTGGTGCGCTAGAAGGCGTCATAAGCATCACTGATTCTTCAGCAACCACAATTCAGATCAAATGCCGAGGGCCAGGGCGGTTTGGAGCGTATTCAGCCACCAGGCCTGACATTTGCAGAGTTGATGAACATGAAGTAGAGTTCAGACACACAGAGGATGGCTTCCTGGCCTTTGAACTCTCTAACGGTTCGTCCCAGAACCTCAGAAACATTGAGATTCTGTACAAAGCTTCCTGAATCCTCATTTTCTGTGTGATGTTCGTCATTTTTCGAGCAGATTATTCTGTTCTTGGGCTCTTAGCTATGAACAATTCCTTTTTCCCGGAAGCGTATCCGATATTGCGTGTGTTGTTATTGCCAATTTATTTGGGCTTGTTCTAAATTCCAAATATGCCCGACACAGTTATGATAGAAGTTTGTCTTTTGGCAGAAATCAATTCCATTTTTTTTGCCAATATTACCTACTCTATCCGTCCATAAATATAAATATTTGGGGTTGTTGTACTAGACATATCACGTCCCACTAAATTCTTATATTTTTTTGACAGATGGAGTAAGAACAAAAGAACATTCCTCTTGCAATAAATTTATATAACTTCATAAAAAAATTGGAAGAAATTGCATGGATGAATCATGAGTAAATCATGAATTTGAATATTGAAATGTCTTTCAGTTACATCAAGAAACACTGTTATAGTTCAAAGGCAGTGTCTCCTCCCTGCGTCTCGCATTGCAGGTGCAGATGGCGATTGCAAGATCACTCTACAACAATGGATGCGTGGATATTACTCCACCGTGTACGGCGAGCTGTTTGTCCGTGCTCACGTAACTGCATTTCTGCCGCTGATCTGTCCGTCTGGCTCGGCTAATCATCGCAAGGACCTGATCTTCCACGGCCTGAGCTTTTCCGTCAGCTGCGCGAGCACGGTGCTCGCCGCCGCCACGCTCCTCGTGCTGGTCACCAGCTTGAACCACTGGCTCTCCGGGTCGCAGCTGTTGTCCGCGCTCAGGCACCGGCACGCGTTGGTCACCACGCTCTTGCCGTCCTCGCCGACTTCCAGGCAGAGCAAGCCGCCTCCTCCGCCGTTCTCGCCGGCCGACGACGACACGTTGACGGCGACGTGCAGCCTGGAGTCGGAGACGAGGCTCCACCGCGCCATGTCGTCGCCGCACGACAGGCCGACGCGGGCCGGGCGGCCGGCGCCGTCGGCGCGGAGGCAGAGCAGCGGGGTGTCGCGCAGCGCCAGCCTCCGCTGGCTGCTCGACGCCGCCCACGCCTCCGTCTCACCGCACGGGCCCAGCTGCAGCAATGGCTGCAGCAGCGACGCCCCCCGCACCACGCACCGACCCGTCGCCGGGTGGAACAGCACCGTGTACGGCGACGCCTCCGCCAACCCAGGCCCTGCACGCACGCCAAGTCACAGTCATCGTCAAACAATTTCAACAATTTTATTGGCGATGGGAAGTACTCCATCCCAAGCGGTTTAATTTCTTCTTAAATATTTGATTGTTTTTTATTTAAAAAATTATAAAAGTATTTTTTATTTTGTTCGTTGTTTATTTTATTACCAAAAGCAATTTTTTCATGCAATTGATTGTTTGTCTTATTTAAAATTTATGAAAGTGTTGTTTATTTTGTTCGTGACTTATTTTATTACCAAAATATATTTTAAGCATGATTTCTTAATTTATATCAATTTTTGAGTAAGACAAATGAGAAAATGCCATGCACTATTTTTATAATAGTGAAATGTCATGCACTATGAAATGAAATGGAAGAAGTACGGGTAGCTGAGAGATTGTCGTAGAGTTACTCACCTCGGAAGGGACGCTGCAGGGCATGAATCCTGTTCAGCGCCGTTTCATTGCGGGGCTTGCACCACGCCCAATCAAGCACGCCATAAACCTCGTCAAGCCCAAGCACGCCCTCCCGGAGATAATAGCTCCCCTGCAGCGTCCAGAGCGCCCAATCCAGATCAAGGTCGGCAGCAACAGCGGCGACGCAGCCGTAGTACCGGTTGTCATTGACGTTCCCACCGCGGTTGTCGACGCCGAACTCGCTGAGGAAAACGGGCCACCCCTTGTCGAGCAGGTATAGCGCGCGGCGCGACACGCTGGCCGCGACGCGGGCGCAGACCTCGTTGGGGTTCCCCGTCCGCCACGCCTGCCCGTCGGAGAAGCCGTACCAGTGCACCTCGAACGCCAGCTTGCCGGCGAAGGTGAGGTTCACCGGGCGCGAGTTGAGGAAGGCCAGGTCGTTGTCGAAGCTCAGGCCCGAGAGGATCACCACCACCCCCGGGTTCGCCGCGTGCACCGCCTCCGCCCCCCGCTGCATGTACCTGCAGTGCAGTTCCAAATTAGCGAGTTTTTTACAGTCTAACTTTTTCGAGATACCAAAATATAATCTAACTATTTATTTTAAAATGGTATGATAATTGAACGGTTAGATTTTGTTTTGATATCTTAAGATACAGATACCTAGTATTATTTATTGGATCATAAAAAAACTCTTCAATTTAATTTCATGGCGTTTTTTCTCAGCTCAGCTCAGTCGCGCGGCGCGCCAGCTTGGCGCCTTTTTTTTTTTTTTGCCCTTTTTAAAGGTGGCTATCCCGGCTTTGGTGGCTGCTTGCCTCCGGGAGCACAAGTGCTGTTGGTAGTACACAGTACACCGGAATGAATGGTGGGAACCGCTGCTATTGCTAGTTGCTACTGAAACGAAGGCCATTACTGTTTTTCACGTGCTTTTGCAGGGATGGGCAATGTCGGACGCGGTCCGTCACTTCAGTTCAGCTGCCAACAGCTACTAGCTAGCCTCAGGCTCATTTACTGATCATCCAGGACATGGCCGATCGATGAACAATGTGGTTCAACAATGTGTGGTTCGTTCTTGGATGCAGATGCAGATACCAATCAAAGTGTCGTGCACAAATTGGTGAGGAGATAGATCGATCAATGGAAGACGGTGACTTACTTGTACCAGTCGGCGGAGTTCTGCCGGGGCCCACGGAGCTCGTTGCGGAGGCTCATGGCGACGACATTCGTCGCACCGGCGAACATGGTGGCCATCTTGGTGAGCCCATCAACCCAAACATCCGGATCAAAATACGTGTCTCCAAAGAACCCATTCCCATCATTGTTCCCGCAGCACCACCCCGGTTTACTCACGTGATTATCCAAAATCACCATCACACCATTCTCCCCCAAGCTACTCACCACCATCTGCAACCACACGACGGCGCTCGTTGATCATTGTCAAAAATACTAATTTACACATGTCAAGTTGTCAACCAGTCCAACTCAAAAACTTAAGTTGACAAAAAGGTTAAAAGGTTAAGCTAATGGAAAAAGACGGCAATTTTCTGTGAACAATTCAATACACTACAAGGTAAGAGAATTGCCTTGAAGGCGTCGATGAGCTTGAGGTCGACGAGTGCAGGGTTGTTGACGCGGATGGCGGCGAGAGACTCGGTGAGGTTGAGGCGGAGGAACGACTGCGAGACGGTGAGGGAGGAGTAGGAGGCGTTGGTGACCATGAAGGTGGCCCACGTGAGGCGCACGCAGTTGAAGCCCATGGACACCACGTCCCTGGCAATGGCGCCCACCGGCTGCTTGCCCAGCCCTTCCGCCAGCATCGGCTCCAGGTGCGACGGCCAGTTCACGCACGCCAGCTTCACCCGGTTTCCGCCCTCGTCCACGATCCACCGCGACACCGTCGACAGCGTCGGGAATCCGGCCGCCGCCGCCGGTTGCCAACCATGGCTGATGATGGCCAAAATTACGAGCCACGACGCCGTGGCGAGAGCAAAATGCAGCCTCATGGTGGCGACGACGAAGGCCGGCAATGTTGAATGGTAAGCTATATAGGGGTTTGCTTCAAGGCATCACCATGGGGAAAAGATCAAAAGACGACGATCTCTTGTTGCTAAGATGGTTTATTGACATGTGTGAAGGGAATGAGTGAGCAAATCGTGTTACATTGCTTTTTTTTAGTGTAATCGTCTCACATTGCTGATGTTTTAAGAATGCAACTAACACTGTTTTGTCCTTCAAGGCAGGAGAAGCTAGGCGACATCACTGTACGTCTTGTGACAGTGCAGTGCTGTTCAGAGCCGGAGAAAACAAAGGATTTCTCTCTGCACGTCGGTGGCCGGTTGGTAGGTGGTTGGAGTAAAAATGGCTACCAAAATCCTTGCTGTTAGAACTTTGGTTTGGGCTTTCTTATTGTCAAATTGATGTTGGTTTACTTGTATCGATTATTAGTACCGCATCGATTGCAATTAATAGCTGAGCTAATCGTGATTGGTTTGTATGATTTTTTCGTGAAGCAATCGATATTAATGAGTGCAGCAATGAGCATTGTGCACACAACTGTACTATGTATTTGCATCCTGTTTAAGAGGAGCTCGTCCAAAGCTTCACGCTGTTGTCAACAATTCAACTAAAAAGACAGGATTAGAGGTTTTGCTAATACTCTAAGAATGGTGCAAAGTATTCCACATCATGTAAACCGCGTGTGATTCCGTATGAGTCTCACGTCAGATCAGTTAAGAAATGCCGTGCTGAATATGCATATAAGTTGAATGAGGATTGTGCTCTTCAACTAAAAGGAAAAGAAAAAAGGTGACATGGAACAAAGAGGGAAAGGAGTTGAGTGTACTGAAAACAGAAGGAAAGGCTTTTCTCTGGCGCCAAGATTGCTGTTTGCATATTTCAGACTGGGAATGCAAATTTACTAACATAGCATTCAGTACATCGCTACTGAACTGAAAATATTAAATACCATCCAGTAAATCGCTGATGAACTGAAAATATTGATCTTACACTGATGTTCCCTGCTGTAGTTTTTCCTTCATTCCCCACATCAAAGCACTATTTTTTGAGTCTGCTGAGCCAGTATGGCAGTATCCAAGTATACAGTCTCCAGGAGAGAAAGTGGACAGCTCATGCATGTGACCTCAACATTTGCAATGTTTTTATCCATGTCAACATACCAACTCAAAAGGATATTATAGAACAAGTATGGTATTTTTCTGTACATTGTTCTCTGTAGTTATTTTACACATGGATACATTTTAATGGAACTCTGTAAAACAAAACACAAGTGGTCTATGGCTATATTATACACATGTGGTGAACAGGAGGCGTCCTGTTTATTATTTTCCAAATTACAATACTATAGACATCCAATTGCCTTGAATAACTCCGTGAAACTTAACCCTTATTCTGTCATGTTCGACGTCCTTGACCACGCTTTTTTTAATCAATTTCTTGTACCACATTCAAACAGGCTATTGTCAAAATAGCGTCATGATTAACTAGATGATGTTGGATACCAATCTCCATCAGACGGCAACTGCAAAATGGAGTCGCCGCTTGGGATACTTTTGCTGCTTAATATAATTTTGAACCACTGGCTCTCAGGATCGCAATTAGGATCCGCGGTTAGGCACTTGCACGGATTTGTTTTGATGATACCATCAGGAGTGGCATCCAAGCACACTCTGGTCCCATTTTTAGTAAGTTCAGTCGAAACATGCATTCCTGAATTTGATATGAGCTGCCACTTTGAACTGGATTTGCTGCAGTCGGTCCCAAGTTTTGCATTATCACCGACAGACTTGGCCTGGAGGCACTGACCAGTATGTTGCACTACTAACTCGTGTGTTGATGAGTAGTTCCAAGCGTTTGATTCATCACATGGACCCAACTCAAGTGCCTCTGATGATTTCACCATGACACAAAGCCCAGATAGAGGATGGAATATTACGTTGTAAGGTTCTTGGCTGTTTGGTAGACCAGGGCCTGGAATGTCAATATGTATGCATTGTTATGTAGCTCAGGGAAATACAACAATGCATTTTGCCATGATCAAATTTTAGTGGACTTTTACATGGCCCGTAACTTATTTTGTTTAATGTCTTACATAACTCATTTTGTTTAAATGTCTTACATTGACACTTTTTTTTTATCAAAGTGTTTCCTTTAGAAGATAGGAGCACATGTTTTTTCTCATGAAAGGGCTTAAACAATGCACGCATAATAGTAAATTATCTGGATTTTATATCAGTCCAAAAAATTCCTGTCAAAACTTCAATAACAGAGAAGGGGCCTGATCCTATCACGAAATACGCAGAGGTTTATGCCTTGGTTAATTAAGCGAGGTCCGTTGCTTTTTTTTTTCCGGAATGATCAACTATGAAGTCTATTTTATCTTGCAAAGATAAAATGCAAAACACATGGCATGATTCCGAAAATCTATGTTGCTGATAATGTTGCTAGATAAGAATAAAAATGTGACAGTTGAAGCACAAACCTTGAAATGGTGATTGCAAAGAATTGATCCTTTTAATAAAGCTGGGGTTTCTAGCTGTACACCAATCCCATGATAGCAATCCATATGATTCATCATAAGCTAGAATGCCCTCTCTAATGTAGTAACTCCCTTGCAGAGCCCAAATAGCCCAGTCCAGATCCATTTCAGCTGCCACACTTAAGAAGCAAGTGAGATAGCGGTTGTCCCCGGTATGTGTGCCAGACATATCAAACCCAAACTCGGAGAAAAACAATGGCCAGCCTTGCTGAAGTAGGAAAAGTCCTTTATCCTTTATGAAACCAACAACCATCCCACAAGCATCATTTTCGTTGTGAGATTCCCAGTTGCCACCATCTGAGAAACCATACCAATGCTGCTCAAAGACCAACTTTCCAGTAAATGATAGGTGAATTTTATTCGGGTCCAAAAAGTGTAAAGTGTTGTCGAAGTCCAGGCCTGATAAGATAACAAGGACGTCGGGGTTTTTTTCATGTACAGCTTCAGCACCCTGCTTCATGTAACTAAAATGGGAGTAGATTATAAATGAACATTTGCAATACCATGAGTCACACAAAAAATCCTATCAATCGAGATTAAAAAAAAAAGGTCTTTGGGTTTCAGTAACAAACCTGTACCACAAACTAACATTTTGAAATGGTCCCCGGAGTTCATTCCTCAAGCTCATGCCCACAACATTTTTTGTGTTCCTAAACATTGTTGCCATTTTCTTGAGGCCATTCAACCATTCATCTGGGTCAAAGTATTTGTCACCAAAGAAGCCATTACCATCAGTTGTGCTGCAGCACCATCCTGGAGTGGTCATTTGGTTATCAAGTATGACCATAATATTGTTCCTGGCCAAAGCCGACACCACTTCCTACAGTTGTTCAATTTTAACCATGTCAAGCGGAATTAAAAATCAGAGTTTTTATCATTTGAGAGTAAAAATGATGTTATATATAGTTTCTTTGGTGTTTAGTACGGATAAACTCTCCTAAATACTCCCTACTTTACGAGAATTGTTTTGGCATATTAGTGGGTCAACTAACTAGAAACCTCATTCCAAAAAGAGACATAAGTAATAGATACCTGGTTTGGATTAGGAAAAAATTCAGTACACCTAATGCAACCTGCTTTCGTTTATCATAATCATTAAAGCAAAGAAAGATTTGTTCTAGCTAGAGCATTGTGACTTGCAAAACATCCTCCTTTTGGATCATAAATTTGATACTACTAGGTGTACTGTACACGTTCAAAGTAAACTTGTTTAGAAGAATATAATAGAAAAAATATTCAAACAACTACTATTGTTAGCCTTTCCTGAAATAGAAAATATGAACAGATCTTTCTTGATCACATGTAAGTCCACAACTTGAAATAGATTGTTATTATTAACAAAACAAGAATGGATATCCTAAGTTTCTTTGGGAAGCCTTATGACAAGGTTGTGATGACATCATCTGGTTTCAAAACCCATTATCTGCGAAGCTTTGACTTCTAAGCAACTTATTTTTGTTAAAATAAAACAGCATGGCCTATAGTTGGTTTAGCTACAAGTCAATGGATTCATTGTATATTGTTGCTTGCCACAATGTAATTCTACAAGCTTATGCATCTTGATGACTATTTCTTCAGAACATATAAAACTTGTATTGACTCCGACTTAAATGTTCAAATGAGTGCGTAGCTTTCAGCAAGATTGTAAATCAGTCTATGTCATATACAATGTTTATCTACTCTCTAGCACTCTATCAGCAATATGACTAGCTTCTACCGATAAGACATGGTAAAATTGACAATCTTGACTTGCTAACACTACAAACAGCCGCCAATTTAATGGTGGTTTTTATGAGATCATCTAGTTCAAAACCCATCATATGAGATGTTGACTTCTAAGCAACTTATTTTTGTTAAATAAAACCGCATTGCCTGCGGTTGGTTTGGCTACAAGTCAATTGATTCATTACATACTGTTGCTTGTCACAATGTAAGTGTTGCAATCTTATGCGTCATATTTCTATCCTAATTCATAAACCATTTCTTCAGAAAATATAAACACTTACATGGACACCGACTTCAATGATTAAACGAGTCCATAGTTTTCAGCAAGATTGTAAATTCTGTTCATCTCATACGACGTTATCCACTTTCATGACACTATCAGCAAAATGACTAGTTTCTAGCGGTAAGACGCGGCAAAAAAAATGTCCACCTTAACTTGCTAACACTACAAACTGCCAATTTAATGTGGTCTACAAACTGCCAATTTAATGTGGTTGTATAAAAAAAAAACAAGGAAGAATTTCTGAAGGCAATCACTAGCAGTGCCAAAATCTAAAATCTAAAGGAGGCTACTCGGATAACTCCAAAAAGACCAATGCGTAGTTGTTGTTTTGGTATTCAAAGAGAGAAACACTTACCTGAAACACATTGATGAGGGGCAGGTCGAGGAGTTGAGGGTTGTTGACCCGGACGCCGGCGATGGACTCCCGCATCCCGAGGAGCTCCAGCGACCACCGGAGCGGCAGGCCGGCCAGCGTGGCGTTGGTGGCGAGGTAGGTCGGCCAGGTGAGCCTGACGCAGTTGAACCCCATCGCCGCCACGCGCGCCGCGATCTCCCCCACGCCGCGCCGTGACAGGCCCTCCGCCGCCACGGGCTCCAGGTGCGACGCCCAGTTCGCGCACGCCAGCTTCACCCGCCGCCCGTCCGCGCCCACCACCCACCTCGACGCCGTCGAGAGCGGCAGCGGCGGGAACGCCGCGGCGGCGGTGGCGAGCGGGAGCAGCAGAAGCAGGAGGAGTGGAGTGGGGGAAGAGGAGGAAGCCATGGCTAACAACTACAGTAACAACTCTAGTGTGCCGTGGAGTTCGAGTTCAACGAGGCGGATGGATCGGCTTTAAAGAGGGAAATGTGCCAATGACAGGTGGGACCAAATAAGCGGTGGGTCCCATCTCCAGTGTGAGAATGTGAGATATGGTAAAGCCACATGGATGATTAGCGAAACGTGACGGCCGGTTCATGCGGTTAAACGGTTGGGCCTAATTGCCGAAGCTGACTCTAATGGCCGCCGCCGTCTCCACAGCGGCGGATTTCCTCGCCGTTGCCGTTGCCGTCGCCGCCTCGCCGGTGCCCGCCACGCATTTTGCCTACGCGGTCAGCCTGTGTTCCACCTCAGCTCCAGCCCGCGCTCTCCGCGTAGCTGACAACGCGGCCGGCCAGGAGGACGCCCTCCACTGTTTGTCGAAATGCTGGAGGCCTTTGAGGTCAGCATAGACCAGTACATTGTCGCCTGCAGCCTCATGTCCTGCTCAAGGATATGTTCTCTGGCTGTAGGGCGCATCGTCGAGGCGCGCCATCAAGAACTGGATTATCGGTTCGTGCTGAACAGCTTGATGCACACATGTCTCTTGTGGATGTCGCGGCAACAACAGGTGCTGTTCGACGCAATGGAGGAAATTGGAAGGAGGCAGTGATGTTTATCGGCATGCTTGATGTTGGAGCGCCATTTGGTGAGGTCCCATTTGGTGAGGCGTTGTCAGTGTCATTGTGTCACGGCTTATGGGCCAATAGGGGATTGTCAAGCTTAACTTGGGACTGGATTGCGGTCTGTGGAGAAGAATGGCATGGCGAGGGCAACTGCACTGATGGACATGTATGCCAGTTGCCAAGCGTGGCGAGCTTGACAAGACACGGAGGTTGTTCAATGGGAATGCAATCACGCTATGTGGTTGGCTTGCTTGGAGTGCATTAGTGCAATGATCTTGCTCTTTTCGACGAGTGCTTGGAATGCAACCTCTTGATCTCTTCTCATCCATGCGCGAGGCCAATGTTGAGCCCACCGATGTGACTGACAATTCATTGGTGTTCTCCTGAGTCCTGACTTGCAGTTCACTGTTGCTTAATTGAGGAGGGTGGTATTTTTTTCTAGAATCAGCATGGCCCAGGATTATGCCCCATCCGGCCAAAGATTTAGCACTATGGTTTGTATGGTCGATCCATTAGTGTGGGTTTTACTGTAGTGATGAGGCATATCATTTCATCAAAACCAGCCGATTGAACCAAATGCAGATATTTTGAGGGCACTTCTGTGTCCTTCAGTCTGCCTGTACCATTCACAAAAATGTCGATATCACAGAAGAGGTACGACCAAAGTAGATTACCCCCCTTTACCCCAGTGGTGGGACAGAAGGATACACAAATTTTACAACGTTCACATCACAGTTAGGAGGCTGGCAATTGTGTTCCGCCTGATGAAATTGCTCCCTGGTGGCTGGTGCAACAATTCGGACATCGAAGAATCTGAGAGTGCATGTTACTGTCCAATCTACCAACGCCCAGCACAGCTGATCCCACCTTCCACCGTATATTGACCGGGAAGATTTCATCGCTGGTTCATTCGTTCATAAAAGGTGTTTCCACCATATATATTTACCCGCGATGATTACTGGTGAGTTGTGCATTGAGTATCCGAGTGTAAGCAGCAACCATACTTTATTCATTCGTTGAAATAGATTAAATACTAGTAGTAACCTGTCAATATAAGTATACAGCATTATAGTCTACTTTTAGAAGAAAACCAGGTACCCTGCTATAAGTCAAATAAATACTACTAGCTAAAAAAGAGACTTCGAACGTATTGTAACATCAACGGGTGTGAACTGTGTAATGATAGAATAAACACCTGTGTTAGCTTATCTTTTGCTTTGTTCAGTTTGTTAGCTCCCTCGTGTCTTCTCGCTGTTATTCAGTTTCAGCTTGTTGGATGCAGTGCATGGCCGAATTGTTCAGGCCATGCGTTTCGTTCGCACGGAGAGCGCGTCGCGGCCAGATCAAGTGTGTGTCTTGCAAGTTTATTTATGTTGCAATAGAGTCAAAAGAACGCTGCTAGTCACAGCACCAAAAACATCCCCGTGTCCAGTGTTCCTCACTCTGTTCTTGATTTTCTTCTCTCGCCTGTGTGCTCGAATGGTTGGTTGATTTACTGACATGTAATTGTGTGCTGCGTGCTGCGTGCAGACCACATACTGCCTAAAGCGTAACTGCCTTGTTATGCATGAATTCAAAATGAGTTATCAACCTCTCAAATTTTTGCTTAGTTTTTACGAAAGGGATACAGTTTTGCAGCAGCCCTTGTAGATCTTGTTTTCGTTTTTTTTTTCTTTTTCATACACGGTATAACCGCAGGCGTCAAAAAAACACGCATACTTATCCCTACAGACTCATTTATAGAGTAATGAATTAGCATTAGCTAAGATCAAAATTGCCACCATCCCGTTTTCTTGTCTTTTTTATCTTTCTTTTCTTATGTCATTGAGCAATTAAGCATGTCGTGTTTACTCTAACCAATATCAACATGCCGTGTTGCTTGCCTCTGTATAAACAAGTACTTACTCCAGTAGTTAGTACAGCTAGTCTTCACACAGAATAAACATGGAATGATGTATTTTTCTATTGTATCCGTCTGATCTGATGAGTTATCATAGATACACTGAGTAATTGAAAAACTGTAATGCTTATTAATTCGAACTTCTTATCCCATCAGAGCAAGCTAGCATAACCACTAATCATGACCACGAAAATGGTACACTGATAGAGTGTTGGTCATACTCAAATCAAACATCTCTTCCTATCATAAAATCTATACATATAGATAGAGTTAGCCGCCCTAGAGACAAACAACAGAACTACCATGACAGCAGCAATGCCGTCCATGGCGTCTCTCCAAGCTCCTGAGCTCGTTGCGTCATGTCTCCTCCTTTTCCTCGCCACCATTCTCCTCTTCAAGCTGCTGCTCCTCGCGCCGCCGTCGAAGAAGAAGCACGCCGCCGGCACCGCCTCGCCGTCGCCGTCGCTACCGAGCCCGAGAGGCCTCCCCCTCATCGGCAACCTCCACCAGGTCGGCGCGCTCCCGCACCGCTCCCTCGCCGCTCTCGCCGCCGCGCACGCCGCGCCGCTCATGCTGCTCCGCCTCGGCTCCGCGCCGACGCTCGTCGTCTCCACCGCCGCCGCGGCGCGCGCGGTGTTCCAGGGCAACGACGATCGCACTCTGTCGGGGCGGCCGGCGCTGTACGCCGCCACCAGGCTCTCCTACGGCCTCAGGAGCATCTCGTTCGCGCCCCACGACGGCGCGTTCT
>CM002482.1:13765846-13786576 GCA_000325765.3 Leersia perrieri | reverse complement strand
CCGCGCGAGCGCGCGGCCGCCGCGCTCGTCGAAGCCGTCGCCGCGTCGGCCGGTGGCTCTCCCGTCAACCTGAGCGACATGATCGCCGCCACGAGCAACAGGATCGTGCTGCGCGTCGCGTTCGGCGGCGGCGGCGGCGAGATCGGCATGGACGTGAATGCCGTCCTCGACGAGACGCAGCATCTTCTCGGTGGTTTCTGGGTCGCCGACTACGTGCCGTGGCTCCGGTGGATGGACGCCGTCCGCGGCATGCGACGGCGGCTGGAGCGGCGTTTCCGCCAGCTCGACGCGCTCTACGATCGCGTCATCGACGACCACCTCAACAAGAACAAGGTTGCCACCGACGATGAGACAGAACACGACAATGACGACCTTGTCGACGTTCTCCTCCGCCTCCACGACGATCCCGCTCACCGCAGCACGTTCAGCAGCCGCAGCCACATCAAAGGCATCCTCACGGTACAAAGAAAATACACGTCGCATGTCACGTTTCATGGAAATGTTGTTTATATTACAACTTAATTTCGATTGGTTATTTTACAAGACATGTTTATTGCCGGGAGCGACACGTCGGCGGTGACGGTGGAATGGGCGATGACGGAGCTCGTCCGCAACCCGGACGCGCTCGCCAAGGCGCAGCACGAGGTGCGCCGCGTCGTCACCGGCGAGAACATCACCATGGTGCGGGAAGCCGACCTGCCCGAGCTCCACTACCTGGTGATCAGGGAGACCCTACGCCTCCACCCGCCCGCGCCGCTGCTAGTGCCCCGCGAGACGACCGAGCCGTGCACGGCGAACGGGCACGCGATCCCGCCCGGGACGCGGGTGCTCATCAACGCGATGGCGATACACACGGACCCAGGCGTCTGGGGCCCTGACGCGGACCGGTTCGTGCCGGAGCGCCACGAGAACGGTGATGGTGGCCCTGGTGGCAGTGGCGACGGGTTCGCGCTCGTGCCGTTCGGGATCGGGCGGAGGAGCTGCCCCGGGGTGCACTTCGCGACGGCGGTGGTTGAGCTGCTGCTTGCCAACTTGCTGTTCGGGTTCGACTGGCGTGCGCCGCCGGGGGCGCGCGAGGTGGACGTGGCGGAGGTGAACGGGCTGGCCGTGCGCAAGAAGAACCCACTCGTGCTCGTCGCCACCAAGAGGGGGAACAGCTTGTAATTAGTCGCAGAATCAACATGTAAATTTTGCTTACCTACCGATATCAGCAAGGAAGTTTCATACTGATGGAGCTCAGACGTCACAGGTGCCACGGACTTCTGGAGTACCGTGACACCATGTGTGTCCACGTGCATACGTGTCCGGTCGATGGCAATTGACAGGTGCGGCTGGAACTGTCTCGGTTGCTCAGCTTCGTTGCCAATCGGGCACTGATTTGCATGTCGCCAACCCCTTCACGTCTTCTCCGATGGTGCATGCACTCAGGGCCTCGGGAAGCTACAGCTGCAAGCCTAAACAGTCCATAGTTTGTGAGAATTTACAGTTACAAATTCTGGAAATATACACTAAGAAGTCAGAAGCCAAAGAAACTGATATAATTAGTTACTTCTCAGAATCTAAAACTCCCCTAAACAGACCCTTAGTTAGAGATTAGAGAGGAAAAAAAATACTACTCTATATCATCTCTCTTCTGGATATAATTAGTTCGTCTCATATTTTTCTCTCACAACTTCTTAATCCATATGAAATAGCTTATTTTTTATTTAGTCTTTAGAAAATACTCTCTCAAATCTATTACCTGTCCATGTCAGATTTTATCCTAATTAACTAGAGATACGGAGAAGGCCTCAGTAATCACTAATCAGTAGGAAAAGGAAAAAGCGTCTGCTGGCTGCGCGGTTCGCCCGTCCGTCTCTGGACGATTTGGGATATTGACGTCGACTTGGACCTGGAGTCCTGGACCTCAACACTTCCACAGGCCACATCAACGCAGACACATCATCGTCACAACGCCGGGCACCGACGGGGTGAGGACGCAGGGGTTGCCCTCAACATAATCAGTTTTTGCTAAAAATCAGTTGGCTATTGCCATTGGTTGCACGTTGCAGTCAGGAAGGAAATGAGGCTACGAGTAGCCGGCCGGCCCGCCGCTTTGATTATTTGTGCTATGCTTTTGATAATACCGGCTGTATAGTTTTTCCAATAGTTTTCCTATTGAAGAATGAAACGAAAAGAAAAACACTTTTTGATTTAAGTAACTGATGAAATGATCTTTCGTTAACTTAAAAATACTACGTAGACCCAAATAATTCGTAGAAAAATCCGGAAAACACTATAATCATTGAAACATTCCAACCTTCTCTCTATCTCTAACAGGGAGTACAGCGGTGGTCAAACTCAAATCAGACAACTATTCCTATCTTCGAATCACGAAATCCATACATATAGATAAGAGTTAGCCGCCCTAGAGACAAATAACAGAATGACCATGACGACACAAATGCCGTCCATGGCGTCTCTCCAAGCTCCTGAGTTCGTTGCATCATGTCTCCTCCTCCTCGCCACTATTCTCCTCTTCAAGCTGCTGCTCCTCGCGCCGCCGCCCAAGAAGAAGCACGCCGGCGCCGCCTCGCCGGCGCTGTCGCTGCCGAGCCCGAGAGGCCTCCCTCTCATCGGCAACCTCCACCAGGTCGGCGCGCTCCCACACCGCTCCCTCGCCGCGCTCGCCGCCGCGCACGCCGCGCCGCTCATGCTGCTCCGCCTCGGCTCCGCGCCGACGCTCGTCGTTTCCACCGCCGCCGCGGCGCGAGCGCTGTTCCAGGAAAATGACGACCGCGCGCTATTGGGGCGGCCGGCGCTGTACGCCGCCACCAGGCTCTCCTACGGCCTCAGGAACATCTCGTTCGCGCCCCACGACAGCGCGTTCTGGCGCGCCGCACGACGCGCGTGCGGGACGGAGCTCCTCGGTGCGCCACGTGTGCGAGGGTTCCGCACCGCACGCGAGCGCGAGGCCGCCGCGCTCGTCAACGCCGTCGCCGCGGTGGCATCCGGCGGCTCGCCTGTCAACCTCAGCGACATGGTCATCGCCACGAGCACCAGGATCCTGCGGCGCGTCGCGTTCGGCGGCGTCGACTGTGACGGCGAGATCGACATGGATGTGAAGGCCGTCCTCGACGAGACGCAGAATCTTCTCGGTGGTTTCTGGTTCGCCGACTACTTTCCGTGGCTCCGGTGGCTGGACTCCCTCCGCGGCATGCGGCGGCGGCTGGAGCGGCTGTTCCACCAGCTCGACGCGCTCTACGATCGCGTCATCGACGACCACCGCAGCAAGCGCAAGGATGGCTCCGGTGAGAACGACGACGACTTGGTCGACGTTCTCCTCCGCCTCCATGGCGATCCCGCTCACCGCAGCACGTTCGGCAACAGCGGCCACATCAAAGGCATCCTAACGGTACATAGAAAATATACGTAGCATGTCACGGTTCATGGACGTGTTGCCATGTTGGTTATATGCTTAATTTCAAGTGGTTAATTTGCAGGACATGTTTAACGGTGGGAGCGACACGTCGGCGGTGACGGTGGAGTGGGCGATGACGGAACTCGTCAGGAACCCGGACGCGCTCGCCAAGGCGCAGCGCGAGGTGCGCCGCGTCGTCACCGGCGAGAACATCACCATGGTGCGGGAAGCCGACCTGCCTGAGCTCCACTACCTGCGCCTGGTGATCAGGGAGACCCTACGCCTCCACCCGGCGTTGCCGCTGCTGGTGCCCCGCGAGACGACCGAGCCGTGCACGGTGAACAACGGCGCAGTCAAGATCCCGCCCGGGACGCGGGTACTCATCAACGCGATGGCGATACACACGGACCCCGGCGTCTGGGGCCCGGACGCGGATCGGTTCGTGCCGGAGCGCCACGAGAACGGAGAAGGTAGCGACGGGTTCGCGCTCGTGCCGTTCGGGATCGGGCGGAGGAGCTGCCCCGGGGTGCACTTCGCGACGGCGGTGGTCGAGCTGCTGCTTGCCAACCTGCTGTTCGGGTTCGACTGGGGGGTGCGCGAGGTGGACGTGGCGGAGGTGAACGGGCTGGCCGTGCGCAAGAAGAACCCTCTCGTGCTCGTCGCCACCAAGAAGGGGAACAGCTTGTAATTAGTAGCAGCATCAACATTTATTTTTTCTCTTACCTACCAGTATCAGCAAGCTCCCATCAGGATGGAGCTCTCTGACTCTCTCGACTCGCCGGTCGCCACAGGAGCCAACGGCTTCTGGAGTGCCGTGTGTCCACGTGCGTACGTGTCCGATCGATCATCACATGGCGATTGACATTTTATTTTTTTAAGATAATGGAAGAATTTCGTTAATAAATGAAATTACACACGACCTCTGCACCTACTAGACTACTGGATGCACATAACCAAAAATAAAAAGTAGAAAAAAATTTAAAACAAACATGAACATATCACGTTGTCTTGCGGCAATAAAAATAAAAAGTAGAAAAAAAACTTAAAAAGAACATATCATGTTGTCTTGTGGCAATTAACTCTTAAACTATAGTTGATAAAAGAACGCAGAAGGATAGACATCTACTCCAAAACAATGCCTTCAAAAAAGGAACCGTCGCTTGGCCGCCACTGTCATCTAAAAATAGACTGATTTTTATTCAACGTCTAAATGGACTCTTCAACAAGAAGATGACAAACAACCGACGACATTGCTGAATCCAAGTTAGATCAGTATTTTCATCCCGAAGTATTTCAGTAAAACCATATGCCTCTAATCACTTGCTAAGAGGTTAATTCACCAACAGATCGATCCGTCCTTGCAGACCATCGCCGCAAGAGCCGCACGAGCCAGAAACCACTGTGAAAGCACGTAGCCTCCACGTTGAGCCAACCCCGTTGATTGCCGCTGGCCCAACTCGCCGGCACAGCTACCTCAGCCACTGCACCGGCCTCCCGTCACGCCATCCAGTCAGCCCCAGCCAGATTCGCCATGGGGGCGGTGGATCCATGCTCGGGGACCAGGACCGGGTGTCGCGCCGCTGGATCTGGCCGCTGCGGACGTCCATGCCGGTTGCCGCAGATCCGGCCTCCGAATACGTCGGTGAGGAGCCGCGAGAGCGTGCCGAGGACAGATTATCGGACCCTCCATGCCGACGCCACCCGCGCGTCAGCGCCGCCACCTGGGCCCGACGCCACCGGACACCGCTGCCCGTGCCGGATTGCTCCGGATTGCGTACGTACGTCGCCCTAAAAAACTGAAAATAGATTACTGTTACATATGCAAAGAGCCATTTGGTTTGGTTCGCGGCCTGGTCACGGTCAACCCGTGGTCGTGGATTAGATTGCGTTGTGTGATGTGATGTGTCCCCTTCATAAAAGCGGCAGCTCTTGGTTTTTCCTGACTTCTGGTGTAGTGGTGTGACAGATTCCGACTAGATTTACAGAACATGGAGGCAAGCAGGGCAGCTACAACTCTTTCAACAAAGGGTGTGTTTAGTTTCTAAGTATTTTTTAAAACTTCTAATTTTTTCATCACAAACCTATCATACACACATAATTTTTCAATCACATCATTCTATTTTACACCCAAACTTTTAAATTTGGATGCAACTAAACAAGGCCAAAGGAGAGGACATGGAAGCCGTCAATGTCATGAAGTTGCCTCGGCTCTCTCTCTTCCCAATTTTTTGGCAAAACATCACATCAATCGTTTGACCGGATGTCAGGAGGGTTTTTCGGACACGAATGAAAAACTAATTTCATGGCTAGCCTGTAAACCACGAGACAAATATATTAAGTCTAATTAAGCCGTCATTAGCACATATGGGTTACTGTAGCATTTATGACTAATCATGGCTTAATTAGGCTAAAAAATTCGTCTCGTCGTTTACGACCTAACTGTATAATTAGTTTTATTTTTTATCTATATTTAATGCTTCATGTATGTATTCAAAGGCTTGATGTGATATTTTTGGATGAAAATTTTTGAAACTAAACGGTGCCTCAGGATCCGGTTTAGATTATCCAGGAGCGGCGGCGACGGGTGTGCACCCTTAAGCGATAACACAGGCCGCATTTAGATGGTTTAAAGTTTTTTTTGGCAAAAATGTCACATCAATATTTGGACACATATTTGAAGTATTAAACATAGACTAATAACAAAATAAATTATATATTCTGATTATACACGACGAGACGAATTTTTTGTGCCTAATTAATCCATCATTAGCATATGTTGGTTACTGTAGCACTTATGGCTAATCATGACGTAATTAGGTTCAAAAGATTCGTCTCGCAATGTACAGTTGAAATATGTAATTTGTTTTGTGATTAGTCTACGTTTAATACTTTAAATGTGTGTCTAATATTGATGTGATATTTTTTTGTCAAAAAATTTTTTAATCTAAAAACGCACCCACAGTCGGTCGGTCAGCTTCGTTGCCAATCGGGCACTGATTTGCGTGTCGCCACCACCCATCAGTGATCAGTAGGAAAATGGAAACGCTGCCTGCTGGTTGCGCTGTCCGCCCGTCCGTCTCTGTGCGATTTGGGATAGCGACTTGGACCTGGACCTGGACCTCCACACTTCCACAGGGCACATCAACGTAGGCACATCATCGGCACAACGCCGGGCGCCCGGGCGGCGACGGGGGTGAGAACGCACGGGTCGGCCCTCCACATTAGTTCAGTATACTTCAGTTGGCTATTGCCATTGGTTGTCCGTTGCAGTCAGGAACGAAATGAGGCTACGAGCCGCCGGCCGGCCCGCTGCTGGGATTATTTGTGCCATGCTTTTGAAAATACCGGCTACAAAAAAAACTTTCACATCAGCTTTTAAAATAGTTTTCCTAAGTTGTTATTTAATTTTATGATATTTAGTGCTATTTAAGGACCAATTGTGCCAATTTGCCCGATCATCCTCTTAGGCGAATTTTCTTTACAAACAATTTTCTTCCAATAGAAATTGCAAATCAAGAGGTCAGTTGACGGAAATCGTAACTTAACACTTGCCGAACAACTGCAGTTTAACATGATGTGGCACATGTAGAAATGCGGTTGTTTGATGGGGGTATTTGAAGCCAGTACATGCATAACAACTTTTTACCGTGTCAACAACCCTATCTAACAACCACACTTCGACAGTTGTTCGACAAATACTATTAAAGAACAGTTGTTTAAAAGGTACCTATTAAACTGTAGGCATTCCATAGGGTGCTAAAGTTGCGATTTTAACAAACCAGCCTCTAGATTTTTTATTTTTTTTATTAAAGCAATATTATTTGAAAAAAATATCTCACTTAGGCCATCTCCAATGGCTGGTGCATAATTATAAACGATGGGGACATTTAACCTTTTGCCATTCTTTATTCATCTCATTTAATACCTCACACAACACGCTATGAGATAGAGTGGCAAATCTATTGCCACTTATGTGTAAATAGTGGCAAAGGCTAAATATGTCTATTATCAAGAGCCGACTCTAGCGGCCCCATAGCCCATGACTCTGTGATGGGTCCTATGATGGTGAATTGTACCGAGAGAAGATTCATGACTAAAAGCCACTTCGAATGCCCCCAGAACACTGCATAAAGGGTCAATAAGCACATGAATGCCAAATAGATGATATAAGGTCTTCATAGACTCTTTGATAAAATTTGATAGTTCTTTATTTTTAAATAACTAACATTTAAATTATTTTTTAAACTTCAGCGTTGAAATTATTAATACTCACTCTGACCTTTTGTTTTTTAGAATAAAAGTTATGGACACTTCAAAAATATGTTGATTATATTATCAAAGTGTATCGCATCTTAAACATAACCATTTAAGAATAATAACAGTTAACCCAAAGTGCTGTAGCCCAACAGTTTTTTAAAAATGGAGAAAGCGTACATTTATATGTATAGTACTTAACATGGCCATATACCACAAGGTAAGACATGACATGGGCATTAGTTTCTGAATTCGCAGTTACATATTTTAGGAAATAAACTGGAAAGCATGAATCTGGAAGAAACTCGGTTCAGATTCGCACATACTACCAAGTAAAACTCCCCTATCCAAACCCAACAGTATTGTTTTGCTCCTCTACTAAATTATTATTGACCAGTGACCACCAAGCTTAATTTTCCACCTTCTACAGAACACTTGGAATAAGATGGCCATTGAAAATCCCAAACCAAACCCTAATCCAACAGCAAGATACAGTACAATGGTATCTGTCCTGGCCTCTGAACTCTCATTGTCCAAACCAAACCCTGCATTCGGACTGTTGCACTGAATAGACAGCGGTTTACCGCACAGAGCAGCATTCCCTTCAAACGAGCTGCTGCCAAATGTCTGAAATTGCCCACCCTGCGGTATAGCACCCTCCAAATGATTGAAGGACAAGTTCAACCAACCGATGGAAGTTAGAGAGATCAAAACATCTGGGATCTCTCCATCAAGCTGGTTCAAAGAGAGATCAAGCGATTCAAGCTGCGCCAAGCCGCTAAATTCAGAAGGGATTGTTCCGGTGAAGGCATTGTGCGACAAGTTGAGCCCTCGTAGCGAGGCAAGCCGTCCAATTGATTCAGGAATGTTGCCGGTAAATGCGTTGTCGGAGAAGTCAATTGCCGTGAAGGTGATCAGGATCCTGCTGAATGTCATGGTTGCTCCTTTGTACGTGACCACGACTGTATCTCGATAGAATTTCCCAGATAGGTTGTCCTCTAAGGCTTGTCGCAAGTCATCCTTTCTTGTTACCATCATTGCTTTGAGGTTCTCAAACCATCCAAGAGGCAAAATGCCAGAGAAGTTGTTCGAGGCAAGATCGATGATCTGCAGGCTAGAGAACTGTGTCCTGTTTCGATCACCGTTGTCGACAGGAGTTCCCCCCACTGCGCCAAATAATTTGTTGGATCGTAAGACAAGAACTCTGAGCTTTGGTAGCTCCCCTATCCAGCTTGGGAAGGAATCGGCAAAACTGTTATTGCCTACATCAAAGACTTCCAAGTCATTGCAGTTAGTGAGTGATCTAGGTAGCTTTCCCTCCATTTGATTCCCATTAAGGTCTATCGTCTGAGAAACACATCCTTCTTTGATGTCGTCAGGCAACGTCCCTTCAAATTTGTTGTTTCTCAGCTTCAGTACGGTCAGATGTCCATCTAGTAGACACGATGGAACAGGGCCACTGAAATGGTTGTAAGACAGGTCAAGGAGTTTGAGGTTTCTTGCATTGCAGATGATAGGTGAGATGCCTCCATGCAGTGAATTGTTGGCTAAGCTCAGAAAGAAAGAATTGTTCAGTCTTGCAGCCAACTCTTCTGGGATAGATGAGAATAGGTTGTTGGAGTAATCTAAGAACTGTGGAGATAAGGGGATGGGCAGAGGCCCTTGAAGATTGTTGAAACTAAGGTCAAGATAGAATACGCTGGCATTAGCCAGAGGCAGTTCCATGTTGGTAAATCTATTGCGTGAAACATTTAACTTAAACACATCTATGTTATCTTTCTGATTTGCCCATATCCAATCGGGTACAGGTCCATCAAGTTGGTTGCACGAGAGATCAAGGTCAAATACCAGGACATACCTAAGAATGGCAGGGATCTTGGTCATGTTGCAGCATGCTAATCCCAGGGAGTTGATAGGAGGGAGTAATGCTGATGAAGATCTGCTGTACTGTTCATCATCAACTATCACTGTCAATTTATTAGCTGACAGGCATAGGTTACTTAAATTTGTGAGTTTCCAAAAGTGGCTAAGTTGTACTACCCCACTCAAGCCGTTCCTAGAGAGATCAAGTGTTTGTAAGCTCATGAGCTCAAAGAAAGACCTGGGTATTGATCCATTTAACTGGTTGTAATTCAGGTAAACAGATGTTAGCGACTGAGAAGGATTGTCGAATTCTTGGAGGGGACCAGCTAGACTGTTTAACATGAGCGATATGAACTCCAACCGTGGGAGTGAGAATAAGAAGCCTGGAACTGGCCCTGACAGGGAGTTGCAACATAATTGCAATATCTCCAGGTTCAGGAACGCTCCTTTCCTGTCGATGGTTGTTATTGGCCCTGCAAATAACATAACCCAAAAATCAAATAAAAACATTTCCAGGATAGCATACGTGTGCCCTGAGCATGGCATGAACTGACCTGTGAGATTGTTCTGTGAGAGGTCCAACTCTCTCAAGCGTGTCAGATTCACAATGGACAACGGTATTTCGCCGGAGATGGAACACTCCCTCAGCCGAAGCGTGGATAGTGACTGCATCCTGCCAATCGAGTCGGGCAATTCCCCAAGCTGGAACCCGCTGCTGCTCAGATCCAAGAAGCTCAAGGATGAAAGATCACCGATCGTATCAGGAAGAGCACCGGAAAACCGGCCGTTGCTGCTACTGAGGTCCAGCTCCTTCAGACGCTTCAGGTTCCCAATGGAGCTCGGAATTCGACCAGAAAAACTGGTCGCACTCAGGTCCAACACCTCCAGCTGGGAGATTCCCCCGGCGAACTCCGGCAAGACGCCGGCGAGGTCGGAGTTCGTTGACACGTCGAGCACTCTTAGCCTCTCGAGCTTGAAGACTCCCAGAGGGAACGAGCCATTAAAGCCATTATTGGAGAGGTCGAGTGACACGAGCTCCCTCAGACCGCCGACGCCGGCGGATATCTGGCCGGCGAACCCGCCGCCGGAGAGATTGAGGTGGGTGAGCCGATCGGCGAGCCCGGTCGCCGGGAACGCCGCGCCGCCGAAGTCGTTGCCGGCGAGGCTGAGCCGCCGGAGCGACGTGAGCTGGGACAGGGCGCCGGTGTCCAGGTCGCCAGGGCTATGTATCCCGCGGCCGGTGAGGTCGAGCGCCGTGACTCCGCCTCCGCCTCCGCCGCCGGCGTCGTCGTCGCACGACACGCCCTCCCAGTGGCAGCAGCCGGTCGCGTTGCCCGCGCGCCACGACGGTAGCAGGGGCGGCTGCTGATCCTGGTGGTGGAAGGATCGTTTCAGCCGGAGCAGCGCCGCTGCCTGCTGCGCCGGGCACTGCACGGCGGCGGCCGCGGCGGCAGCTAGGCTGGGAGCTCGTACGACGAGGAGGAGGAGGAAGAAGCCATGGATGCTGTGGACACGTCGGCTCGTGAGGATTTTCTCCATGCAGAATCAGAAAGGGGTGCGAGGCGGAATAGCTGGTGATGGCTGCTACTTACATACGGCAAGATCAACAGAGTTTACATGAAAGAACGCTGACTTTGTTGTGTTGCTTCATGTGAGTCAATCGTGGTTTGTACTACGTATTCTCAGAATTTCACTAGTGAAAATGACAAGTCGGAACAGGTACTTAATTATTGTGAATTTGTGACTGGTCACTCGGGCTATCATTTTGTTATGGTAGCAGCCTAGCAGGCCGGCTTGAAACTATAGTCTATAGATGCCAATATAGACCGACTTGAGTCATCTTGACCGATAGCGAGAAAAGGGAATAGTTTGGGTTGTAACATGTTTCTCGGCGTACACGACTGTTGTGAGCGGTCAATCAAGTTCTATTTGGAACAGTTTTAGAAGTTTTGCAGAATTCCAAAGGATGACTAAGTTTACCTCTCATTAATTTGGTCTAAGCAAATTTCTTAAAATGGTCTCTAAAGTTAAACCTAAACTACTGTGTGCACCAATTAAACTCTTACAAAAAAAAACTTAATGAGCTATGACTATTAATACATAACTAGTTACTGTCCAATTCAGGTCAACATGGTCAGCTAACTACTCCATGACCATGGCAACTTCTGGACTTGACAATGTGCAGCGTGACTACTATCATTCGTCTAATCAAACCACTTGTCATTAGTGACTATCCGGTCAGTATCATTTTATTTTATCTGGGTTTGTCTATATACATTTAGACAGAGCCGATAGGTAAGAGGCGTCTGAAATTATTTTCTTTACCACCAAATACTGGATGCACATTACTACAGCAGAAACATATGGATGCTATATAGCAGGAATAAATATAGGAAAAGTTAAAAAGTTCATTCTCACGCCAATTAACTCATGAAAGTGTAGAAAAATGTCATAATAATAGTACTATATTGAAAGCTACACTGAGAAGTATTAACTATAAGCATGAATACAAAACCAGCACCTGATTAGCCAACCAAGAGGAATAAGACGAACTTTGTTCGTCCACACAGAAAGATCAAATAAGCTCATCACTGACTTAAATGATAAGCTGTGTACCACCTTTTACTGGTCCTTTTTGGGTTTTTTCTTCCTTGAAGCGAAGCTACTTGGGCCAACTGCTTCTACTGACAGCCGCTTTGTCCTGCTACATTAAAAGAACATCTCTTAGCCATGGTGCATGCGCCATTGATTGAAAATATTGAAAGCAATATTCAAGAGTACCTAGAAGCAATTTCCCTTGTCTCCTCATCATCCTTGTCAGCCATACCATCGTTATCATCATCACCATCTATCATACAGAAACTTACCAAATTAGACATGGAAGATGGAACATGCCAGATCATATAGGCCAAATTTCAATATCATAATAGCAAAAAAAATTACATATAATAAGCCTTCACAGAATTCAGGAGTGGAAGAGTTCCACTGAAAATATTTAGCAGATCAAATATAACCACTCATGAACCTCGCATGCATTACTATGATAAAAGGAGTTGATTTTATAAGGACAACCTTAACTAAGTTTCCAAAAAGAATAATCAAACAAGGGCTAGGATGCGGGTAAAAACCGGCCACAAATTCTCAAAAAAAAAATCATGAATACGGAAGTGTGTATCGCACACTACATAGTTCAGAAAGTGTCTCTTAACAAAAAGAAAGACAAGACATCTAGAACATTGGCATAAGTCTTTTCTCAAAAAAATAAAAGCCTCGTATGAAACATTTAATTTTCTAAAAATCCGGTATAGCCAAACCTCTGTTTACTCTCTTTTTTTTTACATAAAGGATTAGAACTTCTGTTTACTCTTATGACAACATTAATATAACAACAAAATCTTAGACCAATACTATCTCAAGCATAGCAGCAATAACATCTAAGACTTTTAAGACTTGTTAGGCTAAAGCATTTATATCGGACAAAAGCACAGCTTGCCAAGTTCACCTTCATCATCTGCTGCATCATCCTTCACTGGCAAGGAGCCCCATCGGTCTTTCCCATCATCATCGTCCCAGCGACTTCCAACAGGAGGCACCCAGAAATCTGGATCATCAGAGTTATCTGAATCATCAATCTCTGGTTTAGGTTCTCGTGGCAAAGAAGGGTTAACAACAGCAGCTTTCTTCTTGTCCTTCTTCTTGCTTGACTTGGTTTTCTTTGCCACTTCATTTGACTGTTCATTTTCACCTTCGGCCATTTCACCTGATGCCATCTTTTCTTCTAGTTTTTCTATTAAATAGAAAAGGTAGGCATGTTAGATTTAGGAGCAACGAAATATTCCAATCCAATGGACGTATGGAACAGTTGTGTGCAAAATACGAATTCCATGCAAATTGATTTGGGAGGTGTTTCAACAACCAGAAGATTTATTTAGTGTTTCCAGAACAATGGGAAAAATAAAAGAAAGTACAAATAACCATTCCAGAGCAAGGCACATAATCCACCTGAATAATCATCAATGGTAAAATCCATTCTGTATTGTCACGAGAAAAGGTACAAACTACTCATCCAATACTAATCATTAATCAATATCTTTTTTTTATTAGAATCACTGTTGGTAGAAAATTCCCAAAATGATAAATCACATGGCTACAGAAGAATACGGCATGAAAAAAAAAAGGTAGCAGCATTTGGTCGACCTCACGGTTTCTTGCATCAGCATATCAACAAATGAAAGTTTGGTTCAAAGTTCAATAGCAACAGCATATATTCAGGAAGTTGCCAGCCAGACACCACAAACTAGCATTACAGAATTATTTACCTAATTTGTTGAGAAACCTCTTCCCATTGATGTGCTTCCAGACGTGTTCTTCTGATTTGTTTACGATGTCCCCAGTAATGTTGCATATCAACTTCGACCTACAATAAGTCTCACCTCGATTGAACACACCACAACATCATCTTAAGAAGTTATGAGACAATGCAATCAATCATACGCACGTCGAACATTAGAACTCTCGAATCCCTTGGGAAAGGAGCACTAACAGATAGCACCAGAATACCAGATTATACCCATAAGAGTAAACTTCAACAAATTCGGAGCAACACACGTCGGCTACATTACTTCAGCGTATCACGCGAGCAGGACAAAATAGGATAAATGGCAGAGGCAGAAAGGGGGAGGGCGGATTTGGGGGTACGCACTTGTGCTCGGGGTGCGGCTTGAAGGCGTTGAGCGGCGGCCTCTTGCGCGCGACGGCGTGGTCGATGAGCGCGAGGCGGCACGCGCGTGACCGCCCGTACGCCTCCTTCTCCCGCTCCGGCAGCTCGTGCCCAGTCTCCGCGCACCGCCACCGCCCGCCCCCGGCGTCCACCCAGGTCGGCGGGCCCAGCAGGAAGCTGCCCTCCTTCTCCCCGCCGCCGCCGCCGCCCTGCGGGCTCGAGACTCCCGCATCGGGCGCCTCGGCCGCCGCCGCCGCCGCCGCGGTGGAGGCCTTGCTCTTTTTCGCCATTAGGTCGCCCGCGAATCGCGCGAGACCGGAGGCCGGAGAGAGGAGAGGTGGCGCGCGAGGTTAGGGAGAGAATGAGAAGGGGAGGAGGGTTTTTGGCCGCCGCTGCCGAGTTGGGGGGAATTGGTGTGCCCTTCTTTCTGGCTTCTGTTGGCTGTGGCTGCTTTGCATCACAACCCATACCAGCCGTCCGATCGAAACTTCAACGGCTCAGAATTACTACTAGCCGTGGAAACTACCAGCTTTTCGTTAAACTTCGTGGAAATTTAACATCATCACATATTTATCATGTACATTTCGGTGTGAATCTGAAACAACTTTTAGTTCACTTTATACAAACTCACAAAGCTCCTTCATCCCCATAAAAACACATACTAGTTCTTTCCTGCTTTATGAATTATCGTAAACATACTTACAAAGCAATTAATAAATGGTCATGTAAAACAATCTCGTTAGCATTCCTTTGAATTTTTTTTAAAAATCTTTCCAATTTTCTAGTGTTTAATTCATTTGCTTATGCCCTCAAATAATTGTCATATCTTCAATTTCATTCGTCATCCATCAGTTGCATGCTCCTAGAGGTGCAGAATTGGCATGTACTACTAGCTCATCTTGGAAACTTACAGATACAAGGGCTATCAACTTGTCAAAGTAACCAACAACACAATCTGATAGAACATACACACTCTCACAACTGGAGAAACATTTGCACATCCCAACAAATGAAATCAACGAACTGTAGACAAGTACATGACTATTAGCAACACCTATTGTCTAACCTAGTTGGATGGTATAACGGAGCAGTCATGTGCAATCGCACAGGATGGTACAAACTACAGAGGGTTTGATGTGATCTCAAACGCAAAATTTTGAGATCGGTCGAAAGCTCAATCAGCAACTTTACGGACGCGCTCTCGACACACATAATGTTAACTAGCTCTATGGAGAGGCAGATCAGAGGAGGGGTAATCAACTCCAGTCAGCTTCTAAGGAGTAGGGATGGAACACGGACAGCTTTGTAAGTATATCATCCCTCGGTATTGATATTCTGGACTCCAATGCTGCCTTGAGGAGGTCTAATCAAATCTGGTCAACTTCTCTACAGATTTGGCTTGTTCTGGAACAACTTTATAAGCACTTCATCCCTCGGTATTGGTACTCCACTCTGAAATCCTCGCTGGAGGACCTTTAGCCATTCATCGACAAGGGACGCCTTTATTTGCTGTACCGAAGCATATTCCTGATCCATGATCAACTCTAGCTCCTCGAAATGTTTGATCTTGTATTGGATCTTTTTTAGCTGGTCAACATAAAACAGATAGCAGTCAGTAATTAAGGATATACATCAACAAAGTATAGAGATGGTCCGTAAGAGTTTATTTCATTCCAAACAAGAGAGAAAGCATTCATCAAGACAGTATTACTAGGGTTAGTGCATGAAATAAGGTTGTGATTTGTAAGAGCAATAATTCCATTTCTTTAAGCCCTGCGTCAAAGTGAAAAGGATGGAGGTGGGGTGATGTGGTAGGAGTTCCGCTAGAAGCAAAAATCAATCCAATAAGAATCATAATTCATAAACTGTTGAAGGATCCTGAACATAGTTAAGAATGACATCTATGCAAAACAGATTTAACTGGACGGACCTCCTCAATTTAAACACACAGAGTTCTGGTTTGGTACGTCTGTCTATTCCAAACAAAATATGATCAGTAAGAGTACTTCATTCCAAACAAAATAAACAAACTTTCACCAAAGACATCAGTACTTGTGTCAATGCATGAAAACAAGGTTGCAATTTGTAGCAACAAGAGTTTCGGATTTTTTAGCCCTGTGCCGAGGTGAAAAGGAGGGGAGGCCAGGAGGGGGTGGGCAGCTGTGCAGTGTTATGCCTACCATGGTAGGAGTTCAGTTAGGTGCAGAAATCAACCCAACAATTTGATGAATTTACATATAACTGTTGCATGATCCAGAACAAAGCTGAAAAATATATGTAGATCAACAGACTTAGCTAGGATGAACCTCCATCCTTTAACCATGTTATTGTCACAGAAATAAATAAGGGCAGAACTCAGACAATGAAACTAAGCATGTTATGTACTTATGTCTCTCTGCTCTGCCATTCAACATAAAGGAACACCCTGCCTATAGATCCCCTTAACCGTGCAAGCATGATATTTACAGTATCATCCAACTTTCAACTGGTCATATTTGTGACTTAAAAACAGCTAGGAAATCAAAATATGGCAGTACTCGAGTGATATAGTGTTGTGAGCAGTGTTAAAACTACAAACTTGAACTATGCTCATTAATGAAAATAAGAAAAGTGTGTGAGAATCAACCTGAGTTTCAATTATGGATGCCATGAGGAGCTCCATTTCCCGCTCTTCCTGGTCTGCAAGCATTTTAGCACGCCCAGCAGCTACACCTAGGGCTGTTGCAACAGCTGCCCTTACTTGATATGCGGTAGAAATAAACATCTTCTCTTGCATTTTATCTGAAACATGGTGGAAGGACACTCATGTTAGACAATCACAGTAGAAACACGAATAGATAATGGCATCAACTTGAGTCCGAAGGCTCAAAACAAAGTTTCCAGGCCGGTGGTAATGATTTTCAGATTTTGCACTTACTCATCACTAATAACAAAAGATTTAAAAAACATAATAACATATCTATTCGTGTTTCAGATTTTCAGATTCTAATTCTAATTTTAAATAAGTGATGGTTCAAATCAAATCTAAAAACACAATAACAACAGATGAAAGAATTCTGTCATAATTAGAATCCAAATATTTGTCCTACCTGGCTGCCTGTGCATTTCCACATCCTGACCACCATTGATGGCGTCACTGCAATACCTATCAGTTAATACGACAAACTGCACCTAATACTGGCAAATAAGAACAATATAGATTGCCTTTTTACCTCTGTCGGACATGGTTAGAAGAGAATGACCTGTTTTGGTATTCTTTCTCGGTGAGTTGAAAAGCTTTCCTTGCATGGGGGTTTTCATTACTCAATGCTTTAATTGCGGCATCAGCAGCTGCAGCAACAACATCTGGGCTTGTTGATGTGGTAAGCACCGCTAACTGTGATAACAACAATGGCAACATTAGTTCTTATCATTTAAAATCTACATGTGTCCTTCACACATGGGTTTATAGTTATCTGTTTGTATTTTTATTTATTACCTGCTCCATTAACGAGACAGTACTATCTATTGAAGAAAATAACCGCCTATGTTTTGTAGGATGTTCTTCATTAGATTTATCAGCATCATCTTCTTTTCCGTCAATATGCATGTTGTCAACCGTTTCAATTGGTTGACTTGAAGACTCCGTCACAATGGACTTGTTCACTTTTCCATCGGTTGTTTGGACTTTATGGAGCCTGTTATCCAATTTACTATTTACAGTGCCCAGAATATGTTCACCAAAAGGCAACTGAATAAGCCTTGCAATGCATTCCGACTTATTCTTAGTTCGGACATGCTGGGCAATGAGATCCCAGTCATCTCCATGTTTTAGAACACCTTCCAAAAGAAGGAGGGTTTCTGCATCTGTCCATGCACTAGAAGAACGATTGTCGTTCTGCTCCTTTTTGTCATCTGGATGTTTTGCTTCTCCCTTATTATCGTCATTGGCAGAACACTTAGAGCATACTTTTAAGCCGTCCTGAAAAGAAAACATACCAAATGTTACGGAACATATAGCAGGTACTTTTGTCAGATTATTTCCAATTAATCTTGATGTGCTCTGAAGGATATACGACAAAAGTAATGTCTAAGTAGCCGGCAACATAAATAAGAATGCATTAAATGAAAAAAAAAAGATGATGCAAGAAATTGAATAAGAAAACAATAATAACAGAAAGTATATTCATAAAAACACTGGTGCATCACGTTTCGTACATGGTAGAGTAATTGAGCAGACTTCCTGTTAAGGGCATCATGCTAATCCACTGTATCACCAAACTGGTTTATCTATTCCAGAGCGAATATCCTTTCGTATTTTGTGACAACTGTTATTTCAGAACATATGCTCATAAATCTAATTTGCCACAATTTAATTTATTCAAAACTGTAGACTGTAAAACGTTACAATTGTAAAGCCTACAATTTAAACATTGGACATTTACATAGCATGCTACAAAGTACGACCTAGCCATTTGGTTACACACCGCAACCATTCACATCCTAAAATTTAGCAACACAGGATTACAAACCCAAAATTCGCTAATGAAGACAATCTAATGTAAGAGCAGAGAGAACAGCGGAAAGCTCGGCTGGCAGATAGCTCTCAAGAGCTTTACACCGACCTGCGTTCGATCCCTGGGTTGAACGCGTTCCTCCTTTTTCTTAATACAATTGATACTGTGTTCCTACTTAATATCCCACATTTTTCCTGGCTAATGAAAAAAAAGAGCTTTAGAACTCGATAGTACCTTCAATGTTTGGACACTGCCGTTGCTGCACTCCTCGCTGCATAACCCACATATAGGTCCCATCCCCGGTCGCCACTCTCCAAATACATCACTGTACGAGGTCAGCGGCGGCAATCGGAACCCGTTCTCCCTGGCCCCTCCATCCTTCTCCACGAAATACGACGCCGGCGGCCGCGGCGTCACCTGCAGCCCCACGGGCGCCTCCACGACGGCCTCCGCCTCCGCCTGTGGCTGCTGCTGCGGCTGCTGCGGCTGCGTCGACGCCTGCGCCGGGCGCGAGGGGGAGGCGGAGAAGTTGATGAGGCCGGAGGAGTCGAGGAACGCGAAGAGCTTCCGGAGCAGCGTGACGTCGCCGACGAGCGCCTTGCGGACCTCGGTGAAGGTGAGGCGGCGGGAGGGGTCCTCGCGGTACTTGCTGATGACGTAGTCGCGGTACTCCCGATAGATCCGCGGGTTCCTCGACGCCGTCCCGAACCCGCTCCCCCCTGCGCCGCCGAAGAACTCCGGCAGCGCCCGCCGCTCCGTCTCGTGGATCTCGTCCCACCGGAACCAACCTGCAGGCACGAAATCGGTCAGGCCACGACCTCCCAATCCCCTCCTAACCCTAGGAGCGCGAGGGACAAGGAAGGGGAACTTCTCCTCGATTCGGGGGAGGGGGGCTTACCGGAGGAGGCTGGTATGGTGTAGAGCTCGCGCGACGGACGCTCCGGCGGCCCGTCGCCGGACCCGAGGTGGAGGCGGACGAGCGCGGCGCCGCAGGAGAAGAGGGCGGGCCGGAGGAGGCGGCGCCGGCCGCCGGCGGCGACATGGGGTTGGGCGGGAATTAGTGGGTGAATCGGGATGAGGAGCGATCTGGGCCGTCGGATCAGATGGGCGCGGAGGGGTTTTGAGCTGCGTGGCGTGTGTGGCTTTGGATTTTTGGGTTTTCGGGTGGTGTCGTGGGCGACGCGACGAGACGAGACGAGGAAGGCGACGGCGCGGTGGTGAGCGGTGAGATGTGTGACAGTGTGAGGACGCCGAGGAGGATTACGATGGATGTCTTGTGGGGCCGCGTAGGTTTTGGTGCTCGGTCGGCTCGCGTTTTCGGCCTTACGTTTTTTGGGCTTTTGTTGGGCCGACGAATTGTGGGCTGCTCAGTAAAGTTCTAGTAGGGTTCGGCTATTTGGTAACAGCGCGCCGGTTCCGTAACTGGCGCACAGTTTCTCCGTTTATTCCACCGTTAGACTCCGTTTTCTTTTTTTCTGTACTTCCATTAAGAAAGAAATATCCAAATAAAGAAAATAGGTAGTATCAAAAGGAAAAATAAAAAGTTTCAAATAGAAAGAAAATTAAAATTTTCAAATAGAAATAAATTAAAAGTTTCAAGTAGAAAGAAATAAAAATTTTCAAGTAGAAAGAAATTAAAACTTTCAAGTAGAAAGAAATTAAAATTTTCAAGTAGAAATAAATCAAAATTTTCAAGTAAAAATAAATCAAAACTTTCAAGTAGAAAGAAAATCAAAATTTTCATATAGGTATAAATCAAAATTTTCAAGTAGAAAGAAATCAAAATTTTCAAGTAAGAAATCAAAATTTTCAAATAGAGATAAATCAAATTTTCAAGTAGAAAGAAATCAAAATTTTCAAGTAGAAATAAAATAAAAAAAATTTCAAAATAGAAAGAAATCAAAATTTCAAAAAGAAACAAATGGAAAGTTTCAAATAAAAAAAAAGAAAAAACCAAATCAGAGGTCAGAGCGGCGCCGGCGCCGAGATCAATGGCG
>CM002482.1:13688361-13765746 GCA_000325765.3 Leersia perrieri | reverse complement strand
TCGATGCCGGTGGGATGGCGGTGGCACAAGTCGACAGGGCCTTGTCTCCAGTGGGGGTGGAGCGGCGGAGGTCTACGGGACCTTGTCGCCGGTGGGGAGGTCGAAGGGGCCTCGCCGCCGGTGGGGCGGGCGCGGCGGAGGTTGACGGGCTTGGAGTTGCCGTCGCTGGACGCAGGGGAGTCGTCGTCGGCGGGCGCGGGAGATGCAAGCGTCGCCACCGTCGACGGGGTGCGCTGGTGGCGGAGCTGTGGAGGTCACCGCGTCAGCGCACGCGGACGCCGGCGGTGGAGGTCGCCGGTGGATCTAGATGGGAAAAAATTAGAGAGAGAAAGTGGGAAAGAGGGAAAGTTAGAGAGAGAAAAGGAGAGATAAATATCTGATGTCATCTGTTACAGAGTAACGGCGCTGTTTTCTCCGGATCCATGCGCCCGCGGCGCCCGAGCGCTCATTAGAATTAGTGGTCCTAGTAATCCCCTGGCGTCAAAGGAGTCAACAATATACAGCCCGGCTGCACTGCTTTCAGACCTCCTCTAATGATTATCTATAAGCTATCCATAAGCCAACTTATATAATTTTTAATAAAGGAGAGATAAAACATATCTCTTGTATAAGAGATAATCTTTTGCACAAACTATAAGGCTATGTAAGCATGCCATATAGGGCCATCTATCTTATGAGCCATGTGCTAATAGCTAGACCATTAGAGAAGCTGTCTTTTAAATTACTTAGAGAAAACAACTATCACCATTGGAGAAGGCCTCAGAACATCGAGGATCAAGGATCAAGTAGCTTGCACTGTTGCACTCTGCCACTACTTGGTTGTTGCCATGCCAAATTGCCATCACGCCGACATCGCTAGGGAACTCTTGCACTTCTTCAAGAGGTTTTGGCCCTATTGTCGAGTGTTGCGATTTTTCTGATCTTGTTGTCGCAAGTCAAAAGTCATCAACTAGGGGCCTAGATTTCACACCGCATACACACATCAGAGCACTGTGTAACCAATTGATAAAATCATACTATCAGACAGACTGACTGCACGACTGGCATTGTACTACAGTGCCCTGCATTCGCCGCTTCACATCGCCATGACCCTCAAAGAGGATCGAGATGCTCCATCGAGCCAACGAGAAGGCCAAACGTGCTATCTATCTATATAAGCCTATGACAGGTTAAAGACTTGTGTGATCCATCAAGTTCCAACTTTCGGAACCACCCGTCGCTGGCCTCCTCGACCCCACAAAGTTGAAACTCGCCGATCTCCTTCCACGAGTCAACTACTCGACGTACAAACAAACGCCTATATAGCTACCGCTCCACTCCAATGCCAAAACTCGATTATATCACCTCAGCCTCCATGGCGATGGCTCGTGACTTTCGGGTGGTTCTCTGCACGCTGCTGCTCGTTCTAGGCGCTTGCCATGTGACGCCGGCGGCGGCCGCCGGTGTTCGCCTCTCCGCGCTCTCGAAGACGCTCGTCGTCGAGGCGTCGCCCCGCGCCGGCCAAGGTACGCGTACTTTCACCATGATCGACCTGTTGTTTGTTCGGGCATGGGATCTTTGCGTGGCTGGTCTAGCGTGATCAGCATGCTAAAATCAGGACAGCTGTTAAGTCCCCTGTTTTCTTCACTTGGTTAGCTTCGCTGCCTGATATTCTTGACTTGGCAGCGCGTCCTGGCTCCCAAATTTCTTCCTCTAGTTCTGACTTGGGCTCACAGTCTCACATGGAACAGTGACACCGAGTTGGCAACCAACATGTCAATCTGACTTTTGTCACTGTGAAATTCGATCTAACTTTGTCACGTTGTCAAATTGAACAGTTTTGCACGCCGGCGAGGACACCATCACCGTGACATGGTCGCTGAACACGACGGCGGCGGCGGCAGCTGGAGCAGACGCCGGCTACAAGTCGGTGAAGTTGACCCTGTGCTACGCGCCGGCGAGCCAGGTGGGCCGCGGGTGGCGCAAGGCCCACGACGAGCTGAGCAACGACAAGGCGTGCCAGCACACGATCGCCGAGAGGCCGTACGCCGCCGCCGGCGACGGCACGTTCGTGTACGGGGTTGCGCGCGACGTGCCGACCGCGTCGTACTACGTGCGCGCCTACGCGCTCGACGCGTCGGGGACGCAGGTGGCGTACGGCGAGACGGCGCCGGAGGAGTACTCGTTCGCCGTCGCGGGGATCAGCGGCGTCACCGCGCCGGTCAGGGTCGCCGCCGGCGTGCTCTCCGCGTGCTCCGTCGCCGCGCTCGCCGTCTTCCTCGTCCTCGAGAACAGGAAGAAGAACAAGTGATTGTGATTGTGATTGTGATTGCTTGCGACTTGCGAGTAATTGCAAGTCAGTTTGTTACAATGTACTACTGTGTGCGTCTACCACACGTATGGCCTCTGAGTCTTGCTAATATATGTTCAGTTCACGAAATTAATGGATAACTGGCCATTTGAAAATTTAGTCCCAAATGATTTGCTCATTTTTCACTAATCTACCTGTCCTAGCTGAGCTTCTCTTATTCGTGACACAACTGTTGAGAAGAAAAAAAATGGTTCTCTCCAATCTAGAATACTAACAGAGTACTACTACCGAACAAAATGGGAGTGTAAGCAAGCATAGTTTATTTTGGGAGTAGGGATTAGTGCGCGTGCTCCTTGTGCTGGTTGGCGCTGCTGGGGATGGAATGGAGCTGAAAATCGAATTACAGGTTTATTACAGTTGTGGACAAAAAGCCTGAGAAATTGAGAATCATGGGCAAATAGTAGTACTAGCAAATAACAAAACAGACCAGATTTCCAACACATGCAACTGTACAAAGTATAAAATTATCCATACAATGGTCTCCAATCCTGAATGCTCAAGAGACCACAGGCGACAAGAACAGATCAGGAACAATAGTTAGCATCAAAGTTTGCCAGGTCTTGTTTTGGCATGGAAGATGACAAAAAGAGAACCAAAATACCCTACTACAACTTAAGAGGTGGTAATAAACAGCTTCACGCAGAGTAAACCTCCTTTGACAAGCTTCTCTCCAATCTTCTAGATTAGACAAAATGGGTGTCAAAACACAGAAGACAATGACTTATTTTTTGCTTTCAAAACAAAAACGAGGCCCCCAAGTTTCCTTACAAATGCTCAAAAGCTGTTCCTCACCATCTCTGCCTTGTCATTGGCCTGAACAAAATAAAAAGGAAAGTTACTAAGGGTTGCACATGAACCAATAATATTAACAGTAATTGGTCTAACTGGTTGACAGAACAAAAAAAAATGATTTGACTCATGATTTCATCATACTTTTACCCAGTTAAACAGTGCAACTACATCACATCAAGAGCCAAAGCAAATAAGAGGACGATCAGTAAAACTGGAATCCCCAGCAGTACTACTGTGATACCTGGTTAAGCTTTCTAACAAAGCTGGGTAAAAGCCTTTAATGCAAAAGCAAATAAGATCAACAAGGTAGATATAAAGGTTGTGAACCCCTATACCCATAAAAAATCAACCATCATACCAGAACACTTCATCGCTGCTTTATAAATGGTTGGTTGTACAATCTATCAATCTTAAAAAAAATAAAAATAATAATAATAAAAACTGTGAACTTTGCATTCTCTCTATGAATCTTAACTTACTACCTACACAAACATCCCATTCCTCCTCTCATCTTACAATAAGACAGCATACTATACGTGAAAAGTTGTACAAGTTGAAGTGCTATTTGTCTTAATAAAAAATGTGATGTCATCATACTAAAAATAATAATAATATAAAAGGTTTGGTATTCCAGTAAACACGACAAACGCAACAAGATAGGCATGAAAAACTAATGCTCATATGAAAATGTGTTGCAACATCATAAATCGTATGAAAAGAATAAACTTTATAAAAGGATTAAGGTGGCATGTTGAACTAACCAACAAATTACATGCAACTGTCAGCATGAAGCATCAACCTGGAAAGAAATCTACATGGTCAAATTTACCAAGGTAATTGGACAAACCTGTCTGAACTTCTGCTTCCACCAAAAGAGCCCCTCTCTCTAGTACCTTGAAAACCCCATCTTTCCTCAGCTGGTTTTGGAAATGACTCCATACCACCACGAGAACGTGGCCTATCCACGATGGATGCAGTAATCTGTGGTTCCTCTGCAATAGCTGGTGGAACAGTTGAAACCCTGCCGGCTCCAGAACCAGGTCTTTGCCCAAATCGAACCTTGTCATCCAACTCAATGGTAAGCAACTCAAGCTGCTTTTCCATCTCAGTTATCTTCTCAGACAAATCTTTTGCATCCTCAGGGGAAGCTTGGTCCGAACCATCAGTTTTATCACCCTCAGTTTCTTTCAGTTTCTCCTTGAGGAGGTTGATTTCTTCTTTCAAAATCCTTTCTTCATTTGACTCTGGCCTGAAAGACAAAGTACAACTATATCAGATTAATAGAAACAAACCTGCACGGGCTAAAAGAACAGAATTTCAGAGAGAAGAAACCAATACAAGTATTCATGACCTAACTATTCATGAGTTGTGACTTTTGAAAGCAAAATATTACCCTATTTTACCAAAGTAGCATACTAAATTTGCTAATGGTCAGTGTCAATTTCAGTTCTCTGGAAAAAAAAACACTAAGCGCAATGCCGAACAACGAAGTTTGAATGGAAGGGGCAACATACAAGTGCATATGTACCACTACGTTCAGCACCCACAAGAAAATGTTAAATTTAACCTACACATTGTTGTAAATTTGATCTTTGACTACACTACACAGTTTCAAAAATTAATGCAGACAACTTCGCAATAATAAATGGACCCACATTAGCATTAAATGCTTAATTCACTGGAAGCATACTAAATGCAATCCTCTGCTTCCAGTTGCTAAAATTTAGATTTCAATTATGGAGTTGTCAGAAAAGCAATTAGTACGAAATATTTCATAACAAAAACAGCAGGCTAATTGTTGTTGAGACATGCTACGTAAATTGCTAGGTTTTTTACATATTAGAAAAGAACTTAAGAGAACTTGCATAATCTTTATGCAAGGGTACACATTTGCATAATCAATATTCAATATGCATGTTTACATTGTCATAAGTGCTGCTTTACTACCTACATCAGTACTCCAGGATTGAATGTATGCATTATCAGAATAACTGCTTCTTTACTAACCTACTTGTATATCAGTACTGCAGGATTGAATGTTTGCATATCACAAGAAATACACATTCACTAACCTATATCTGTATTTGTGGCTGCATGCTTGCATTATCAAAGGAAATGCTAAGTGTAATAAAGAGGTAGCTTCATACACATACCTATTAACGGCACGATGCTCCAGCTCAAGGTCTATCTTCCTCCAGTCTTTTCCTTTCTCTTGCAGCACCACTTCCCTTGGCTTCGCATTACCAAATGGATTTACCTTAGGCCGCGGCCTAGGAGCCCCTTCACTCCCAACTGCTGAGACCTGTGATCCAGGGCTCCCAGGGCGGGAGGAATGTGCGCTATTTGGCCGGCTGGATTGCGAGCTGGTAGGGCGGCTAGTTTTCTGCTCAATCTCATTCTCCATCTTCCTCCAATCCAACCCTTTCTCAGCCAGCACCTCTTCCCGGGGCCTTGCAGCCCCAAATGGGCTTGGCCGGTTGCGTGCCACCTCGGCAGGCGGCGTAGCGGTAGCAGCAGGATCCCGCTTCGGTGGATCAAGATTGAGCCGCGGCCTCTCACGCTCGCCATTGCTCGGCATCGGCGTAAAGCTACCACCACCACGAACCCAACGGTCAGAATCAGAGGGACCTGGTGAATCGCGGAAGCCACCTGGTGAATCACGGAAGCCGCCCGGTGAATCACGGAAACCGCCCGGTGAATCACGGAAGCCACCGCCAGAACCGAGGCTCGGGTAGCGCGACGGCAGCGCCTTCTTGTCGCGCGACCAGTCATCGATGTCGTCGGAGCGGCCGGCAGGGAATGGGCCGCCGAACCTATCACGGCGGCCGGTGTCACTAAGAGCCGGCGTGAACCTCTTATTCGTCCCCCAATTATCCGCCTCGTCGGCGCGGGACGGCATGTCGAGATCCGACGACCTACCCGGCCCACGGCGGCCGTCGTCGTCGAATCCGCCGCCGCGGCGATCCCCGCCTCCGGCGCCAAACCCTCCGCCATAGGAGCGGAACCCACGGGAGCGGTCGAGCTCCTCGGCGGAGCGCTCCCTCGGGCCGGTGGGCAGCATCATCATCTCCTCGGGGGTGAGCCCCCTCGGCTCCAGCGGGGCGGCGGCGCCGCGGCGCTGCCCCTGCGCGCCGTACCCGCTGAACTCCGACAGCGAGAGGGTGGTGCCCTTGTTCTTCTTCTTCTGCTTTCCCCCGCCCGCCGTTGCCGCGGCCTCGCGGAGGCTCGGGAAGCTGGCGGCTCCCCCCGCCGCCGCGGGAGGATCCGGCGCCGGGAAGGACACTGCTTGCTCCCGCTCCTCCTCCTCGGCACGCTCCGCGTCCAGCGCCCACGCGCCGACGCCGCCCCACGGCTTAGACATCGCCGCCGCCGTCGCCCGCCGCCGCGAGATCTAGGGTTTGGTGCTCGGCGAGCGGAGGAAGAGAGAGAGAGAGAGATAGAGAGATGGAGGAGAGAGGGAGTCGCTTGGGCTTCTGGTGAGGTGAGAGTGGTGGTGTGGGTGGGTTGGGTGGGAAGAATGCGGGTGGCGAGGCGCTAAATTGGGCGGGTTCGAGGGGCGGAAAGGCAAAATTGTGTGCCCGCGGCGGCGTGAGCTGTGGGTGGGGATCGCCGCGCCGAGCCGCGCGTGTGCTGGCTGGTATACGCGGCTGCGGCTGTACGCCGCATGCGCAGCTGTGGCGGGTGACTCGTGGCGGCGCGCGCGCCCTCTCGTGTCGCGCGCGGCTGCTCTCGTGGCGGCAGCTGGCGCGCGCCGACCTGGCAGTCGGCGTGAAGCTATTGTGTTGGAGTGTGCGTGCGTGCGGGCTGTAGTTTCACAATCTCGATGGACCATTTCAAGCCAGTTCGAGATGTGTTCAGGTTATTGGGGGAAAATACGTTTTTAATGGGGGCTCAAAATTCACTGGACAGGCATGATTGTAAACCTTGGGGTGAGCTTGGCATGTGAAAATGCTTCATTCAGGATTCGGCCTTCAAATTATGACTATATACGGCAAGTTGCAAATGTTTACTGGAAATCCATTCAATGCATCTGATGACGTTCTTCTGGTCTCTCCATCTTTGAGCACTAATAATGTGTGAATGTGTCAATGAGTTGCAAGATGAGCATGTCCGGACTGATTTGGGTAGCTTTGGAATCTTTATGTTATCTCGCGCATCATGGACCATAAGACCATTTACCACTAGAGTTTATCAGTTCAACGCCTTGATAAAAGAATAGCCAATAGGCGAATCACAGCAGAATAGTATAATTTCTGAAGAACTTAATCAACCGTACTCGCCAAACTAATACCAACTCTGTGTCTTGCCGCAGATTAAAGAAGAGTGGTATAAATTCACTACCATCTGAATATCTTCTTTTTGTCCGGGGTGAAATACCACCAGAATAATCCTGTGGTTTTCATTCTTCTCCCTTCCTTTCGTTTTCATCATCTCCCGTCTCCCCTGTTCTTTTTTCTATCAAATTCATTTGTCTGTTTCACCCGGGTGGACATCCACCGGGTGCTAAAAGGATTTTCCCTCTGTTTCACCAGCAATTTGCAGAGATTAGTTCTTGAACTCAGGGCATAGCGAAATGCTATACACATTAAGAACCCGCAATCTTTTTTCACACCTCTCAAAAACTGGCTACCATTTTTGTTACAATCCATGCAATTAATCACATTGCTTAGTGGTAAGTTTAGCACGTTATATTATACGTCGTTGACGCCTCAAGGAACATTCTGAGTCCACCTTGCATGCCGCCAGCTTTCCACGGATGCGTGGAACTAATCAGGAACAAAAAAACGGCGACAGAGATTGGAGGCCTACCGCTACCGGTAGGTAAAGGCAAAGTCGAGGTTAAAATATCCTACTTTGACATTGGCCAAAAAGAACTCCTTTTTCTCCTATTTCTTTTTCAGATGTGCATTGCGATAATGCGATGCAAGTCGGATTCTTCTTTAGTTCTGCTCCAATCAAAGTCGCTGGTGTGAGAGGGCGAAGACCAACACCGGAATATGTGAGCCGCACCCAGCCTGAAAGTCAAGCAGAGAGCTTTTGCCGGCGCAGCAATAACAAATGTTGAGAAACTGATGCGGCTGACGGCGACGGCGGCAGCAGCTATAACAAATGGTCACGCACGCCGGTTTTAACTGAGTTTCATGGGCAACTAAGTACGTGTGACAGTGTGTGCAAGAGCCGAAGGAATGATAGTTTTCAAACGATGCGTCACTGAAGTCGGCGTTGCAATTAAACTTGCAAGGCATTGTCTAAAAAAAATTAAACTTGCAAGGCTGGTAACTACTCCGATGAAGCCATGAAATTCGCACATAGTTTCAGACTTTCAGTCATCGCGACCTGGCTGTGGCTGGGCTGGCTGCATTTCATACGTGTATTTGGACTGTGGTAGTTAAGTATTGGGTTAATTAGTACTATTGCATTACAAATTCGCTGATTTAGAAAAACATCATTATTATTCCCGTAATTAGGTAGATGTCACTGTTATTTTCTATCTATGCCACTGCCGTTTCATTTTTTATCCGTTTCTTACTTTTCCATCTTCTTCCTTCCTTCTTCCTTTTTCTCCCGTCTTCTTCCTCCTCTTCCATTCAGCACATCGACTGCTGCTGAGCAAGAGAGCCGGCGAGGAGGGGAAGGCGCCATCGGGGCTAGCGCAACTGCTGCTGAGCAAGCGCCGGCGAGGCCGCTCATACAGTGCGCCGGCGATGCCGCCGATGTTCGTCTCGTCGTCGCGCGGCGGTGGCCGACAGGGAGCCCTCATTGCCGAAGGTGACCTGCAGTGGGCATGTCTGTATGTGGGAGGGGAAGAAGGGAAGGAAACCAGCGGCGGCGGCGGCGGCAACGCAACTAGGACGACAACCATCGCTGGCTCGCTGCCCACTAATCCCCCCACGAACGGCGACGCAGGATACTGCAGGTCGTCGGCTGACGCAGTCCACCCCTCTCCTCCAGCAGATCCTCTTTTCTTCCTCTTTTTGCACGCTCCTCCTCTCTCGCGATAGCCATCGCCTGAAGGAAAAACTTTGCCGCCGCTCCTCATCTCTCCTCCCCGCCTGCCCGACCGCCGCCGCGACGTCCCGTGCTTCCTCCGCGACGCCGCCCGACCGCCGCCGGCGTCTCGTGCTTCCTCGGCGCTGCCACCTGACCGCCGCCCGCCAGCGTCCCGTGCTTCCTCGGCGCCGCCGCCTGCACCTTGTCTTCCTCATCGGAGCTCGCTGGCCAGCGCAGTTAATAGAAGAAGGTGGAAGAAGACAGAAGAAGAAGAAAGAAGACGGAAAAGTAAGGAATGGATGGAAAACGTCACGGTAGTGGCATAGATCTATGTCATGGTACTAATTAAACCTTAAGTATTTTCTCCATAAAAAATGTATTTCTAGGTTTAAATCTCAACATAAACCTAGAAATACTTTTTTTTACGGAGGGAGTATGCATGAGTCTTGTACTCTTGTCTAAATGCGATGGTATCAGGATCACTTGCTAGTATATCCACTGGTAAGCGGGTAGCTAGGGGCATGCGAGCGCACGCGAGAGAGGGTGGCGGTCGCGCGTTGGCGGCATTCACATGGACAGGCCGTGGCTCGCGGCGGTGAGAGAAGAAGGAGAAAGGCCGAAGCGCAAGGGAGAGAGAGGAGAGAAGAATAGGGTTGGGCCGGAGGAAAAATAAAAAATGAAAGGGAAAAGGCCCAAAGATAAGGAAATAGGTCTAATAAATTTGTTTTGTAGGAATTTTAATAGGTGCTTGGGATAGAGAGGGGAGGTGATTCAAATTCAAAATTGAGGTTGGGATATGGGGAAATTATGAGGACTCCTCGGGGCTCCTAGGGGTTCTATCATTGGCAGATAATACATAGTTGGAGAATAGGAATCAAGGGAGAATGGAGAAGAAGAAAAAGATTTTCCCTAAGGGAGGATTACAAGGAATTGATTTATTGTTTGAAAACGAAACGGAGGTGACTGGACTATAGGAGAGGGATGGAAGAAATAGAATTACAGGGATTCGGCTTTTGGAAGGAATTTTTGAATCGGGATTTTTGGGTACCGGAAACAAGTAGTTGAGATCTAAACGGCATTTAAAGATAACCATACAATTAAAGAGCCAAAATTCTGAAATTAGGTTTTTAATTAAAATAATTTTTACGGCGGTCAAACTTAGGTCACTACAGGTTCTATGTCTTCGAGACCTACTGAAAGACGCAAGTGACCTACGGTATAAAAGGCAAACCCAGAGGGGTTTAGATCATCGAATCAGTTTATCAGAAAATTCGCGAGAGTCAACAAAGCCAGGATAGCCAGAAGCCAAATCACCGAGATATCTGGCCGATTTCCGACTAGTCTCGTCGACAACATTTGGATCCACATACACACCTTGTACTATGTACTCGATCAATCGCACATATAAACTGGAAGTAGGGTATTACCCATCTCGGGGCCTGAACCAGAATAAAAATTCTTGTTCTAGTTTTTCTCGTTTTGTGTAGATCCTTAGACAACATACTTCAATACCCTATTTATCCGGTCTATAGGTATCACCTGTAAACAAATCTAGTTAAACTATTGTACATCCGACCACAACATAAAAAGTTCAGCAAACAAATATTGGTCATCTATGAAGTGAGCAACTGAGCATAACTCAACTGGTTAGGTAGAACCTGTCCACCTGGGTTCAAATCCTAGATTTAACACCGGTGCTCATATTTATAGCTAATATCCTTTCAGTGGTAGAAGACGTACCCGTCGAGCGAGCCGTCCGTGATAACTTCGTAAATCTCAAGATATGCTAGCCTAATCTTTGGAGGTACTCATAGGGGTAGGGTTTAAGTGTATATTTATAGGGATGAGTGTGCGCGTGTTTATGGACACCTGCGTGTTCGTGTGTACTATATTTCTCAAAAAAATATTGATTCATCTGAAACTAAATGAAAATGATACCCGCTTGAGGTAATATTTATCTCTTTCTTCCTCTTAGCATGGCACCGACTGCAAGGTTATAGAACAGTTAAATTAACCGTAGATGGAACTTTATATGCAACGTTTTCAGAAGCACAAACAATAAACAAATAGTTAGCTTTTCCATTAGGCTTTTTTAAAGCCATAAACTACCCTCATACTGTTAAACCAGAAGCTAGGGTTAGAGTAGTTTTCTGGCATATTTGAAGTGAAGGAATGATACCACCATAATACTTAAAGCCACCGGTTTATAAAATCATACGAGCAAAAAAGTATGTTTAAAAGTCTAGACCAATAGTTCTAAGCCCACACAAAGAGTACCTTAACCTGCGTGCAATAACCGACATGGAATTATAAAATCATACGATTATTTTGTTTTGTGAAACATTAATAACATATAATTTTCTCTTTAAATTTATGTATGAATAAAACTATTAATGAATGAGAAAGAATTAAAGGAAATAGCATCCACCCTATATGTGCAACTGTGTCCAGGAAACGATAAAAGAAGAAAAAAATCATTTGGAACTATGAGCATAGATTTCGACAAGCACATACATCTCCCAGCTTATATTGCTTGCACAGTACTCCCTCCGTTTCCATAGCGGCCTAGCGTAGGACGTTTTTCTTTTTCTCGCAACGTTTGACCACTTTTCTTTTTCTCGCAGCATTTGGGACACCTATAACACAAAACCATATATTTTACAATTTATTTCATAAACCCAGGTTTTGAGGCAAAATGCTTTAAGAAACCCTAGGTACAAGCTCATATCACCCGTGTGGATAATATCTAGATCTATATATAAGTATGGAAAATATATGAGATATTATTAAGTAGATATACAGGCCACCTACTTCTCAACGAGTGTTTATTCTTGATTATTTGAGCGTTTGTCTATATAGTTTAACATATTGTCATGTCACCGTTAGTTGATTATATTCAATTTCAACAGTGCATTACAAAATTGGCGAAAAAATATAAGTAAATAAGACATCTGTAATATTTTACCCTAAAACATGGGGTTCTTTAAAACAAATGGAGAACGACCAATATGGTCCTTTAAGTTTTACTTTTGGGTTAATTTAGTCCTTGACATTTTAAATTGTTCAAATAAATCCCCAAAGTTTATCTTTTAACTCAATTAGTCCTTGGACCCACCCAAAGTTCCATGTCAGCGTGCCACATCATCCATGCAAGCACTCATGCATGCATGGTTAATTGTTAGATAACAAATCTACCTTTTATATAAACAGAAAGAGAAAAAAGATGCAAAGATATAAACGAAAATAGACATACGGTACATCTACGTTCACCCCATGCGGCAACGGCGTCTATGGATACAAAGATATTTATATCTTTGTATCTTTTTTCTCTTTTTATATAAAAGGTAGATTTGTTATTTAATAATTAACCATGCATACATACATGTATGTACAGATGACGTGGCATGCTGATGTGATACTTTGGGTGGGTCCAAGAACTATGTTGAACCAAAAGTTAAACTTTGAGGACTCATTTGGACAATTTGGGACTAAATTGACCCCATAGCGAAACTTGAAGGACTATATATTCTGTCTAAAACAAATTACAAAACATGTGGTTTTGTGTTATAGGTGTCCCAAAACCTTTTTTTTTTGAAATTTGTTCTATTAAAAATTATAGAAGTATCATTTATTCAGTTTGCGACTTTTTTTATCAAAAATATATTTTAATCCTGATGTATTTTTCTGTTTATATTGAATTTTTTTTAACATGATGAATACAGAAAAAATCAAATCTTTATAAAAGGGAGGGAGTATTTGTTTTCTCCATTCTCACTTACTATTTTGTCTCCAGTTGATCGGATTGTTTTGCCCTCGGCCCCACTTGCCAGCAGGATAAGGGGAGAGGAAAAGATATCGAGGGGAATCGACATCATCGGCTCATCGCTTGCCCACGGAAGATGATCTTTTAACATAAAGTTAGAGGACTCCACCACTTATACGTGGTATAAGTGGGCCCTATCATCCATGAGTCCACGTATAAGTGAAAGAGTCTCTCTAACTTAGTTAGAGGAACATGTTCCCTCGGGCCCCTCCCCGCTCCCGGATCCCATCATATATACGACAGAAATAGATGGAACACGTTTTCTCTCCGCGACGAAACTTCACGTAGCAGCATCGAGAGGAAAACCATGTCCGGATATGGGCTTTCATGGGCTTTTTTCGAGACCAAATAATTGTTAGCATTTTGTATGAAACTTTAAAATTTGAGACTGATTTTAGATCTTTTGAATCGAATTTTGAAATCGTCCAGTCTAATTTCGTAATTCAACTTAAATTCATAATTTTAGTTCAGTTTTTAAAACTTCCAAACCAAATTTCAAAAATGTCGAATCAATTTTGAAAACTTCCAAATCAATTTTAAAAACTTTCAACTCAAGTTTGAAAAATTTCAAACCTATTTTCAAAAATGTGAACCCAAAATTTAAAATTTCAATATAATTTTCGAAAATTGTCAACAAAATATTTTTAAAACTATACGAAAATTTTGAAACCTTGAACCGAAAATTGAATTTTTTTTAAACATGCAACTGATTTTCTTAATCGGTGCTACTAATGACTCTGTGCCAACGGAATCGGACATATCCAGCACCTCATTGTCCGTCGCCAACAGTCCCACGGCGAGGAAAACGGAGTCGGCGACGGAGCGCGCTCTACTTAGTTCAACCGGTGCGCACGCTCGAGATAGTCTTCCCCTGCCCCCTCCGCGATCGCGAGCAGGCAAGGCTTGTGTTGTGTTGTGTACTTGTGTACTTGAGTTTCTCGCGTGGCGTCGGCTCCCCTCCTATCTTGGGCAGCAGCCTGCGCCGATCTCCCGCGCGGCCGCGAGCAGAGCAGGGGCGCCGTTGTCCTGCTGTTTTGTCCGCATCCTCACCGGTGAGCATCCATCCATCCATCCATCCATCCGTTCCGCAGCCGTAAACTCTTTCTCATCTCTCTATATCGAGAAACCAACTACTCCTAGCTAGGTTCTTTTAATTTGCCTTAATAGCCAAGGGGACTAGTAAGAGCAAGGTTAATAGTACGGCTAGCTGTTTGCTTCAAAATACACGTCATTCTATTCTTGCACTGCAGTAAAACTAGCTCAGTACAATAGCTACCCATTCATCTACTCTTGCACTGCATACGGTGACAATCTTCTCTATTTAAATCAACCTTCTCCTGATGGGAATGGTGCGGGCCCATTTCCATGAGAAAAGGAGGACGCAAGCTGCTGCATGCATTCTGTTCATCGAACATTGTGCTGCAGCCCGGCGCTTAATCTAGCGCTCACCTCCCTTCTTTTTATCGGTTCTCTCTCATCCACGTTACAATTAGATGATAAAAAATGTTTTGGAGTCTGCTTAATCCTTCTATTGTACCTGCTCTAACAGTTTTTTTCTTCTCAAAAAGTTTGGGTGTCCATCTGGATCGAGGAGAAACTGAAGGGGATGACAATTTTTCGGCAGAAGGGCAAGGGGGATTCATGAGCAATCATTTCCGGGATGTTTCGTTGGTCTTGCCAACGCACGGCCACCATCCCCCCGACGAGGCTGATGCTCCCCGGAGCTCGGCCCTGATCGATTTGAAGGCCTACATTTCCGACCACAGCAACGCCACCACCGCCTCGTGCTGTATGCGCAACGGCTTGGAAGTCCAGGTGACACTCTGCACGGTGCCTCCGCCGAACGTCTCCTATTACTGTGTCTGGTGCCCCGGGAAGCATCCCACGGAAATCGCGACTGAGCCAACGATCCTCGCCGCGGAGGCTGACCTCCTCGTGCTCAGCGTCGCGCGCGGTTTCGAGGGCGATGTCCTCGACCTCAAAAAGAATGACTTCTTCATCTACCAAGCCGGTGGCGCCGGGAGGCAGCCGTCTATGCGGCTTCTTGGGCCCCTCGATCCTTATTTTCGCTCGTTATACAACGTTGGGCTGCTCCGCCACGACGTTGCCCACACCAACGGCAACGAAGATCAATTCTACCTTGTTACACTCCACTGGACAGTTGTGTTTTGGGAGTTTAAGCTCTACGTCTTCAACTCCAGGACTGGAAGCTGGAGCAGCAGGACAGTTTCACTTGGCCGGGAGCACCACCATACCCAATTCACTCTCTATCCAACCAAGGCGATCGCGCTCGGGAATGGGGGTTTGATGGCATTTGTTGACTTCTGGCGAGGTATTATCGTCTGCGATGTTGTTTTTTTTTAGGTGTTCGTCTGCGATGTTGTTGACTGCGATGCATCTCTGCGTCTCATCCCATTGCCTCAGTCACTCAGGTCCAGAAGGATCCTTGATATCCGTGCAGAGATTGTTCGTATCAAGGTCGCTGACTGTTTTCAGTTCAAATGCCAACCAGACATCAGTGGCAGCTGCACCAAAGCTAGTGTCCGGAAGGTTTCTGTGTGGAGCAGGATGGTTACTTGGGAGGATGATTGGCACAGGGACTACATACTCAGTGTACCTGATATCTTAGTTGACGAGGACACCTTGCATCTTGACTTGCTACCTGAGCTGAAGAAAGATGATGCAACAGGCCGGAAAACGTTGCAAGGACTTCACATCACTCGTCCAGCTCTAAGCGTGAACAATGATGATATGATCTATTTGATGGCAAAGGTCCGTACAGGGGATAAAAAGGCATGGGTGCTCGCTGTCGACATGAGGAACAAGAAGCTGAAAGATGTGGGCGTGTTTCGTGCTGAAAGAACCCGTGGTATTGCTTTATCCTATACACTCAGTAGGGTCTCCAAATATTTCAGTGCTTCTCAAGGTAATTATTTAGCAGCTCAACTTTTTTATTACATCTATAGATTTATGCCATGCTCTACTTTCTATTGATAGTAAATACACATGCTGGGGAATCTGAAATAAGCATCATTGGAAGGGAAAAAAGTATTTTAACCACAATGAAGGTTGATGTAAAATTTCGATGCTGCTGTATTATCTTGCTAGTAGATTACTATAGATGACAATTCCATTAGTCTGAGGTTAAGCAGATATAATCTGATTAAGTAGGGCATTTCCACGGTATCTCATTAATTATTTGTATAGGGGATGGATGCAGCAGGCTAAACAAATGGTATGTGCAATATAGATACCAAGTTAGATGCCAGAAAAATTTCAAACTGTCTTCAGCGATAGAACGTTTCCTTATGCCATGCTCTATGACAATGAAATATCCACCAGATTAGTGTTTCTTCAAAAAAGATTTGGTGCAAATTAAAACAGCAACAAGATCTGATTGTGTTCTAGTTCTGGGAGTGATTGATAAATAGGAACCTAAATTTTTGGGTCTAGGTCTATTTTGTTCACTTGTTTTATCGCCGGATCTTGTTCATGAAACATTTTGGTGGGCACAGGTAAAATCCAAGACTTGAAACGACCAGGGGATTTCTGTATAGAATATCCTCACAAGAAGAAAGCTGGACCAGAGATGGATGACACCATCTGTGTTCCAGCGGGATCAGATGCTGGAACAAGTATGGACGATGAAGATATCGATAATATGGATGTGGACTAGTCCTGGGCCATTTTTTATTTGGTACAAACTACCAACCCATCCATTCCAACTTTTTGGTAATGGAAGTGGTCGGCAATTTTTTGGCTCAATCCCAACTAGCCACACAATCACGCTATGCGCGACTTTGATACCCGTTTAAGAAATCTATAGGAAGTCTGGAAGTAGTAAGGTAAAGTGAACTTCCTTGAAAATTTTCAGTTCCAATATGTGATATTCATGCTCAACCAGTAGAACACCATAAATTTGAGTAAATTGTGAAGTAGTATTCTTGGTTCTTGAAGTTGTTAAACATAGCGTCAGATGAGATCAATGCACATACTATGTGATTAGATTTTGGAAGTGCTCTCAGTCTCTGTACATAAGTAAAAATTTTAAGGGAAACTACGGCTGGCATGGTGCTTGAACTTTTTTTTTTCTGTAATCAAAGGTTAGGGCATGTATAATAGTAGAGCCTCCTGCGGACTTTCATGTACTCCATGCACGCTAGCGAAAAACCCCACCCTACAAAGAATTGTTTCTTGAGCTGACTCTTCATTAATACATACTAACTAAATCATTAAATGTAAATATAATTGTGTATAACTTTTGTGTTCATTCTTTTCTTTCTAGAAGCAAGCGATGCATCAAACAAGACATACGTTCGTTTTGCATTGAGCAAGCAATGTATCGAGCTGATACAGTTTTTTATTTGTTGTTATTCTAGGCTGCATAAGCATATACAGTTTACCTTTTTTGTATGCACCATATCATTCATTTCTGTCTGTAATCCTAAATTCAGAACTCCCAGCCTCCCACTGATCTTTTATCCTTTCCCTTCTCTCTCCACACAACAGCAAGCAGCAGCCCACTTTTCCTCTTCACACAAGACGGAGGCACCAAGTAGCAGCAGCGGGCGGTCGCGTGGACCTCAATCTCAACAAAGCAAGAGAACGGCAGCTCCCCCAGCGGCAAAGATGGCAGATTGGCAGTGGCGGCGACCGTTGAGGTGGACGAGCGCGTTGGTGAAGTGGTGCTATGGTGAGCAGCGAGACGACAGCGATATTTCCCGCGCCAAAATCTCTTTCCCAAGGCAAACACATCGTGGAACGGTGCATTTGATCTGAAGCTGCATCTGCTGGTTTTGTAAATTTGGTTTTGAGGTATGATTTGAAACTCGATGACAAGTTGAGGATCTGGGTTTTTTCTTCTCCCAAACCGAAAAATGCAATACGGCCCAGTCCAGTAGCCCATGGGCCCCGCAGTGATGCCATCACCAGTCACCACTCACAAATATCCCTTTTTCGCCGAAATCGTCACGGAACTCCGGTCAGAGAAGCTTCCTTCCCCCAAAAAATCCCCATCTCACGGCAATGGCGCCCGCCGCGGCCGCCGACGCCGTGAAGCTCTCCATCTCCGGCGCGGCCCTGGCGGCGCTGCTCGGCTGCTGCGGCTCCGCCGAAGGCGACTGCGACGGGCTCCTCTTCGGCCGCGCCGCCTGCCCCCCGGCGCCGCCCCCATCCTTCTACGACGACGACAACCAGGCTCGCGCCTCCTCGGGCCCCTCCCTCACCATCGCCGTCTCCGGCCACGCGTCGGCGGCGCGTCCCTCCTCCCTCGCCGACGCGCTCGGCCGCTACCGCTCCTCCTCCTCCTCCGCCGCCTCCGCCGTCGGCTTCTTCTCCTCCCGCCGCCGCACGCCGCTCCGCCCCTCCATGCGCGAGGCCGCGCTCGCCCGATCCCTCTCCAAGGCCCTCGCGGTCTCCCACCCCCTCGTGTTCATCCTCGTCTCGCCCTCCGTCTCCCCCGCCCTCTCCGTCCACTCGTACGACTACCGCGCCTACCTCCTCGTTGACTCCTCCCGCCGCCTCGTGCCGGCCTCCCTCCACGTCGTCAACGCCGGCGCCGGGTCCCGGGAGGAGTACCTCGCCTTCGCGCCGGAGTCGCCGCTGCCGTCGATGCCGCAGCAGCCTGTGAAGGAGAGCTACAGCATCGGCGAGCAGAAGGCGCTGGATCGGGTGGTAGAAGGGTTCGGGATGGAGAGGATGGGGGCGATGCTGACCTCGGCCGCTGGGGTAACCTCCGAGATGGAGGGGATGTACGGCGGGATGCTAACGAAGCTGGAGGGGCTTGCTCGGCAGGTTGAGGAGAGCAATGAACGTGTGCTCGATCAGGTGATTGTTGGATCTTGAGCTTTTGTGTTGTCAGATTTTAGTTGCTAATCTGCTAATTGTTAGGCTTACTTGAAACAATATTTATGTTACGGCGAATTAGGCAAGATTTATTCACATCAGAATAGAAGAATTGGTTGAACAATTCGGATTTAGGAGAACCTGTCATCATGGACAAAGTGGACATGAAATATTTCAAGATAGGCTATGTTTTCAAAGAATTCATTTTCTGCTTAGCACAGTAGCTTTGCCTCCTGAAACCAATTTCTTTGAAAACATAGCCTATCTTATGGAATGACTGCGTTCTTATGGAAGTGGAGTGAATGACACTTCTTTAGTTTCTTAATCTGCACTGTGGCATCGCCCACTTCAATAAAAGTGGATCTTCTATGGCTGAGATAAAGTGGTGTATGAAGAGGTGGAGCAGGGCTTGAAATCAGCTGTGTAGGATCCAATTGGCTAAGGGAGTTTTAAATTGCTAATAACACATTCACCAAACATCTTTTAGAACACCTATTTCCGGTGTAGCATATGTCATGTTATTCTGTTTCGAGTACAAAGGGCAATGTTTTGAGTTTTCATAACCCAAAATAAGATGGTGATCTCTTTTAGCGTGATTCTTATGACGATTTGGGAGATTGAAGGTGAAGAAATTGCATACTTGAGTTTTCAGTCCATAACCAATTTTGAGTAACCACATGTACAATCCATGTTCTGTACTTTGGTCCTAGTGTGAATGAAACTATGGAAGCCTTGATTGCTTTACCAAAACCATGTATAAATCTGAAATTTGTGGTTTGGAATTTAACTAGTGCTGTTTTTTTTACCTGTATGTTAATATACTAATAGTTAATTAGTGAATTTATCATGACCCAGTCTCAGTTCTGATTGCCAGGAGTCGCTCTGCTTTGCTGAGTGTGGCTGAACAAGTTAGTTCTGTGTAGGATTGAGTGCTGCTGTGTTCTAGTATTCTAGATAGTCCTCTATAGTACCACAATACAGTTTTTACACAGTGACTGCTATAGTATCTTGTAAAAAACTGCAAAGGCAACTAAAATTGCAACTAGCAGTTCAGTAGTCCACAAAATCAAGTATTGCTATACTGTATCACCTCTATCCGATACTGTATGTCTGTATTTGTTATAATTAATTTTCTTCTCTTTGCTCTGTCTGAACTTTGATTATATTATTTCTTATGTATTAGAGAGAAATTCTGTAGCTCGAATACCTTAATTTCACTTGAATGGATACTAAACTGTCAATTAAGAGCTTAAGATTTATACTTTTTCCGCATGCTTTATATGTAAAAAATGCTTTTAGCAATATAAGGCCTATATCGAATTATTAATAAGTTATATAAAAGCTAAAAATAGAACTAATAAAATGTGCTTCCAAGAATCAGTGATAGCCGTTACAGCCTATTTGGGACCATGCTGGGGAGTGAGGCACCGAAAAAGAACCCTGGAGTGCTGCTGATCTTGGCAGATGAATATGGTCATCATACATGCAACTTGTTTGGGCTATCCATAATCATTGTCCAAGTTTGTGTTTGTAAAGGGCTTTAGAAATAATACAAAGTGTTGTGTTGAACACTTCAATGATAATCCAGATTGGCTTTTCGCTAAATTTAAGCTTCTGCATATATGGTTTCATCTTGCATGGGCATACGATTGAACTACTTTATAATATAAATTCAACAGGGGTACATCTCATCTTTTTGTTGTCCTATTATTGTAACTACCACTTTATCCAGTCATCCTTGACCACATTTTTTCAAGGATTGCATTTAGATATGCTGCTGTTAGTAACAACTAGCCTGTTCTTTTTTAATGTGATATTTCTGATCTGTGTTCTGATATTGTTTTGTAGGCAAAGCATATTTTTTTGCTCAGGAAAAAAGTTGCTGGATTGAAATAAGGTTTGTTCTCAGCAAGGTATATGCTGACTCACCCTGTTACTTGCTGTGATATCATTAAGGCTATAAGGTTCTGGTTGTTCAATTCCAAATCGCTAGACTATTTTAGATATGTGATGTATTTATAGACATAAAAGAGTTGTACAAAATACTTGACTAAGCAAGATATGAGTGTAACGACTCTAAAACAAAATTTTCTATACTGAAAAATGCAACTTAACATTAGTGGACAATATCTTTCCTCATTATATATGTTCTTGATTCCTACACTTTCATTGCAGCGACTTGTTGTTTGCTACGATATCACAATCAACACACTTTTAAGTATCACTAAAAAGAATGAACCAATTAGGTAGATGGAGGATTAACAAGGGAACGTGCCCAATTGTGTACTGGGTATGAAATACTAATCATAAAATCTTTCAAACGTTGGGGTAGGGGTCTGGAGAGGGGTGGGCATGGTTCTTGCTAGCGTAATAGAAGCTCCATCCGCATAGCCTGTATACACGTCTTTAGGACTTTCTGCTGTGAGCTAGTGTATATGTGAATTGGTGTTTTTTCCCAACAGATAGTGATTGTGAGGTTCTATTTGAATTTAGCGGGCAACATTATCAAAGGCGTTCGTGGCTACTAGTGTGGTTCGATTCTTCAATGTTTCAAAGCTAGCTATCACTGCACGCTGACCATTTCTCACCCTTTTTTTTTTTTTTTTGCTAGTGTGCGTTGGCTGTAAAAAAGGTTCGGAGCTAGGAGACTATCTGGAGCCGAAGAAGCTGCTCTCAGGGCTCACAATCCTGTGCCTGTGCTCGTTCTTCGTTGTAAACAGATTCGGTGGTACAGTAGAAACCAAAGATAGAAATGTGAAAACAGTTGTATAAATGACCGGGCACGTTATCTTTTTTTTAGATTGCCATCTTGATGGCTGAACTCTGAAGTACACATTGCATTTTCTTTTCTGGCATTCAGCGAAGCAAATTCATTCTCTATTCTCCTTGTAACCTTGTTCACTCTGTTACTACGCTTACTACTAGTAGTATTGATAGTTTTGAGCCTCAATTCGAAAAGGAAATAGTTTCAAGCCTCGTTTGATGGGTCTGCATGAAGCTTGTTTTTTTAGAGAAAAGGCCTGAGCCTGTCTTTTATAGAAAGCCAATATTACGTACTCCATTTTTTTCATATTCCTAAGCAAATCCTGGTCACCCAAATGTGATCTACGGACACCCGGGGCAATCCAGAGTCTGGTTGCACCCCCTCCCAGTTTATATTTCTGTTTTGGTGGAACGGGAATTACCAGACCCCTCTGAGTAATAAAACGGCGTGTTAAGTTCAAAAAAAAAAAGGGGGGGGGGGGGGGGTGTTTGAAGTTAAAAAAAAAGTGATCTACGGATGCCATAAATAGACCCCAATCCTTCAGGTCTGTTCGGTTCGTTGGCAAAGCCAAAAAATTTCGCATCCAATCTACTACAAGCCTAGACTCGCCATGCCATCACACGCGTGGAACCTCGTACGGGCCACCTCCCATGCCGCCGCCGCCGTTCGCACAGGCGCCAACCCCGGCGCCGTTCGCTTTGCCACCGCCGTCGGCTCACACGACGGAAGTGGCGCCGTGAACCATCCCCCTCCTACTCGACAACCTTTCGTCGGCAATGATGCCTCTTCGGAAGGTAAACCTTCTTCGAATAGCAACCATTCGCTACTAATCTAATGTCAAATTCAGTTGATGGGATTCACTTGTCATAACAGGGCGTCCTCCCGTCCCCACAGAATTCAAGGGCCGGCAATTATTCACCTTACCCCGCTTTAGCATACTCCCTCCGTCCCGGAAAAAACACATTCCTGGTTTGAATCTGGACGGCTATGTCCAGATTCAAACCCAGAAATACACTGTTTTTGAGACGGATAGAATAGGGCGCAGAGGTTAACCCTTTTTCACTATACTACTAAACTCTATATTCTTGCTGTAACTTGAATAAGTATCGCGGCAGGAGGTGGACGTACATGTTTTGAGAAGGTAGGCATTTAGGTCTGGGCCTGTGACCACATGGTGTTTGTGTTTGTCCTTTGTCAGCCTAAACTTTGCCATTGGCAAGATCATGGATTAGATGATCGTTATAGACTTAAAAGTTTCCTTTTTATGACATTATATTAGCTGTTCAAAGGGGGACTACAGTTACTCGGCATTATGTTAGGATTTAAGCACTTTTTCTTGCTAGTTGAATTCCGCACATTAAACTTGGCAACAAAAATACTGATAGAGAAACTTCTTCGTATTATTGCAAAGGTCAAATTGGAACAGTGTACTTTGCACCAGTAACTGTTAAATTTGTATTGATGAAGATAAAAGTTGTTTTGCATTAAATTTAAACTACAGGAAAGGAACAATTTTTTCTAACATTTTTGCCATTATTGTAGGTGGAGCACTCTTCAATCCGGGCATCAGGTCAGATATATAATGGATGAAGTTTGATGAGAAAGACCTTGAGTCCGAGCAAACCTTGCGGGACTTACCACCGGTGGTGCCGCTATTTCAATGTGGAACGCCATAGGTTGAAAGATGGCTTCCGGTTCAAGATATTCAAGGAGAGAGTTCATTTTGTATATGAGCGCAGAAAAGCTGATCCAGAAAAGAAGTTGGAACTTAATCATATGTGTGATGTCACCATAGATGAGCTCTGCCCTCCTAAGCGTAGATTTCGTCGCCCTTTAACTTGGGATCGTAGTATCCCTCTGTTTAAATATTAGTTGCTGTTGCTGTTACTAGCTATGAGTGTGGTGCCTGTTTGGCCTTGTTAATTGTTGTGGCAATAAAGCTTTTGTCCTCTAGGATGCAGATTAATTTGCCTTATAATGCTACTTGAAACACAATAATGAGATACATCATGGGCATGAGGAATGATCTTATCTGTTGCTTATTTATTTGAGCTGTGGATTTGTGCTTTGTAAGCATCATGTTGAGCTGCTTGATGTGTGGTGTTCAACATTAAGCGTTGAACTGACGACTATATATATATGTGGTGCATGTTGCTTATACTGTTTGTTTTTCACCTTGGTTCCAGTTTCTAAGGCAGTGGCGTTTGGTTCAGAACTGTGAATGCTAACGAATGTAATCGTATTTGTGATAAACTGCTACTGAAAGCAAAAATGGATGAAGCTACACTTTGTTTTGTTGGATTCACCTTAAGTCAGGAAATAAGTTATTCACATAACTGACTCTTGACTGTAAGGTTCCATTTGAATTAATCTCTCTACCAACATCGAGAAAGATGCTCGTGGCTGCTAGTGTGGTTTAATTCTTCAGTGTTCTAAAGGGCTGATGATCATGTGTCTGTGCTCGCTCTTTGTTGCGAACAGATTCGATGGTAGAAACCAAGATATCAATTCTTGAAACAGTTGTGTAAATCTATTGTATTTTCTTTTCTGGCATCCAATGAAGCATGTTCATCCCCTATTCTCCTTGTTCTCTCTGTTATTATTATTGTGATCTAACAAAAGCCCAAATTTGCCACCTTCAGATTTCAGTCTTCAACAATGATAGCTGATGATATGCGTTAGGTGTAGGTTACTGGAATATTGGACCGACTGGAGTGGCGATGATCGACACATTCGCTGAACCCAAAAAAATAATATTCCAGCAAGTAATTGTTTACCTCTGCTTGCTCATTTCTAATTCGATTGCTCAACTGATGTCATGGACTCATGGCACCGTTATTTGATTGTTCTCTCCCATAGTCCCATTGCATAATTATGTTCTTCAAGTTGATGACAGAAACATATACAGTACAGATTTACGCTCTATTATTTTTCTAAAAAAGTACGGAATAAATATAAATTCCCTTTCTGATGGGCCCACCTGGCAGACACTCGTCGTTATTATTCTTGTGAAAGAAGTCTAACTTTTCAACGTGCCATTTCCTCTTCTCCAAATAAAAATTTCCCGAGGGATTAGACCGCAAAAGCGATTCGAGTACACATCTCCGCCTTCCCTTTCTCCCCCTCCTTCCTCCCCCTCTCCAAGTCTTCCGGTCTCCTTCCTCCTCTCGCCTCCGCCTCCGCGATCGCAATTCGGCCCCCATGGCGCGGCGATCCGCCCCTCTCCTCCGCCGCCTAGTATCCTCCCCTCCGGCCGCCCTCGGCGGCGGGGTCGCGCGGCGCACGGTGACCTACATGCCGCGGCCGGGGGACGGGAACCCGCGGGCGGTGACGCTGATCCCGGGGGACGGGATCGGGCCGCTGGTGACGGGCGCCGTGCGGCAGGTGATGGAGGCGATGCACGCGCCGGTCTACTTCGAGAGCTACGAGGTGAGGGGGGACATGCCGACGGTACCGCCCGCCGTCATCGAGTCCATCCGCCGCAACAAGGTCTGCCTCAAGGGCGGGCTCGCCACACCCGTCGGCGGCGGGGTCTCCTCCCTCAACATGCAGCTGAGGAAGGAGCTCGACCTCTACGCGTCGCTCGTCAACTGCTCCAACTTCCCCGGGCTGCCCACCAGGCACCAGGACGTCGACATCGTCGTCATCAGGGAGAACACCGAGGGTGAGTACTCCGGCCTCGAGCACGAGGTCGTCCCCGGCGTCGTCGAGAGCCTCAAGGTAATGGCCCAATCGCGTGATGCGCGCGCGCGTTGTTTTATCTGTGTTGGTTGGAGGATTATCTGTGTTGGTTGGAGGAACCCTGCCGTAAATTGATTGATTGGCGTCTAATGTGTGCCTTTCTGTTGCTATGCTCTAATTTCATTGCCGTAAGTGCTGGTACTAGCCATAGGAATCGTAGTTTTTGCAGATCATAGTTAGTGTATACTGTATAGACTAGAGTATCCTTGCGAAACATGTTGACCACATTATACATTTTTGACAGGATTTCACTAGCTTATTATCTCAATATGTGGCATATTGAGTTACAGATAAGGCCATAGTTTAGTTGTATCTCACAATTTCTGGTAAAGATGCATAGAATGCCCAATAATCTGCACAATTGTAGTGTCGTTAAAGATTAGATGGTGTTAACTTGTTGACATGTATTTCTGTACCTAATGTTTTATATCTGCTTTGGTGGTCCAATCTTTAGATTTGTATTAGCAGGATTTTTGTCCATACAGACTAGTTTAATTTGATTCATGGTTCTTTGTTTGCCTGGTAAAGAATTTGGGTAATACAAAGTTACAAACCATGAATTTGAGTATGTATTTTGTTGACTTCAATATCATGTGCGTGTTAAGTCTGTTGTAAAACGTGCTGGTTTAGTTCCTGATTTGTGTATTCTGTATCAAAAACCCTGGCCTTTTGAAGAATTTAATGATGTGACTGTTTGGCCAGACTATCATTTGAAATGTGATCAGGTCAGTTTCATGGATTTGGGTTGTAGGGGATATGGATTATTATGGAGTAGGTGGGCTGATGGTTGAAATTTGTTGATTTGGGAAACATGAATTTGTCACGTATGCTTATTTCGTTTCTTTCATTTAAACCATTGATCTGCCCTGTCTTAAATTATTGCCAATGAAATGAATTTACTTAAAATTTTTTTCTGCTGTTTCTTTGGGCTCCTTTTCCATCTTGCTCTCACTGACTAACTTTTGTCAGGTGATAACAAAGTTTTGCTCTGAGAGGATTGCCAAATATGCTTTTGAGTATGCTTACCTTAACAACAGAAAGAAAGTCACAGCAGTACATAAAGCAAACATCATGAAGCTTGCTGATGGTTTGTTCTTGGAGTCTTGCCGTGAGGTTGCCTCAAAATATCCTGGTATTCAGTATAATGAGATCATTGTCGACAACTGCTGTATGCAGCTTGTTGCAAAGCCTGAGCAATTTGATGTTATGGTATGCATCTTTACTTCATACACTGTTAGGAACATCACCGTCTATTCAGTACTTAGGACTGGAGCTATCCTTTCTACTACACTGAGTTTTTTTGCTTGTCCTTTGCTATTTTTTATGCAATTCTGCATGTCTTTATTAATCTGTTTGTTTTATGTATGAACAATGAATGTAATACTTCCTCAGAAAGTATGGTTCTGAATGAGGAAGCTTATGAAAAGTTAGTGTTGGAGCTGTGGTTTTGCATTGCTACTTTGCTGCAACAGATTTTGTTGTACTTGGGAAGTATGCATTGCTGTAAATGTTCTGGCCTCCATGCTAAAATTTCTTCAGTCATTTGCATTAGAATATAGGCTGTGTTCGGGAGCCCGGTGCTGCACAGCTGCAGTGCTGTGGCTGCAACAAACTAGTAGCAAGTAGTACTAAATTCACTGTTCCAACAGCACTGCAGCTGCAAATAGTTTGGCTACTGAACACACCCATAGAAGGTGTGCCATCATGCTGTTTATTTTGCTTCTGCTTTGTTACTGTAAATTTGACTAATTTGTTGTGTAAAATTTTAAAAGCATTATGGTAAATTTAATGTCCTGCATACTATCAAAGAAATTGTGAATGCTTTGATTTAGCATCGTCTTTATGGGAGGTGAATGCTCCTTGATAATGTGAAATGCAGAAAAACCAAATGAAGTTTTGTTCTTATAAGGATTGAGAATACAATATTTTGGCAGTTTATAGCATTTCTAACCAGATAACTGTATGTAAGTGTTGCAATCATGCAGCTATAGACAGTATAACTTAGCTTAATATGATTTATAAAGCATGTTACCTAACCACAGCTGTTTTTTAGGTTTAATTTCTCTTTCTATTCTACAGGACGCTTTCCTGTATCCTGGTTTTGTCAAATGATTCCCTGTTAAGTATCCCTGTGTAATTCCTGCAGAATTTCTTACTTGCTTTCCTTTGATACTTTTTGTAGGTTACACCTAACCTTTACGGCAATTTGGTTGCCAACACAGCTGCAGGTATTGCTGGAGGCACAGGTGTCATGCCTGGAGGTAGGATCTTAACTTTTACTTTGTTTCTGTAATTCGTATAAGCAGCAACACGCTAATCGATCTCTTACTGGAAGACAACATTATTCTGTCAGCGACTAATATGCAATTATCTAGCTGATCGTTGTCCGCGCATCATGCTTGGTTGTAAGCTTTTGTCAGTTATCTTGAAACAATACGTTAGTTTTACTTGTTATCATCACCTGTGCCAATTTAACATGTTTCCACAACTCAATTGGTTCATATTTGTCAACCAGAATAAGCTTGACATGCTTTACTAATTCTTGTATTATCCGTCGTGTTGCAGGTAATGTGGGTCAGGACCATGCAGTCTTCGAGCAAGGTGCTTCTGCAGGAAATGTCGGAAACGAGAACATTCTAGAGCAGAAGAAAGCAAACCCTGTCGCCCTTCTTCTATCGTCTGCCATGATGTTGAGGCATTTACAGTTCCCGTCATTTGCCGACCGGCTGGAGACGGCGGTGAAGCGTGTCATTGCAGAAGGCAAGTACAGAACAAAGGATCTTGGAGGCACCAGCACCACCCAGGAAGTTACTGATGCAGTGATCGCCAATCTGGATTAGATACCGTATGGTGCACGCCGGAGAGATTAATTCTTTTGGGGGACTATTTCATTAGTCCTGACTTTCGATTATTTTTTGTTTCGTATAGAGCTTAGATCATCAATTTATACGACGCTTCCCTTGAAGGAATCGTGAGGCATCTTGTTTCTGATTCTTTTTCACAAATAATTCAGGAACCCACGAGGATTATTCTTCACACGATATACCTTGTAACAGGGTAAAGAAAACACCTTTTGTTACTAAGGAAAATTATGTCAGTCTTAATTCCTTTAACCAAAATGACATGATCTGAGAATTGGTTCTCAGCCGGGCACGAATCTCATCTGATTCTTTGTGTTTCTATCTGCAATCGTACATTTTCTTTGGTCTGCATGTAAGTTTTGGTCTGGAAAGTTTGCACTGTGAGCGATCGAAGTAACATCTCCATAACTCTTGCATCTACATGACCTTTCTTGGTTTGTGGCTACTGGTGTCCTAAGAACATGTTTGGCAACTTTGGGCTAGGGGATCTGTGTTTGGTAATTTTGGGGTGCCCTAGGGGATGTGTGAGTTTCATAACTTTGAGGGAGGGGGACTGTAAGTTTAGAGATACGGAGTAGTTGGTGGTGGGATCAGTCATGGGAGTTTCATTCGTTTTTTTTTTAGGGTAAGTTTCATTCGTTTTGCGGTGGTGATGGTGTGTCATCAATATACTTCTCCTTTTCATTATTTGTTTGGTGTGAGAGCTGGAAGAAGAGATTTAGCAAAATTACTAATAATATTTTTTAAAAAATACATACAAGTATATTGATCGATAGTGTCACAGTTGTAGATTTATAATGAAATCATCACAAATAACGTTGTTTTCTAATAAGTAATAATAATATGATACACCAAACAAATAATTAATGTTGATCATAAAAACAAATTTTGGTCATCTATTTTTCTCTATTATTTTGCTTACGGCCCATCTAATCTAAGCTATTGTGAAAAGGAGAAATTCATCATCTTTCCACCAATGCTATGACGCATCCTACTTTTAATCATGGCCGCTCGATTTAATCAAACGTTGATTGTTTTATGTGTGTCCGCTATGCTTGGTAGTTAATCTCTCCGTCATCTCTGCGTCCATAAAGAGGGGGTGGGGGGAGGAAATCGCCCTCCCGGATGCGTCATCCGCTTTTATTGCTGAGAAAAAGGAAAGTGCGCCGTCTTGGCAAATTCCCCCGATCTCTCTTCCGCCGCTTTCCTTTCTAGTTCGGTTTTGCCCCGGTGTTAATTTCGATCTACCTTGAAGAATTCATGTTCTCCCCGTGTGCATCCTGACATGTTCATCGATTTGCTCCGTATACATCTCTATTTTCAGCTGTGAAGAGCAAGGGGGCAGTGTTTTTACGCTCATGCGTGCGACATCCAACGTTAACAACTTGCCATCGATCGATCTATATAATCTCAATTTTGAACTTCCCGACCTTAGCAATATCTAGCACCAGGCACGCTAGACAAGCCACCCTAATTAATTGAGAGGGAGAAGATGTGTGCATGAAAACCAGTAGCAATAATTCGCTCCATATCTAAGTAATCAATCTGCTATGACTAGGTGCGTGCATGAAGAGCCAATATCATGGTGCATGAAATGCTAGGAGTAGGTGCGTGCATGAAGGGAAGTTTTTTCTACCCATCAATATTTGAATATTGTACAAATATAGACAAGCCCATTTTCATGGCCGATATCGTTGTGCCAAGTTTTTATCTAAGATGATCGATCGATAAATTTCTAAATATTCCTGATATGTTTGCTAGGAGTAGCTGTTTGTTTAATCAAGCTAATGTAGGTAGCAAGGTGTTAATTGCAGCTACACGACTAAGGTCGGATGGCTGAAGAAGTGAAGAGTTCATTAATGGTCATCCTCTACGAGGTGACGACATGTGGGGATTCAAACGCGAGCACTACCACTGTTGTCAACCAAGCAGAGCCAATATCGATGGTACTCCACGGTACGATGGTTACCACTTTGTGCTCTAGTTGCTTTTTTGATTTGATTGATTTGTTATACTCTGTTGTGCACACACGAATGTCAGAATAATTATAGTTAATTTATCCACATAAACAAAGGACAATTATAGAGGATTCATGACGTTTAACATAATATGCATATTAATAAGAAACCACTAAAATTGGGCACTGGCATAATGTCAAAATCGTCGATGCCATCGATGATGGTGCTTCTGGCATCATAAGCAACTAGAGAGCATGGCAGTTCACAATCTCCGAGAAAAATGGATGTTGGTATTGAGCAGTGTAGCTCCGTAATCATTGAAATAAATATTATTACACCATATACATTTAGAGATAGATTTAACCATTGCAATACACAGACATTTAGCTAGTATACTCATAGCCATACAAACGTATTTTCATATATGGTTTCAACTAGTTGCTCAAAGCTTAAAATCAGATGGTCAAAACACACACCACTAATTTTTTGCAGAATTTATTAATTTCATTAGTTGAAAATAAAATGGCTGAGAAAATAACACAAAATAAATACTCCTACTAGACAAACCAAAATTGATGCCCTAGGGAGTAGGAGTACCTTACTGTAGGGTCTAGCGGTCCAGGCTCGCCGCTCTCTGGGCTCTGTCTCGATCCCTCTCCTTCCTCGCCCTCCTACTACTCTTTACCGGCGGCGGCCTCCTCCCCCGCCTCCCCTCCTCTTCGCGCGCGCAAGTGCGGTACGTACGGCATCCTCTCCTCCCCGCCTGCGCCCAAGCCTGCGCCCGGCGAGCTCTACGCGGCGAGGGCCTCGTTCCATCGGCCTCCGTCTCGGTGAATCCCCCGAATTGAAGGTATACATACCCATCACTTTCTCTCGTAGCTCCCCCCTCCTCTTCCGCTCCACTCCATGAGCCGGCGTGGTGCATAGGCTAGGGATCCATGCGGGCTTGGATTAGTTTGTTCCCCTCCGGTTAACCCAATCCGGTTGTGTTCTCGATTTCGTTTCTCTGATACTTGTGTGTGGTGTAGTGCTATCTGGAGTAGTATATGAAATTTGGGGTTGAAGTGAATGAACCCCATGCCCTAAGGTTGGCCATACTCAAGACGGTGCTTATAGGGAAGATCTAATGGTGTGGCAATGTTTCTATTTTTTTCTGCCCATTTAAGAATTTTGCATTGGGTATGGCCTTAAGTCTGCCCTCTGTCAGTTCAGGGCTATGGATTGTTGATATAGGTAGCCTAGAATTTTGATGTCCTCTAAGCAGGAGTTCAGCCTTGTGTGAATTTGGAGAGTATTTGTTTGCATGCATTTCAAACCTAGATTATGTGTGAGTTGTTTGAGTTTCTGCAGTTTAACTCTGCTAATGTAATCTCCTCTTTTGATCCTGTTGACTAATAGGGAATAGGGAGTCTGTATCTTGCCTTTTAGGTTGACCTCTTGAGGGCACATGTTGTTTTGAACAACTTATGGATATAATTGTAGTAGCTACAATCATTCAATATACTGTCACCTATGATGAGACTGTGATGTGCTCCGTATTTAATGTTGGGCGCCATGTCAGTTGCCGTTATGCATACATGCTTAACATGACTGTTTAATACCATTTTTCACTTTTGGATGAAGCTCCCAATTTTCCAATATATAATGTTCTTTTGGCGCTACTTGCTATTTCAGTGTAATGGCATACCGCGGACAACTGGATGGACGCCAAGCTTCTGGTTTGATGCGTGATGGCTCCTTCCCTGCATCCAGCCTTTCTGGCCGCCAACCTTTGGATCGTACTGCCGCCACTCTGGAGATCTTGGAAGACAAGCTTGCTGTGCAGACCACTGAGGCAGAAAAGCTTATCAGAGAGAATCAGCGACTGGCAACAAGCCATGTGGTCTTGAGGCAGGATATTGTTGAAACAGAGAAAGAGATGCAATTGATCCGTGCTCACCTAGGTGAAGTTCAGACAGAAACTGATGTGCAGATGAGAGATTTGGTGGAGAGAATTAGATTGATGGAGGCAGATATACGAGCTGGTGATGCAGTGAAGAGGGAACTTCATCAAGTGCATATGGAGGCAACAAAACTTGCTGCTGAGAGGCAGATGCTCACTGTTGAGGTAGATAAAGTATCTAAAGAGCTACATAAACTCTCTGGTGGTGGTAAGAAACTTCCTGACTTACTGGCTGAGCTAGATGGGCTCCGGAAAGAGCATCAGAGTCTAAGGTTGGTGATATTATTTCTTTTTACATTTTCCATGCACTCATGAGTTTTGGTTGCAAATAGACTGTTGATGATATGATGTTTTCCCCTATTTATGCATAGATCTGCTTTTGAATATGAGAAAAATACAAACATCAAGCAAGTTGAGCAGATGCGGACAATGGAGATGAACTTAATGACTATGAGCAAGGAGGCTGACAAGTTACGTATTGATTTGGCAAATGCTCAAAATCGAGCACAAGGTAATTTATCCTTGTTTCCTTATCATTCAATTGTAACTTCTCAATGTTTAGTTCAGGTAAGATTGTAAAAACCAGGCTGTCTTGTACCCGTAGACGGGCATATGCATTTTCTTCTGGACCTCTGCTGCATTTAGTTACTCAAATCCTACAATATTTTTGTTTTGGGTATATGTTATTCCCATACTCATTTTTAATCGCGATAGAGATATATGCATATATCATTGTTTTGTAATATGCAACAGCCGTATTAGTATGGTTCTCCAGTTTTGTCATGTCTCCATGACATATGTAGCCTGTCCCATTTTGTATTCAGAGTTTGGTGTTCACGTCAATGCCTACTTAGTTATTCCTTGTGATTGGCTTGTTTGAGTTGTTTCCATGCATGCACGTAGCCACATAATCTGTCTGTAAATATGGGTACATATTTTGTGTGCCCTTTGTGCTTTGTAATGTACTCTAATGTTTCAATTCCATCTGATTCTTCCAACAAGCAGCGGCAGCAGCGGCTCAAGCAGTAGCAGCACAGGCGGGGGTGGCACATGTCACTGCTTCACAACCTGGGGCATCACAAGCTGCAGCAGTGCCAGCTGCCACAAACCAATATGCCAATGCATTTGCCAGTCATCCCTCCGCGTATCAGCAAGCAGCCACCCAAGCTGGGGTTTATCAGCAAGCATCTACCCAAGCTGGGGCATATCAGCAAGCATCGACCCAGGCTGGGGCATATGCTTACCCAACTGCTTACGATGCTGCTACTGCTTACCAGATGCAAGCTGCACAAGCAAATGCATACGCCAGATATGCTGGCTATCCGGTTGCAGGTTACACACAAGCCGCTATGCCCGGTTATCCTGGTGCGTATGCTGCTGCACCTCAGCACCCAATAAGCAGTGGTGTAGCAACAGATGTCGCAAGCATGTTTAGCGTGATCAGTAGTGCTGGATATTCTGCTGGAGTTGTTCAGCCCAGCAGTGGTGCTACCAATGCAGGACAAGCACCAGCTACTTATGCTGGCTCGTATGACCCAACCAGAGCAGGCCAGAGGTGATATCCCAGTTCCAGAAACAAACCACATAGTAAGATCCTTGGAGAGGCCAACAATGTCATGGTCGAATTTCGACCTGTAGGCTGTAGATTCCTTCGCTATACATTAGTTGTATACTGAATTGCTTCTCATGGTTCGGAAATTGATGGGTGTAAACGTCGGTTAAACGCGACAGCTAGCAATTTGCTGAATGTTTGTTTTCTTCAGTGCTGAGTATGATTCATGTGTAATTGTGTATGCACTACCTGAAGCAGGTCTTCATTTCTATACACAAGTTTAGGGTGCAGAACGTGATAGTATCTGTTCTTTCAATGAGTTTAGTTGTCATCCATGAATGTCTAATTATATATGTTTCGCCACTGACAAACATCATTTCCAAGAAATGCCATCGTACAAATGATTTTGCCTATAAACACTACGTAGTACTGTATTATGGTTCCATCGACTACGCCCAGTTAGGTGGTTAGCCTAGATAATTTTTTTAATTACAAAGTATAACGTAAACACTCATAACGCATGCACACTCATCTCTATAAACGCACACACGCGAACCCTATCTATAAACGCACACACGCGAACCCTACCCCTTGAGCATCTTCGGAGATTGGGCCGGCAAATTCTTAAGATTGACGAAGTCACCACGGGCACCTCACTGTCGACGGATACGTCACTTACCACTAAAAACACAAAGCCGTTAAATCCGTGCCTCGCTGTCGACGGGTACGTCACTTACCACTGAAAGCACAAATCCGTTAAATCCTGGAAAATTCGTTCCCATGGGGAATCGAACCCAGGACCTCAGGTGCTACTAAGGCTCCTGTAACCACTAGGCTACAGGCCCGTTCGCCAGATATTTTTTTTCTAAATGCCTAAAATGCCCTTCAAGACTTCATTCGATGCCTAAAATGCCCTTCAAGGCATTTTTCAGACAATCACTTGTACAATTACATTTTCTAAAACTATGTTCATCAATAGCAGTACGTAAAATCAGACGCCCGCAGAATTTTGAATTTCTCATTTTCCACAGTAACTCGAATAAAGTACAGCATCTGGTAACACAGAAGAGATCTCTCGAGGCACAACATCTGCTATTGTGTAATGATCTACAAAACACAAAAGTACTACGTATCAAAGAGCTAAAATCAGATCTGTTCTGGACTTTGTGGTACTCTAAACCTAGAGATGGCAGGAGTCTGCCTGTATTTAGAGCCAGACGTTGAATTAGCTTCCAGCTATCTTGGGTTCTCTTCAAAACTATCTCGAACTGAACTGTTAGCCATTTGCTTTTCGAAGCGATTAACCACGAGACTCAGAGAGCTCTCTTTGAGCAGTCTGTATCAACGTATGCAGGAAAGTAGAAGCATCGCAGCATGAAGGGTTAGCAACAGAAGCATGTGCAAGGAAAGGAAGTTTCCTCAATGTTCGACCGCTTAAACCCTGTAACAGAGAAAAGTATTGCTGTCGGCCTGATGGGAATGTCTTGATTGCAAAAGATGGTGCATGTATCAAATTCATTATTTACCTCACATATTTCTGCAGCTTTATGGAGTAGGCTAGAGAGATGAATCGAACCACGAGGTTCTGCCTCAGGGCAGTGTTGCTTCTCCTTCAGACTAAAATAACTTAGAATGCAAGACGAATCGCCACCCTACATTTTGCACGAAATAGTTTATTCAATATACTATTAGAAAGCAGAAAATCAAGTAATGCAGAGAAGTTTTGATCCATTATCAATTAAGGTCCAAAAATATGGTTCTGCTCCAATCAATTACCCATCCAGAGCAACTCTGGTGTAGTCATGATAAGGTGGCAACGTAGGCATCAACCAAGTTGCCAAACAAAGAACAAGTACCTGGGTATACGTAAGAATTCCAACTCTCAGAAGTTCCTGTAAGCACGACCTCAAAATTTCATATCGTGCTTGCAAAGTAGGGGGTCCAACATATGCCTTGATGTCTGCCCTGTCAACAAATGCAATATCTGCAAACTAGACAAGAGTTAAAATTTACTCACTGTAGGAGTCAATATACAATTATCTTTGTTACTGCCAATAAGATGGGGAAAATATCCGGTGAAAACTATCAAATAAGTGGAAACCCGTGTAAACCAAACCTGAAAGTTTTGTAGATTCATGAAAAAAATTGTATAGATAGATATACACATGAAACACACTCCCACCAAATATCAAATCAAAACTCAACTTCATTTGGTAGAAACAAACAAAAAAAAACAAATTCATCTGAAATTTGTTATTTTTGTTGTTCCCAAATAAAGCTGAGTTTTGATTTGATATTTGGTGAGGGTGTGGTTCATGTGTATATCTATCTATACAAATTTTTTCATGAATTTACAAAAAAATTAGGTTTGGTTTTCATGGGTTTTCACTTATTTGATGGTTTTCACCTGATATCTCCCCCAGTAAGATAACTCGAGTCAGCTATTCTGTTATATTAATTACAGGAGATGTGTTTCATAAAAAATGAACAGGTTTTCTTTCTTCAAGAATAGAATAATGTAAAGTGATTCAAAGCTTCATGAAAGTAAAAAAGGGTAGAACTTATTACCAATAGCTGTGGTGATATTTGATGTAGTCAAAATGATAACATTTGGCCAAGACTTGAGTTTGTCCATTTGTGTAAGCAATGCATTTACAACCTGCAGGTTGTACAGTGAAAAAATAGAGTATGAATATTTCCTGATAAATGGTACATGAAAAAATAAAGCACTTACCCTTATGGAATCTGAAGGTTCAGATCCAGATATGGCAGCCTGTCTGGCAGCAGCAAGGCTTTCAACTTCATCTACAAAATTGCAAACCAATAATACTATACATAAGTTGATATAATATATAAAGCATGGAGCAAATCAGCCCTTCATACTTCAGTTGCTACCTTCAACAAGGAGGCAATCCTGAGGTAAGTAAAATTATGCTAGTTTCAATAAATGTCTATGATCTATAATCTAAAGTCATGCACCAAAGCGAATATAATATAACATCATAAAGATCCTTCACTCAAATGTCAAACAAGCGACAGAAGTTTGATTCATTAATATAGAGGCATTTGTTTACGTAGAAGCTTACTTGATAATTTGACATGAAAATTGACCTTTCTAATTATTTGTGTGCAAGATGAACAAAGGATGGATTCATGTAATCACTTCACAGATAATACAGTGAAGACTCCTATAATCATTTCATTGGTTTGGCCTGTTGTCATTTTGTCACTTACTAGTGTTAAATTGTCACTACCACATACCTATCAATACAAATACCAGGTTGCTTTCTTCTTCCACCATCTCCTGGATCTTCTGAAAAAGCTTGGCCACCTAAAAAGAAGGTTCGCACACAATATGCGCAAAGTAAGATGCATATACATTGGCCAATTATACTGGGTACAGACATGCAGTCCGGTATAAAAGGTGAAATGTATCATAAGTAGAACAAAGTTCCCATCAAATGCAAAATTATGCACATACATAATGAAGCCAAAGTGTCATTAGATGTTAGTGTGAATTCATCATACGAATCAACACATCCATATCACCATATTCTTGTCTTTATGTTAGAACAGAAAGGGCGTACCAGTTTTCCGCTTTCAGAAAACCACTTGCTGAACAATGAATGGGCATTGACTTCAACCAATTGACACATGGAATACCTAAAATGAATTGTAGAATGAATAACACATATTCATTTTACTTAAAAATAGTATTGTGCCTCACTCAGCACGAACCTGGACTTGAAGCGAATGGAAAGTTTTTGAGCAAGTGCTTTACACAGGGATGTCTTTCCTGTTCCAGGTGGACCATGCAAAAGTACAATCCTGCAATGCGTTAAAAAAAATCTGAACAACTAAAAGAATGAAAATAACATTGTATATTTAAGATGTGAGTTAAGATGTTTACCTGTTCCACGAAACAAGGCATGGGTCTACGCCTCTTTCAGTAAACAGCAATGCACTAGCAGCATATCTCAGCAACCTCTGCTTGAGACCAACTTCATATAGTAAGCTGCAAAGACTTATGAGGTCACCAATAGAACTAAAAAAGGATAGCGTACTTGTTCAAGGAAATAAATATTCTACCAGATAAGGCTAAGGTGAATTTAAGCCAAACCTTTGCCACAATCCATCAAATTCTTTGGCAGGCAGAGCCCATTCATTGAAGCTAGAGAGTGTATCATCCTCACCCGGCTCCTCGCCAGGACCATCTTCGCTCAACTGCAGCATAAGAAGATCAGATTGAGGTAAATAAGTTTTCAAAAAAAAAAACACTGAGGTAAATACATTTGAACTACAGCAGCATTTCAATCGAATAAACAGCATAAGGCAATCTATCTCCTGGAAAGAACCTACTCTGTATCTGAATTCAGGACGCAATTGACCAAAGAAGCAAGATAGCCAATATGTCAACACAAAATGCAAATCCACAGTTCTAGGAAGGGATGGAAGAGGTTTAGGCGGTGCCCAGCTAACATTATAGTTGCATACCTGGTACACATGAACAACAGGCTTGACTTGCCAAAACAACAGTACTTTGTGATTCTCAATCCACTCATCTACACAAAAGGCAAGTACCAAGAGATTCATAAGTAATATGGTGAAAGAAAGTACAATTACGAGACAAGTAGATCATCATACCAGTGTCGCAGATTTGGATCCTTTTTACATTTGCAAGAAGAAAAGGATCATCATTAGGAATTGGGACAGGACCGTCAACATAGCTTAAGCTCCGGGCTTCCAGCATCCTGATTGATCAAGCAAGTTGTAAATATTTAGTACGAAAGAAATAACAGCTGCTAATGGCTCATGAAATAAGATGCCAGTAATTGTGCATATTCTGTGAGTGAGTAATAAAATCCAGAATCTCTCTTTAGGAAACTATGTTAAGTCCACTGCAGCAGCCATTGGCGGTTCGGCCAAAAGGCTGTCGACCTGTCGTAACACCGCCAAGAGTCTCTCACAGTCACCATTCTGCTATTGGAACCATCCAAGAAGCTGCGATTGTGACTTTTGCAACTCATTCTTGATATTATACATTTGATTTACTAGTTACAGTATCGCAATATCCTGTAACTTCAGAACATACGGAAGCTCAGGTTTCAATGCATTAGGTACCCAGCATTACGATTACTTCATCCTAAATACAAGTAATGCTAAGTGTGTTACTGACTAGCAATAGAACCCCGCTATGTTGACTGAAAACTTAGCTTCACCGCCTTCCATAAATGTCCAAAATTATCGTTCCACATTTCCACAAAACCACCATTTTCTAAACCAACCCACCTAAATTTTGCTCACAAGTCACCAACCCCAAAAATAGAATTGAAAGGTGTAAGCTGAGAACAACCTCTCCACTGCCGCGCAGACGTCCTCCGCTCGAGCCGTGCTTGTGGCGTGCAGGAGCACCTCAACTGCAAGCACAGACAGAAAAACACAGCCTCATCGACTCAAGCATTCGCTAACCACACTAATCGCGCAAAGACAGGGACGGTGTGCGCCAAGGAATCCACCTGACACGAGGATCCTGTCGTCGGCCGCGGGCGGCGGCGTCGTCGGTGGCTGCGGGGAGCAGGAAACGGTGGCCCCCGCCGACGCCCCCACGGTGGGCACCAGCGACGGGGCCGCGGCGGTGACGGCAGATGCCGCATCCGGAGGAGGCGGCGCGGGGAAGGAGACTTCCATGGGGGCGCTCATGGCGGGCGAGCAGAGAACGCGAGGCGGTGAGAGGAGAGATTTTCTCCGCTAGGGTTTTGGATTGGGGAACGGAGGAGGCCAACGAAATGAAACGGGGGCGGAGAAAGATTTTGGATTTCCCGCGCTACACAGTGCTGACTGTTGACGGCCTGAAACTGGGCCTTGCCTCATCGGCCCATTGATTTGAGCGGCCCATGTGAGGAAGAGAAATAGGAGTAGGAAATGAAGGTCTATTTGCATCTCCAAAATTTGAGAGAATGCCACCGAGTTTGTATCGTTTTAATGATTTGCCATCGACTTGATGTGCCCTCGTTTTAGCATTTTTATTTATAATGTGTCATTGGATACTATGTGTTTTTAACAAATGCCTAAAATGCCCTTTACACATATAAGGTTGGCATCAATTCAACATGTTAGAAGATGGATAAAAATAATGAATTTTTTTATCCAGCATCCTAACAAATATTATAGTTTGTGAGTATGTTTTAAAATTACTTTCCATATTTTACTTTTTAAAAAAATAAATAATCTTAAAACATACCCACAAATTATAATAATGTGTTAGGATGCTAGGAAAAAAATTTCATAATTTTCTTCATCTTCTATATTACGAATTTGGGGCAAATTCTCGAGCTATTAGCGATACCACGTGGCTCTCCCTAATTCAGGTATTGGTCCCCCTAAGGGAGCTCTCGACTCTTTCGGTTTTCCCCCTTTCTATCGCCGTCTCCCCGTACTTTCTCTCTCGCCTTTCTGTTTCACGCGAAACCCATCGGCCTCACCGGCAGATCCATCACAGCGCCTCGCCTACCATGCACTCCATGCCCCTCGCAGTCCCCTCCCGGGTCCCGACACAAGGCTACCTCCCGCAGTTCGCGCCTAGAAGAGGGGAAACATATAAACCTAGCAATGCCGGTGTCCCTGACCCGCCCAGAACGCAGCCCTCGCTCCAGATCGGCAGACGGCTGACCACAAGCAGCGAGCAGCAGCCTAGGTGAGTTCGATGATTCATGGGCTAATTGGATTCTTTGTAGGCTGTTCAGGATTTAGTACTGATAAAAAGAAAAAAGCCCTTGTAGATTAGTGGGCATTAATTAAGTGTTTGTGGATTGATTGTCTTACCTGAAGAATGCTTTCCACATGTATCCCGAATTTGTTTTTACATATGGATGCCACAGCTCTTCTACATGAGAATCAGAAGCTTGTGAAATAATTGGAGGACCAGAAGTCTGAAATGAGTATGTTGGAAGGCAAGTTGGAGGAGCTAATGGATGAGCAATATTAATTCTTACGATAATAGCACGATTTCTTTGAATAAAATGTGGAACCAGGTTCATTCCTGGGCATACATGAATCAACACAACGTACTAATACTTTCGGTTTCGACTGAATATATTGATACGGCAACAGTAACATATTGCTACTAAACTCAAGGGCAACATGTTACAGCAGGTTAGGGAACTCAAGAAGTTCTATGCAGATATGTATTTTGTTATTTGAAACCCAGGTGCCACATGTCCATGCATGAGATGTTGCATATACAGTATACTTACGGTTTATATCTTGGGCTGCTATCAAATACTCCCTCCTTCCATAAATATTTGACGCCGTTGACTTTTTAACACACGTTTGACCGTTCGTCTTATTCAAAATCTTTTATAAAATATGCAAAATGGATATGTTTGAACAAAAGTATATTCAACAATATATCAAATGATAGAAAAATAATTAATAATTACATAAATTTTTTTGAATAAAACCAACGGTCAAACATGTGTAAAAAAGTCAACGACGTCAAATATTTAGAGATGAACGGAGTAATATAGTTGCGGTCGTGCGGATTGCCTATACCATTGACGCTGCCAAGTTCTGAACTGCTAAGTATATGAATCCCTTTTTTTTTTCTGATTCTGAATGTGCTAAACTCACCAAACTGAAGCAGAATTTTTCTGAGCACTATTGGTTCCATCTGTTTTATTGAAAAACATAAAAGCATGTTTTTTCTTATTGCCGATATGGCGATATTTGTTTTTCTGTGGTTTGCAGACTGCATTTGGTGACCTGACCTGAGCCAGTAACCGTCATTGGGCATATGGATTCTGCGTGAGCCTAACTACTTGCCTCTGCTCAGCCCATCGCCTGCAACCAAGGCTATGGGTACGAACACCTGTAAAATGTGATTAAATTTTAGAAACAACAAATTGATTAACCTATACGTGTTGAGTTTTAAATTTGAACTTCCAGATTAATTCGCAGTGAATGTCGCATTTTGTGGCGTGCATGGTGACAGAAGAACATGACCACCACCATCACGACTATCAGGATGAGGGTGAGCATGATCGGCAGCCTGGGAGGCTTAGTACGAGTGAAAAGTGAAAAGAGTTCACCACAGCTGGAGTATTAATACTTTTCTGTAATCCATATTCCTGATTCTCACAGATTTGTATATTTCAATTGTTTCACAGTATACGACAACGTAATACTCTCTATATTCATGATTTCTCACATTGGTTATTAATGATCTGCAGAGATTAGGATGCATACGCATGCTACTCAAAAATCATGTTCAACTGTTGAAGTTGAAAGTATTTGTACTGCCTTATTAGTTATTCCTGGGAACATGACAAGCTTATTGGTTATTCCTGGGAACATGACAAAAGTTATATTCAGGGTTTAGAGTTTATACTGAAACTTTTTCTTGAAAGACTTAAGTATTACCTATTGCAAACTTGAAAAATGGAATTGCTTGTTTTTTTATTAGAAACTTATATATAGAAAGTTTACACATAAAATGCACCGTTAAACAGTTTAGGAAACGCGTGCACCAAAAAATAATTTCAGTCATTAAGCTATTTAGAACGGGGCCTACATCCTGCTCCAAGGTATTGAAATGTTTATATTTCCACGAGGCCAATACCCATTCAACGGATTCAATATAAGTTTGAATATAAGTTTGCATGTAAATGTGCAACCTTGAAGCCTAAATATTGGACCAAATATAACATCACACATTTTATACACTTTCACTAGATGGCGTGCCAAAGGCACGCCATTTTTTCTTGTAGGAGTAGGATCTATTTGCATCTCCAAAATTTGAGAGAATCTAGTCCATGCCACCGAGTTTGTATCGTTTCAATGATTTGCCATCGACTCGATGTGCCCTCATTTTAGCATTTTTCTTTATAATATGCCATTGGATACTATGTATTTTTAACAAATGACTAAAATGCCCTTGTACACATATAAGGTTGGCATCAATTCAACATGTTAGAAGATGGATAAAAATAATGAAGTTTTTTACGTAGCATCCTAACAAATATTATAGTTTGTGAGTATGTTTTAAAATTATTTTCCATGTTTTAAAAAAATTCTTAAAACATACCCACAAATTATAATAATGTGTTAGGATGCTAGGAAAAAAATTTCATAATTTTCTCCATCTTCTAACATGATAGATTAATTATCAACCTTGTATGTGTACAAGGGCATTTTGGGTATTTATTAAAAATGCATAGCATCCAATGGCATACTGTAGAGAAAACTGCTAAACCGAGGGTATATAATCGAACTCGACAAAATCGATGGTAAATCGTTGAAACGATGAAAACTCGGTGGCATGGAGTAGATTCTCTCTTGCAATTTATATCTGCCACGGCGAGGACGTGCGGCTTCGAAAGATACGCAACGTCGACGAGGCACAAGGAGCCCAGCGAGGTATCAACCCTGATATCCAATGTACCATATCTAAGTTTTTCATGCACTAGTAGGTGATACCTTGAAGTATTATGCTTGGCACCTCCAAAATGTGTTTCACCACGAGACGCACAACAGCGACAAGGTACCGAGTGTGTGACCCGATGAGACATCAAACCTAGTACCTTGATACCATATATGATATCTATGGGTATCTAATCTAGTACCCTAGGTATCGAATATGGTACCTAGGTATCAGATTTGATACCTTCTGACACCGGTGAAGAGAAAAGTTGCAGTGCCAGTAGACATCACATGGAGGGGACAACCGATCTGATACCAGGTGGTTAGTCCTTCCGGCACTACCCCCTCTTTGATGAGTCCCTCGACATCCCCTTCAATGAGCATCTCCATCTCCTCTGACGAGCTCTTGGACGATCCCTCCGGCAACGATTGTGGGGTCAGAGTTGAAAATGAGATGCAGAGAAACTCAGGAAATTGAAGAAGTTGTGAAACGGGAAGCAGGTGAGAAAGCAGAATGCGGCCGCGTTGCTTAGTGAGGAGTAGCTGAAGGTTAGAGACGCCGTCCGTTTTTGAAACATACGCCCATTCTATTGTCGCGCTCTTTCATGATGTATAGAAAAAAAACCATTCGTCAAATCTTTCAACATCTAAATTGCATCGAACACAATTGCTCTGAATGGTAATCCCGGCCTTTGGACTATACTACGAGCCAAAAGATAAAATAACGAAATGCAGAATTCAACATAGCCATCCCTGTCACAGAAGAGAAGAATACGAACAGAAAAAAAAACAAAAAAAACAAAACAAACTTGCCGCTCCAGTCGAAATTCAGACATCGAGACAGCACAAGTCCAATGAATAGATCCATCCCCAATGAATTTCTGCCAAGTCTCATCCTCTTGCCAGTTAAATTCAAATTTTAATTAACCGGCCAGTCCGTTTCTGACAGTGACACCACGGATGTCTGTCTAAGTCCAAGCTTAACTATGTGTTTCCTCGCATATGGCCGTAAAATATCCATCGGAAAGAACTATGAGATGCATTATTTTCTACTAGTGTTTGATGCAAATTGACAAATAATTATATGTCTGATGACATGATTGAGAGAATAATGCGGAGTAAACAACAATTTAGATGCAAACATCTTCAACTCTTTGATGAATTGGTGGTTGATAGATGATACGGATTACATTGTTAAGACAGTCGTGTGCGTATGTGATAACTTATCCTTAAACGGCTAAAAGAAACCGCAAGGGAACAAATCGAAATCGCAAGTGAAATTCCTCTGTTCTAAAATGAGTGCTACTCATTTATTTCTACGCATATATGCATACAAGTATATTCTATTTGTTTTGAATTTCAATTGCTGTGTTTAAAATGACTTGACACTAATTAATTGCACTAAAGTAATGCTTCTCTTGATGTGGATTGGAAAAGCTAGTTCATAGACAGGAAAGCAGCGGGTCCGGCATATTACATCCAAAATGCTTAAGTATATGCTTCGGCGTAACCAGAGCACGAAATCGCAACCTACAAGTATTGGCTCATTAATCTTGCAACCCCTTCAAGTCTTCAACCAACTAACCAAGTCAATGTCTCCCTTTGATGCACTCGGCACTCCCAAGCTATCATTGGGAGGGACCTAATTAAAGATTAGCAGGCAAGGCAATAGACAAATTAATGACACATGAGTTGTTAGAAGGAAAGGAAAAAAAATGATTTCAAGTGCTTGTAATGGACAGCCTCCATGTGGACTTCATGGGGGTACATGTCCATGTCGATTTGTAGATAGAACCTGCTAATTAGAATGGCTTGTTTCTCATCTCAGGCAGGTTTCAGCTGACAAACAAAAAAATATTGCATGTTCTGGATAACTAGGAGTTAGTCCTACCATGGCATGATTGAATCTGGCAATGGGGATGTGTCATGCTTTGGCCCACTGTCCAGCAGATCTACCTGGCCTGAATGATGTATCTTGACATGCATAAATTAGAGTCATTAGACCATTAATAGCTTGTTGCTTGTTTTGGTTTGTCTTAAAAAAATCAGATTCCATTTGCTTCGAGTTCATCAGTGGCTTTCTCCCACCTGATGCAATTATACGAAAATCTTATGTGCATTCGGAAAAGAAAACAAAACCAGAATTCATCAATGGCTGAAGAAATACCGTCATGGTCATACATACTCCCATCAGAGGATCACCTTCACATCACCACAACCACAAGTCACCATATGCTGCGTTCGTCTTACGTACTTCTCAGTTCTGCCCATACTCCATGGTTCTCGTCTAGCTGGCTTATATATGAATACTGTTAGCGAATTGATTCTTTGGTACCACAGTACCCTTCAATGAAACGCGGATGATTTACAAAGATTTCAAATTTGTTTAATTTGATTAAAAGACCTTCATTCAACCAGTTTGAAATGGCTGAATGAATAAATTATCTGATTTTTTTCACAACATTTGAGTGTACCAAAGGATGAATCAAATAATACAAAGTAGAAATTAAAAGGAGTTGTTTTTTTAAAAGTTCTAAGTAATTTTCTTAGAAGCTTGAAAGGTGTCTACGTGATAATCTAAAATATTTTGTATCCATTGAACGAAAGAATTTTAAGAAAAAAATAAAAAATATAAACTAATTTGTATGAAAATATGATAGAATTGTTGTTCTCCAAAAATACCTTAATATATTAGTTTTAGCTTAGCACGTGGTAGAGGAAATTGTGGTGGATCGGTATAGTGGCCGTCTAATCAAAGTCTAATTGTTGTTCACCCGACCTCTGCCTCTAAACGCACTAAACACCGATAGGTGCTTGTCCATTTGTATTTTTGATGGGCCACTAGCTAATGCCGCCTTTTTCTTGTTTGTTTCATGTCGCGAAAATGACCAGCAGCTAGCAACTTGACATGAACGGATCTCATGTCATCCATGGAGGACGCATTTTCCATGGCTTTTTTCCACTGTTACTTGCATGGTTCATGGCCAAATCAGATCTTGCAAAGTACAAACGGATAAATCATGATAAAAATTGTGCCAGGTGAAGTAGTTTTATATCGTGTGTACATGAGATTCAGGTATATGTAATGTGACACTAACTAATAAATGTAAAAAAAAAGAGAGAAAATCGTGTACATGTACTCTCAATTGTGCTATGTCCGTTCCAAAATAGATGTCACTTTGAGATTCAAATAAGTCACTGTATGTTATTTTGAGATTTAAATTTGTCCCAAAATAGATATTATTTTGGAGTGTCTTTAGTCACATCAATATATTCAGCTCAAAATTGTCTCCACCCCTAACTACCTCATCTATGTCAACCATATAGTATAATTTAATAAGTGCAAGAGTTGTCATTTCTTATAAATATTAAACTTTCAGAAACAACCTGGAATGACAAGTATTTTGGGTTTAGGAAGTATTACATATTGTGTAATTCTCAATTTTAAATTCGTTATATTTTAACCTTAATAAAAAAATATAAATTCTGATAATTTCAAGAGTAAATCTCCAAAATATCTGTCTTTGTTCTCTATGTATGTATGACGAATTTGACATGAGAATTTACACATTGTAATAAGTACATCTATTTTTTTAATATTTAACAGTTGATCTGTACAGGTTTTACTGGCCTATGTCAGCAGGTCAATCTATTGCGGCAATATCAAAAGTACGCACTAATCAACAGGGGACCGTTACAACGATATAGCCTCGATGTACGCCAATAGGCCAAACGGATCTAACAAAAGCGTCCCTTTCCGTCGGAAATCCCAAGCCGCGGCGTGCATGGTGGCTCTCGATCGGCCGGTGGTGCCCGGCCGTGTGCCGCCCCTCGCGAAATCCAGCTTGCCCCCCGGAACAGACAAACAACCGCCGCCGGAAGCGTGGATGCGCAGCGGAATATTCGGGTTTTTGAGCCGAGACATCACACTGTGGCTTGCGTCTCACCCCGACCTGCGGCATGCTGTTCCGGCAAAACACAGCTTTTCTCGTGCTTCTTGCTTCGATCGCTGATAGGACTGCCATCCTTTTCAGGGTTATAAGTACTACCAGAAAGCATGCTTGTATGTACTCATCAACCCTATCAAAGATTTGGTGGCAATAAAATTTGACGTTATCGAAAATTTAGTAATGGGTTAGTAATGAGTAAGTGGGGTTTGTGAAGGTAACAATATTTGGTGTATTTTGGTGAGTGGAAGGTTTTGGAATCACTAAAATTTTAGTAAGGATTAGTAAGGTTGTGATTATAAGAGTTTGGTTGTTTGTTACACTATCAAATTTGGGTAATATTTATTACCATAACAAGCTAATTAGGCTCATTATTATGTATGCTATCACAATAGCCCGTATATATGCCAAATATAGCTTATTAAAGCAAAAAAAATAATAATTTAACTGCTTTAGTATAAAAGCAATTAGAAAACTCTAAGCGATGTTCTAAAAATTCAAAACGAAGTGAATTACAGCTCAAACAAACATGCCCCGAATGTGTTATTGTACTATTATTGATGCAAAGAAAGCCCCTTTAAGGATATACTTGACCAAAACAAACAGGCTCTAGCCAGCCACATGGATTTTGCGATAGTGTGGACAAGAATTTTGTGACTGGAGGGAACCAAGTTACCTATTATCTTCTAGTAGTAGTTTTGAGAACACATGTTTTCCTGGCACTTTAGGGGAAAGATGCCCTCGGAATGTGATGCGGCCAAGATAGGTGGAGACGTGGTGCATACGATGGTTTTGTTCTAGTTGATGAAAGTGATAAGAACTTTTTTGTAGCGTGAATAATGCATTGGTTAGGAGAAGAAGAGGCAAAATGGATGGCTCATGTAGTTTGATATCCTATTGTTGATATTTTTGATTCATTGTGAGAAATGCTTTCATAATATATAATTAGCATGGTATTAAATTTTATAAAATTCTAAAAGTTAATAGTCAAATATTAACATGTTTGACTAAGAAAAAAACATCAAGTAATTTAAAACGGAGGCAGTCCGTTTGTACGTAGGTATCTCACCAGGGTGGTTTCTCATAATTGCACATATATACCAGATTCTTCTCTCATGATGTTTGCGGTTCTTTATCTTATCCTTTGCAGGAAAGATGATGAGTTGTCCCACAAATACTTTGAGAGAGCTTTAGCTGAGTTGGATTCCAAGCTTGCAATAACTCGTTTGGTAACCATTCACTAAAGTAGGCGACGCCGTTTTCCTTTGTACGTAAAACGATTTTCTTTGCTAACGTATACATTGTTTGAAAAAAATAGAGAGTAGTAGTAGTTACAGCCTTACAGGCTTAGGAACATTTTGGACAGACCACCAACGTTGGATAGTTATTTCTCCGTCCGTCCGTCGTTCCATAATAAGAAAACTCCTACCATTACAAAAAAGTGTCCAGGACATAAGAAAAGACCAAAATACTCTACATTAATTGGAAAGTATAGTTTTGGTGCGGATAGATAAGGGTTCTTCGAGGGATAAAACTTCTCAATTTTGGTAGGTGTGAATTAATTTGTTTTTAAACAAAATTTAAACTCTAAGAATAAATTTATTTTGAGATAAATGAAATAAAATTTTATGACCGATAACCCATTACAACACTATAAATGTTAATATAAAGTAGCCAGGAAATAGTGTGATTATTATTTACTAATTGCATCATCATTCATGAAATGGGCGATAATTATTTACTAATTGCATCATCGTTCATGAAATGATATCTCTATGATTGTTTTTATACAATGGGCAGTTAAGATATAGTGCAGTCACGAAGACATTTTCTTAGTCGTACGTAATATTGTTCATGTTTACTTCAAAATAATCCTAAAATATAGAGACGCACACATGAGGTGGTGATAAAGTGATATATACATGACTTCACCAAGAAAGTTCATGTTCCAGTGGTCACGGATATTCCATATGATCGTTTCCCTAGAGTTTTAGAGAAATAACATAAGATTTATTGTTGTATGTACACACGCATTTCATATAATCAAAACAATCTGATACAGCCAGGTTGAATTTTAAAATATACTTCACCTGTCTCAAAATTTAAAATCTTATTTAGATTAGACACATCTCAGTATGTTCATTAAGAGTATGTTATTATGTTGTGGGACAGATTGAGGATCAAAGAGAGTTATGACAGGCATACCCTTCTTATCCGTAAGATATTATCGGAGAAAAATCTACTCAGTACTTCCATTTTCCTAAATTTGTGCGGGTAAGATATAGATACTGTGAAAGTGAAACGGATATACCGTGCCTAAATTTGTGCCCCTAGAGGCCTAGAATACCCAAGCGTGCGTGAAGACAAAACCGCCCAGCTCGCACCAGTGCACCACGCACGCGCCGCACCGCACCGCACCGAGGCGATGGATATGAGGAAGCCACAGGCCACGGCCACCACCCGAACGGCTATAATTAGGCGGTTCCAAACGCCCCCCTACGCTTTTCCGCCCACGACCCCGCGACTTCCCCCTAATTACAACTCCCCTCCTTCCCCTCCGCCTCCGTAACAGGCGACGGCGAAAAGCGTCATACTCCGAGGGCCAGATCGGAAAAAGGGCCGCACCAACCACCGCCGGCGATCGCCGGCGACATCCCGTGCCCTTGCCGGCGCCCGCCCGACTAAGCAGGCGCGCCATTGGAGGAGACGCGCCCGCCTCCTGGCCGCGCTCGGCTGTAGCTTCCCTGCTCGGATTCGTTTGCTCTGGTGGGGGCTTGGCTTTGCTGGTGCGGCGGCGCGGCCATGCCGGAGTCCGGGCCCTACGGCCACAAGAAGACCGACGGCATCTGCGACGGCGTGTGCGGCGAGGTGAGCCATTACCCCCCTTCCCCCTTGCGCCCCCCTTCCCTGTCGGTCCGGACATGCTCCGCGTGCCGCGGGCGTTTGTTCCTCGACCATACCCCTAGACTCGCGGCGGTTGCGGCGCATGGCTGCCGTCTCCGCCGGCGGCCGATTTGGACGGATTGGTAGGATGCGATGAGTTGCTGTGGTGCTGCCGGGTTGCGAAGCTTCGATTTTTTTGGATGGGATTGTTGCTCGGATTTGGGGGCGGTTGGGGAGTGGATGAGTTTGCTCTTCCATGCTTATCTGTATCGCTTGATCTGCTCTGGTGATGGGGGGATTAGGTAGGTGGTGGCGATATGGAGCTCGGATTCTTAACGAGCAACGACTTTTTGTTGGTAGAATCTCGCGACGTGGCCGGACTGCGTGCTCCGTGCTGGCATTTTCGAACCAGGGAATATTTCTTTCGATGAGGTTGGGGCTTTCTCCCTTTCTTGCGTCGATCATGGTCATGGCTTTGTGCGGCGAAAGCTTCAGGGTCTTGCAAGCTTGCGGAATTTGGGTTTCCTATCCAAAGCTGCATACTTAGGCTAGGTATCAGTACCGAAGGCGATACCGGCATCGGCGGTGGCTGGCGAGTGTTCTTGGTTAATGAAGCTAGTTTAATCTTGTTATAGCTGGCCATTGTAGTTTCCTAGTGTTCCAGGTTCTTATTACTGTTTTACATAGATCTTCGCAACTGAAATTGTCTTTGGCTTTTTGCATCTGTAATTTTAGCTGTGGCATCAGGGCTTTCATTTGTCCTGTGCTAATTTTGTGCTGTTGTGGTGAGATTCTGAGTTATCGATGGCCTTCAGATCCTGTCTTTGCTGACTGTAACAAAACATGTATTTTGAAAAAGCTATTGTTTAGCGAATGCTTCATGAGGTTATATCTTTTTGACAAGCAGGCTTTGATTATGGCCTTATTGCGCACTTTGCTCCTATGTCTGGAATAGATAGTGGTACTATATGCACATACTGGAATTTTAAATTGTTTGCGTGGAGGAGTAATTGGCATACAGATGGCTGTTGTTTCTTATTTCTGTCATGACCTTTTTTACATCTACTATTGCTCGTTTGACTTGTTATTTGCTTTGTGAATTCATTTGCAGCCTGCGTCAAAGGCAGTTCTGACCATGTCAAGGTTGAAATGCGCACTTCGGGGATTTGATTTTAGAGCACTATTGGCCCTGTTGATAGGAGTGCCAATTCTGATTTTAATGATATATGCTCATGGTCAGAAGGTAACATACTTCCTCAGACCAATATGGGAGTCTCCTCCCAAGCCCTTCAAAATAATTCCTCATTACTACCATGAGAATGTCACCATGGAGAAACTCTGCAAGTTACATGGGTGGAAAGTTCGGGAGACCCCACGACGTGTCTTTGATGCTGTACTATTCAGCAATGAGCTCGATATTCTTGAGATTCGTTGGAATGAACTAAGCCCCTATATCTCAGAGTTTGTGCTGCTTGAGTCGAACTCAACGTTCACTGGCTTGAAAAAGCCCCTCCACTTCAAGGAGAACCGTAATCGATTTGGATTTGCTGAATCACGTCTGACATACGGTATGATTGGCGGAAGGTTTGTGAAGGGAGAGAACCCATTTGTTGAGGAGTCATATCAGAGGGTTGCTCTGGACCAGCTTATTAAGATTGCAAAAATAGAAGATGACGACCTTTTGATCATGTCAGATGTTGATGAAATCCCAAGCGGCCACACAATTGATCTCCTGAGATGGTGTGATGACTTTCCTGAGATTCTTCATCTTCAGCTTAGGAATTACCTTTACTCATTTGAATTTTTCCTGGATGACAAGAGTTGGAGGGCATCGATACATAGGTACCGATCTGGGAAGACAAGGTATGCACATTTCCGGCAGACAGATGAGCTTCTTGCTGATTCAGGGTGGCACTGCAGTTTTTGCTTCCGCTACATAAGTGATTTTGCCTTCAAAATGCAAGCTTACAGCCATGTCGACCGGATTAAATTTAAGTACTTCCTGAACCCTGAAAGGATTCAAGATGTTATATGCAGAGGGGCGGATCTTTTTGATATGCTTCCTGAGGAGTACACATTCCAAGAGATCATTGCCAAATTGGGTCCGATTCCAAGTACATATTCTGCTGTTCATCTCCCTAGCTATCTGCTACAGAATGTTGACCGGTACAGATACCTTCTCCCGGGGTACTGCAGGAGAGAAAGTGGGTAGATTTTGATGATCCACCCTCTTCAATCTGATGTACGTGCTTTTCACTGCCATGTTCTCCACCTCTGAGATTGACTGGCTGTGACAGTTGCATCTGATATGATTGGCTAACTTAGCTGGATGATTGCTTGGGATGAGTGGTTATGGATGAGTTCATCATTCTGCACTATATGCAATCTATCACTGGACGACCGAACAGGCTATACAGCATAGCGTGCGCTTGGTCGTAGCATGGTTAACTTCCCAGAGGAGCTCATTAGCCACCACAGGTCACCTTGTCATTCATATTACTTCCCTGATTGATACATAATGCCAGAACTGCTGTAGATTGCAAATTAAGCAGTAAGATTTCAGATTTACATGCTGTAGAGCTGGCCTTACTCTGCAGATAATTCACATTCGCAACTTCACATATGTTTCGCTTTCCTTTTTTTTTTTTCCCGTTTTGGTGTCCCATTGCTTTCGTTGATGGCCGCATCCAATTTCTGGTTGACCAAAACTCTGGCCTCAGCTTCCGTCGCTGGAAGTGGCAGTTATGATTACGTGAGCATTTCATCTATCATTGACTTTATTATTGTTTCGTTGATCACTGCTCCTGTGTCAATCCGAGGCAATAATATCTAACCCAAGAAATGCTCAAGTTGAGCTAGACATTCTTGTGCTTCTCTTCTAGAAGTATTCCTATTTGTGTTTATGTCCTGACCTAGTGACCTGTTCTCGAAGTTGTTTAGCAGTTGGTTGTTTAGTATAGTGAATTGCTAGGTGCAAACAGCTCGCAATCTGCTGACTGCTGGCCCACCTGGCTGGATTGACAGGTTGATGCTTGATGCATCTATTATCATCGATGGACTTCTATTATCAATGTACTTATGTAGTAGTACGATAGTAATAGTGCGTAGATAGGCTTGGAGCTGAGAATTGGGGGAAAGCAGTCAGTGAAACATTCTCTGATCTCTACCCCATTTTTGGTAGCTCAATCAGTGTGATCTCTACCCTCATTTCGGTAGCTCAATCACCGTGGTGTGTGCTCGAGTTGCCCGAAAAGTTCTTCAAAAGGACAGATGCGGTTGCAAGCGTGTATTCTAGTCAGCTGTTTCTTGTGTTGGACAGACATGCAGTCTCACGGATGATCATGGTTGTCCACTAATTTGTGGCTGTCCTCCATTTTCTTTTGTAGCTGACCAACGAGAGTCCACCTGTTCAGATGAAAATCGTTCTCGCAAATCTTCCCAGCGTTCTCGTAAATTGGTCCCCGTCGATACGCCGAAAACGATAACCGCTCGAATTTCATCGACTTCCATCGAATTATACCGAGTTTCTACCATCGCGTTCCTCATGGGTAAAGGCCCGATTATCGCGATATCCGAGCAGTTATTGGCGATATGGCAACCCTTTTCCATGTGATGCGAGATTTCAAGAGATTTTGTTTGAAAAATCTTCCACTCCCCTCGACTAGTGAACTTTTTTTTTTTTTTGAGGGGAACTAGTGAACATTGATGCCCATCCAGTTTTTGTGTTTGCCGCAAGTGTCCAGGAGCAAACTTCGCTCACTAATCACCATTGACCTCGGGCGTCAAAACTCAAAACCAGTGTAAAATCAAGCCAGCCAGGCTACCGATCGATTACCCTGAACGGACGAAGCGCCTCGCGGACGGAAGACGAAGACTTGACCCCGGCCGCGTCATTGACCTGTCGCCTGTCGTCTGTCGGGAACTCGGACGCAAGTCCAGCACTGTGGCGCGCCGTCTTTTCTAGCCGTCTCGTCCACTCGTCAGGTCGACGGGATTTCATCGCAGGATCCGCCATCATTTTTTGGTCTCCCACGGATCGGTCGAGGACAGGACACCGCGCCGCACGCCGGACGCCGGTACGGAGTACTTCTGTACCCTGTCCCTGTTGGATTAACTGGCAGGTGGCGTGACGGCGTGAGCATCCTGGTGGCTGTTTTTTTGCTCTTCGTTAAAAACGAGCAAGGGGAGTATGTACTACTTCAGCTATACCTTATGCACGTACTGCTCCCTAATTCGCTTGGCACAGAAAGCCCGTCAGCCCGGGGCTTTGTGTACACATGTACTAACCTCATGCCAATCTTACCAATGTGGCAACATGAACAGCCGAACATCCAGTTTTTTCTCCCGGACTTTTGCATAGAAAACGCAAAGCTAGCTTTATTCCATCGAAATTGAGCCGAATTGGGCTCATTTCGCCCAATGAAACCCACACAGCCACTGGGCCACACTACCTATAGAAAGGCCTGTACCTTTTCTTTTCGAAAGGAACATAAGCCCGTTCTAAAAAACGTATCCTCTGCTCTGTATATATACTGAAGTATTCTGCCAGCCACATGCAACAGCGCAACATGTACGTATGTCTCCATCGCTCGCCGGTGGGCCCCAGTCACAGCCTCACAGCGGCATACACAGATGAGTAGATGACACAAGTGACTCGGGCCCACCGAGCAGTCCAGCACCGTCCCAACGGCCGGATCGACGGCTGGATCGACCACTCCCCCTCCAAAATGCTTGCCTTCGACACGAAGGACGTGGTACTGTTACGCGAGTCAAGTCAACACGTAAGTACCCGAGCGGCTCGCGTGTGTGGTGCGTGTGGTTTGTGCGCGTGTGGTGCGTGTGGAAGAGAGCTCGCGCCGCACTCCAACACCTGTGGGAGAGAGCTAGCGGGTGAGGGAGTGGGAGAGAAGCTGAGCTCTGAGCGTGCCAGTGTGCATTTCCGTTTTTGCGGGGACACGCTGGGGCCCACGCGGGGAATGGGGAGCCGTGCATGGCTTGGAGAGGAAGAAAATATATAGAGAGAGTGAGTGAGTGAGCGCGCTACAGGTGGAGGTGGTCGTTGACGTGGCGGCACGACAACAAAAAAGGACGGCGCTGGGGGTCTACCCCTTCTTCCCTGCGATTGGGCCACGACGCAGGTATGGCTTTTGTTCGTTGCAAGGGAGCAGGATGGGATCGTGCAACGCTCCTCGCTGCCGCATACGTGCACACTGTCCTTCAACACGCCGTCCATTGGTGCCGCCTGCAGCGGTCTGCAAAATGAGAAAAATTACCCTTTTACCTGCTGTATGCAATCCATAAATCGGAAAATTTTATCCCATACTTATCTCTTCCTCAATAACTACATTAAATAGAGTCACTTTGGCCATTTTACCAACGCGTACTAAATGCTCCTATTGGTTTGGTTTAACTGTTGGGGCTCAACTGTTCAATACTAGTATCTCAGGTCCCTGTGTGAAAAAGTACAGATTGTACAGTATACTACTGGAGTACATGGATTCGGTATTAATATGTGCAGAGATTGAATACGCAACAGTGCACTTTCGTGAACTACTACTTCCAGCATCGCAAAATTCAGGTACTGTTGCAACCATTTCCGAAGAAACATTCACTCTAGTTCTACAGTGTGAGCAAGCACGGCGCAAGCAGCACCCGCACCGCACCCGACCCAGGTTTCCCGCCAAGCGCACAGCAACACTCCTTGGTTTGGTTTGGTTTTGGGTTTCTTGCGGCGATGGACAAAGCCAAGAACCCACAACCCTTTTCAGACGCGCGTCCCCCGCAGCGAGCGACCCACTATATATACCCGGACTCCACTCCCCACTCCATCTCACCTCTCCTCCTCCTTGCCGAGAAATTCCTCCTCTCGCTTCCTCTCTTCTCTCCTTCTCCCCTTCCCCTCTCGGATGCTCGCGCAGGAGCAGCTCCCACCCCCTGCTCCCCTCGCAGCGCCGGCGCCATGGCAAGGTAAGCATCCGGGTGGATTTCTGTCAATCGATTGTGTCTTGGCTTGTGGTTGAATCGGTTCCTTCTATTGGCTGCACTTTTCTGTTCGCGATTTTTTTTTTGCTCGTGTGTGATGCGTGGAATCGCGGATCGATTGGGGATTCACCTGCCCCGGCTCGCTCTCGTGGTTCCGGGTTTGACCTGAGGAGGCGTAATGCAGTTGTGTTTGTTCGATCGGCGAGTGGTGGATTTTGGCGTGGGGGGTTTGGAGAGGGGATCGATTTGGTGCACTTTGGATTCTAGTGAGAAAAGTGGAGATCGAGGTGGATTGTGGTGGCGTGATGGCGTCGCGGCCGGAATGCGCGAGATCGGTGGAGCTATCAGTCTCGGATGTTGATTCTGTGTTTTTCACTGTTGCGGCATGAAGGGGGTTTTGCGGTCTGATGAGGTTTGAGGGGAATCTTCCGCTGGAAGGAACCAAGGTACATGCAGTCAAGCAGGGGAGGAAGGTTCAGCTTTTGTGAAGACTGGGTCAAGGTTCTGCTTTTGTTGAGACAGGGTCTCTGTGGTGTCCTTCGGTGATCGATCGCAGCTGCTCTTGGCTATCTAGCTGGACACCGGGCTCCGTTGATCTGTGGTGGACTGGTGGTCACATACCAGAGAGGAAATTTCCTGTTTGTGTGCTCCGATTGACGATCTGGTTGCTACTGGTTTGAGTGATGATGGTGCATGAATGGCGTTCAAAATCGATGGATCATAAGAGCTTCTTTTGTGCTGTCTGAATGCGTCCTTGAACTAAACCTTACGCTGTCTGAATATCCGGTTTCGGTGATTTTGCAACATTCTAGCTGCTACGTGATGTGGTGACCGGCTTTTTGTTGGTTATGGTCAGTCTTGCAGCTTCTACTGAGGGGTTTAGCTTTCAGATTGCGCCATTTCGGTACGTTTGCATTGGAACATTGGATCAGTGAGCTATTGAGCTGTCGAACCTGTGGTAATCTGCCCTGTTCTTTTTGGACATTATTCTAGCCAGTCATAATGGATAAGGGAGTTATGAAGTAATGTGGCAATGTTTTAGGAAAGTAAGCAGATCCAAAGCAGATTGGCTGACTGCGTTTGTTGAACCATTGAATGTTGAGACCAATAGCCATTCACTGCTATAGATTTACTCTTGTCAATTTAAGTTTGGTTTCTCGAAACAGAGGGAGATGCTCTGCCTATGCTAGAAAGCAGGGAATGTGGGAGTGAAAGTGAAGCCAGATCAAAAACAGAGTTAAAATGCGTCAATCTTTGAACTTCCAAATTACAATAACAGACTGCAGGACGAATGATGTGGTCATGTGGAAACAAAAAATAGTACTATACTAGTACTAGTTGGTAGTTGCCTTTTCTCTAAAAAAGCACTAGTTGGTAGTTGGACGTCGAGAATAATATGTGCCTAACATTTGGAACCATGCTGGTCTTTAGGGCATATCTGAATTAAATAACATTTAATTTTCATCCTACCATTTTTGTTCGATTAAATGCACAAGATAGCAAGAATTCCAGAACAAGTAACTGTATGGTTTGTCAGTTGTGTTAACCCAGTTTTGTGCATGATTAGCTGATGTTAACTCTGTTAAAACAATTAATTCCCTATCGGTATAACTAGAAGTTCAGACTAAACTCTGTATATGTAAAAACGTTTTCCTATATCTGTACTGTCCTTGAGATAAGTTGGGTCTTTGTTATGTATCTGTTAGGTTGAAATGATCATCATACCGTAAGATGAAAATGTCTCACTTTTGTCTTTTTACTGCAGGACATGGATTATATTTGGGGGGGAGGTAATTGCTACAAAAATACGAAATGCAACTCAGCTGCTGAGTTGTAAACTTGGAGAGCTCGTTCCAGAAGCATGGGGGGAGTGCCCAAACTGCAAAGTTCCCATTGATAATAGCAATGTAAGCTGAGATAACTATTTTACTTGACCTCTTTTAAGGTGCCCCTTAAGAAACACTGTCATTGATTGTTTTTATTTGCTGTATCTAGTTAATATTCTTTTCCCTCCTCTTCATTAAGAAATTGCAGCAAGGAAGGAAAGAAATAATGTCCATAAAGCAACCATTTATCTGTTTTAAGTATAAAATACAATTAAGCAGTAACCCCATTTTCTTGCACGCGTAATTAAATCTAGAAAGGTTATTTATGGGCATTACCCCTAATATGATCCTAGCTCCGATGCGTCGTCGTCTTAATTTAAAATCCACATAGCTTGTGGCTTCCTAGCCTTGGGCGTGTGACAAAGGCTTTAAGCAGAAATATCATTAAGATAAATTTCACATTTTCCATGCATTTTGGTGGTACTTAATAATACCTCGCATTGCAGGTTAATTTACAGTGGCCAGAATTACCTGCTGGTGTTAAGTTTGATCCAACTGATCCAGAAATACTTGAACATTTAGAAAGAAAGATTAACATGGGAAACCCAGGGCCTCCGAGTCTTATTGATCATTTCATCCCAACTATAAAAGAGGTGGAAGGAATCTGCTATACACATCCTGAAAATCTCCCTGGTACGGTATTAGTTTTTTATCAGGCATTTCTCAGCTAATTAATTAGCTCATCTCTCATACCTTCCTATGTAATTCTGTCAGGCATCAAGATGGACGGCAGCAGCAGCTATTTCTTCCATAGAATATCAAATGCATATGGTTGTGGTAAACGCAAGCGTAGAAAGATCCGCTGCAACAACCATACTGCTGATGATGAGAACATAAGATGGCACAAGACTGGAAGATCCAAAGAGATCCATGAAAATAATGGTGTCAAAAAAGGGTTAAAGAAAATACTGGTTCTTTACAAAGGCTCCAGACAGGACAAGATAGAGCAAGCTAATTGGGTGATCCATCAATATAGTCTTGGTTTAGAAGACGAGAAGGATGGAGAGCTGGTTGTTTCCAAGGTCTTCTACCAATTGTCCTCCAAGCAAACGTGCACGCCTGAAATGGACTCTGTTACTGAAGAAGCATCTGATGCATTGACTATAAAAAGTGACCCTATCACAACCATAACAAACCCTCCGCAACCTCGCCGCCCCATGAACAGCCCATGTGACACCGAGCAGAATGGCACCATCTCGCATGATCAGGTAATAAACCCTGCCTACTATCTACGGCTTTGGATTATTAATTTGGCAACACCTTCATGCTGCTGAATTTACACAGGAGGAAGGAGAGTGCGGTACATCCATCCTCCGGCCAAAGGTTGAACCTGAAAACCTCCCAGGGTGTTCTGGAACAGCGTCAACAGATGAGGATTCCTTGAAGTTGGAAGCTCTGTTGCAGTGGTGCAGTGACCTTCCGGGCGACCCGGTCGCCCCTCTTGAAGAACCGCTGCCTTTCCCTGGAATGGACGCGTTCTCTGCAATGTCGCCTGATCTGGGTTTCAGCTTGGCAGTAAGTGTTACCATGCTCTTGCTCATCATTAGGTCGTTGCTAGCATTTCTTTTCGGTGCACAATTGTTAAAGAGTTGTTAAATCGGGTTTGGCTCACTTGAATTGAATATCTTGCAATAGGACTTTCAGTTGGGGTCGCAGGAAAGCTTCGGCTGGGCGGATGGGGATGGGGATGGGGATCAAACGTAGGTGACGCAGCGAGCCAGCAAGGAGTTGGGGGACAACGGCGCTGCAGGAAGACTCCTCGAATAAATCTAGGATTTGCCACTCTAGTGACCTGCACTCTTGCTGACGAATGGTCTTGGAGATTTTAAGAGTGTCCAAGTTTGGAGTGGCTAATCCTAGATTTACCCTTCATGTAGCTGATCAGTGATCTCCAAAATTTTGTATACGTGGGTCTGCGTATTAGCACCCGTGTAGCAGTGCTGCAGAGCAGTAAGTAGAGAAGTAACACCCTAAAAATCCAATAAGTTAAAACATGAGTCATAAGAAATCTCGTGTTGTTGTTGTTGTAGCATATCAACCAAAAAAATGTTCCGTGAGAACATGTTTATGTGTTGTAACGTTTAAACCATGTTTGTGTGTAGTAAGTTGAATTGTACTAAAATCTATACCGTTTCATGCCATTCTTGTTCAGTTTCGTTTTATTCTCTTCAGTTTCTGTGTCACTGCATGTGGACCCCGCCTTTTGTTTGTCGAGCAGACTGGGGAAAGACGATCCCAATTCCAAACCGTCGCCCAACTCTGTAGTAGAAACCTCACGAAAACCCTTCCCCTCCATGGCGCCGCCAACCTCCACCGCCGCCGCCGTCGCGGCGGCCGCCCGCGCCGCGCCGACCTCGGCGGCGGCGCTGTCTCTCTTCAAGTCGGCGCTGTCCGCGGACGCGGTTCTCTCGCCGCTCGCCGTGCTCCCGCACCTCACCGGCGGCGACGCGCCGTCGTCTCTGCCCAGCCTCCTCCTCGCCGCCACCGCCGCCGCCCGCCCCCACGCCACCTCCCTCCGCCTCTACGCCCGGATCAAGTCCCTCTCCCTCCCGATCTCGGCCGCCTCGCTCCACCCGCTCCTCTCCGCGCTCCCCTCCGCCCCGGCCTTCGCCCTCTTCGCTGACATGTTCCGCCTCCGCCTCCCGCTCTGCACCACCACCTTCAACATCATGCTCCGCCACCTCTGCTTCTCCGGGAAGCCCTCCCGCGCGCTCCAGCTCCTCCGCCAGATGCCCCGCCCCAACGCCGTCACCTACAACACCGTCATCGCCGGGTTCTGCTCCAGGGGCCGCGTCCAGGCGGCGATGGATATCATGCGAGAGATGCGGGAGCGCGGGGGGATCGCGCCCAACCAGTATACCTACGGCACGGTGATCTCTGGCTGGTGTAAGGTTGGCCGGGTCGATGAGGCAGCCAAGGTGTTCGACGAAATGCTGACCAAAGGAGAGGTGAAGCCGGAAGCCGTGATGTACAATGCCTTGATTGGTGGATACTGTGACCAGGGTAAGCTGGATACTGCATTTCTTTACTGTCATAAGATGTTGGAGAGAGGGGTTGCCATGACAGTGGCGACCTACAATTTACTCGTACACGCCTTGTTCATGGATGGGCGGGGAACAGAGGCATATGAGTTGGTCGAGGAGATGGGTGGAAAGGGTCTTGCACCAGATGTGTTCACGTACAATATATTGATCAACGGTCACTGCAGAGAGGGCAATGTGAAGAAAGCACTAGAGGTCTTTGAAACTATGTCTAGGAAAGGGGTCCGTGCGACAGGAGTGACCTATACGTCATTGATATATGCCTTGTCCAAGAAGGGGCAAGTGCAGGAGACTGATAAGCTGTTTGATGAGGCTGTAAAGAGAGGCATTAGGCCTGACCTTGTCTTGTACAATGCTCTAATCAATAGCCACTCCTCTTCTGGAGACATTGACAGGGCATTTGAGATAATGGGTGAGATGGAGAAAAAAAGGATTGCACCAGATGATGTGACATACAACACATTGATGAGGGGGCTGTGTTTACTGGGTCGAGTTGATGAAGCACGCAAGCTTATTGATGATATGACAAAGAGGGGAATCAAACCAGACCTTGTCACATATAACACCCTAATCAGAGGCTACAGCATGAAGGGTGATGTCAAGGATGCTCTGAGAATTCGGAATGAGATGATGGATAAGGGGTTCAATCCAACTCTTTTGACATACAATGCGCTGATACAGGGGCTCTGTAAAAATGGCCAAGGAGACGACGCTGAGAACATGGTGAAAGAGATGGTGGAGAATGGCATCACCCCTGATGACAGCACGTACATCTCACTGATTGAGGTGCTTACCACTGAAGACGAGCGTGCCATTGAAGATGAGCAACTGGCTCCTGAAGATGCTACGAAAGCATGAGCCTTCTATGAAGCAGAGAGGCAGTCTGGACAGAGAGCATATTGCAGGACTTGCTCAATCTATGCCATGTGTGTAATGTTATGTTGCCTGGCCATTTGACAGGATTAGCAAATAATCATTTTGAAGCTATGTGTAGCTGGCGATGAGGGTCAGGTGTCACTCACATTTTGCCTCACCGTTACTCTTGCCCAAGCTGACCGTTTTTTCACAGTTGATATGTGGATATATGCCTGTAAGTTTTTACAAAGCGAACACATGTACACAACTCATTCTATTTATTTTGAAGAGTCCCAACAACATTCATTTCAATTTACAATTTTTAAAGTTTCGACATGGCTAGATCACAACTCATTCATTCTATTTATTTGGTTGTCTCGTCATCAGCTACTAAAGAGTCTGGGAGATTTCCTTTTTCTTATTTTTCACATAAGAGAATTCCTTATATGCCACTTGAATTTGGCCGGGTCCCTGATGTGCCACTCGAAATTGGTTTCTTTCTTTTATGACATTGGTTTAAGTCTGTCATCCCTTTTATGTCATTGGCGTCACTTGACCGTTTGTTAACAGTTAACTATGCACTAAAAAACACATTTGCCCTTGGTAGTGTAAACTTCAAAAATTCACAACTAATTCAATTGAAATTCTTCTTTGAACTAAAATTTTTTAGAACCAGTGAGAAATACTCTTTGTATTAAAAATGTGTATATAGAACTTCAGACTAATCGGATCCGATGTCAAACGGAGAAAGAAAAAGGAATCGGAATACACTAGCCGGTTGGATCCCAAGTCAAAACAAGTCAACGACAGCACACACGATCACGCGCACGGCGACAACTCGGCGATCAGTTTCTCCTGCCACGAGCGTGTATTGCATTCGTGGAGACTAGGAAATTAATGCATGCCACTAATATGTTTTACAGAAAGTTTGCAAAAAAATCGAACTGGTTGTTAAACCACTCGCCTGTGTTAATCTTCTCCTTGAAGAGCTCGAACTTGTTGACAAGAAAAAACGTCATGTAGCGGAAACATGGTTAACTGTCCAATGGTCACGCTTAAATACATTTATTTATATATGTGCATAATTTATTAATGAGATAAACGATCAAAGTTTAAATCAACTGCGAGAAATATTTATTGACAAATGACAAAAGATAGTATAACAATTGAAATACATCAATGTAGATAAACTAATCTTATTGATCAATAAATATCCCCAAGTCCCTGCATGATCTTGCTGAAAAATCGTTATAGCTAAGATGCAGGCTGATGGATCTCTTCGTCACCAGTAAGGATGTCGCTTCCTTCGTCGTCCTCGCCACTAATAGTCTCGCCTTCTAATTCATCCTCATCATCGATGAGAATAACTTCCCTAATGCCAGGGCTAAAGGCATATCCAAAATTCTCAATCTGTCGCAGGTACATTTCTTGCAACTCGAACATGATCTCATCGATCTTCTTGAAAAGAAAGCCGAGTCCATCTTCCTCGTGCGACAAGACAGGCTCTAGATCGTCAACCTCATACTCCACCTTCTTTCTCTCTTTTTTTTTGATAAATTCATTCACATTTTTTTCTCAACTAGGCCTAGATCAGCATCAACAGCTGTGATGAGGACATCTCAACAATGGATAAGCAAGATGCATCAATTATGCCTGCAGATACACGCACTCCAGGGTATGAAGGTCCAATTACACGAAGTCGTGCAAAGAAGCTACAACAAGAGGTGAATTCATTCCTTGCTGAAATTAACTTCAACATATTTGAGGATGTTATACTACCTAAATGTCCTACATTGGTTGTGCTTAGGTTCACACATGAAGAGGAGGTCTCTACTTTACCTAGATATGAACCTGGCCATAAGGAACGGACTAATAAGTAGCAAAAGTTTTCTTTGAAAAGTTCGGACCACATCCTGATTAGTTCGGACCAGCAGATTAAATCGACCATAACTCTCGATTCTCAAAATCTCTAGAGGCCCCCAAGTACTTGATGGAACCCTTATTAATGTCCATTGGACGTCCCAATAAAAAGTTATGGTTTAATTACTGAAGGCTGCGCAGAAGACTAGAGGACGTGCGGGAATTGAAGAGTCATTTTCTAATAGTCCATCACTTGGCCTTACACCTTCCAACGTGGTGACTTCAGTTCATACCCATTTAGGAGGGCTGTTCCTAGTATAAGTATCCCCTAAATACTACTGTAAAAACACCTTTGATCATTTTTGATAAATTGAGAAACCATATGGTTTGCAGCCAAGCTGCCGAGTGCATTGCATGCCTTTGTTCTTCCTTGTTCTTCTTGGACTTATGAATAGATCCCTCTGGGTTCCGCCACTTCATGCTTTACGGTTTCCAGCTTTGCTGCACCGTTTTGTGTGGATTAGTTCCGGCTTGTGGTTCTGCGGTCGTTTGGAGATCGAATCGAAGTCTTCACGGTTTTGGTGTCTCTCTCCCCGACGCTTGGTTGCATCCAACCTTGGCAGGTATAAAACTAGTTATCCACTGTTCTTCAGTAAGTTATCCTTTGTTCTCAACCTACTATCATGAAGATCGGGCCATTCTCCGGGTTTTAACCTATCAAGCTGTAACAGTAATATCTACGGAGGAGTTTGAAGTTTCCATGGACCAGTTGAGTTTGTCTCACACCTCCCACGAGTACATAGGAATAATCAGAACACCTACACGTAGCGTTGGGGAAAACAAGCCAGCGTTCGATCTTTGCTTTCGACGGCAATACAAATAGAGTATTTTGAGATGGAACGAAACTGAGTTGGATTTTGCTATACGCTTGTACTCCGTGTCAGAGAAGTGGAGTCCGTCCGAATCTGTAACCAACAGATTTAAGTCCTACGATTTTCTTACCTGTTGTGCTCTTGTGCGAGTGTGTCAATCTACGATCTCAAGCAATTGTCCCTAACTATTTTTTCCGGTGAGTTTTACACTCTTTTTTGGTTCATCTGTTATTGATACTTCAACACTGTTTATAGATCTAGATCGAGGGACAAAATCTGAACAAGTTCAGCTTTCCACATTCACACGCTTAGATCACAAAAACCTATGTCCAAATCAGCCATTACCATGAGTTAGCGAAAGCAACAAACAGGGGTTTTAGATCACAAAACCCTATGTCCAAATCAGCCATTACAAATGGACTGACACAAACTTTATTGCTCGAGAGCACAATTACTCAATGAGTTTCTACCTACAGAAAGACCTAATCACTCAATGCACTTGGTACTTGGACGAAAACCTGTTGTTGCTTTTCGGAGATTTTGCCAGTGGGTCATTTATTGGTATGCATCCCTCTTTGATCACCACTAGACGAAAATCTGAAGCTGCTTTTCGGAGACGCTTCAGAATATTTTTCAAATCAGACGTGATGTTAAGGAAGAAGTTCTCATCACGATTAGCCTGGATGAGTAGCTCCCGGACACCATAATCCTGGGCACGACAACACTGGTTCACAGCCCTGAAGAGAAAATCATCTTTCTTGAATTGTACCTCCCTACACACAGGAATCAAATCTCTGGTATGAAAGGCCATATCATACAAATGTCGTGTCCAACTCCTCAATAAAAGCATCCTGAACAATCTCTTTTACAGGACTCCGAACATTGCCTTCAGCATCCCACTGCAAGTAAAATGATGTTCGGTATAAGCAAAGTAACATTACCATTGAGGCCAATCATGAAAGAGGAAAATATTGGAGACTTACAAGATCCATTCCTTTGTCTCGATTGGTCTTCGACCTTCAAGTCTTTGGATTATGTCGGGAATCGTGAAACACAAAGCCATTGTAGGCTTTATAAACCTTCGGTTTCATACTTCTCAATGCAACACCCTTCCCCTTGGAACATGAAAGACCATTGGGCAGAGTCTTGATGAAGCCTGAGTGCACCATATCCGGGTTAGCCTTGAACATGATGGTCTTGCTCTCCATCCGATCATCAGTGCCATTCTTCACCAGCTTGAGATCGCCACGGCTTAATTAGGCTCAAAAGATTCGTCTCGCTGTTTACAATCCGAATATGTAATTTGTTTTGTTATTAGTCTACGTTTAATACTTTAAATATGTGTCCAAACATTGATGTGATATTTTTGGCCACCAAAATACTTTGAATCTAAACAAGGCCTTAGCCAATTATCTCCAACTTTCACAAGCGCTACTCGATCGATCGCGAGCTATGACTTTGGAGGCGGTAGCAACAAATATACCAAATATACTGCAGTCGTAAATTAGGTGTTTTTGGCTGCCTCATGAGTTGTAACATACACTCTCCAATTTCTTTCCATAGCATGTACAACCAAGTTTGTAGCTAATACAAAAACAAGAGGCTCTAATACTCCATCTTCTTCTTTAACAACAACAACAACAACACCAACAATAATAAGTGGGTTTCTTGGACTATGTGTGTAGTCTGGCTCCAAATTAAGCATCCACTTATTTTATCTTTTTTTTTACCAACTCAGCAATGCAACTTAGATTTTTTTTTTTGGAGCAACATATAGCATCTATTGTACATGCTCTAACTCAAGTCAATGACAACACACGCTTATGGCTTCACACACACGGTGTCAAATCGGTGATGGAGTTTCTCTTGATTGTTATATCCAGGACGCAGGATGATGGATATGTTCGTCATTAGTAAGGATGTCGTTTCCTTCCTCGTCGTCGTCATTAATAGTCTCGCCTTCTAATTCATCCTTATCATCGGTGAGGATAACTTCCCTAATGCCAGGATAAAGGCATATCCAAAATTCTCAATCTGTCGCAGGATCATTTCTTGCAGCTCGAACATCATCTCATCGGTTTTCTCGAAAAGAAAGCTGAGTCCATCTTCCTCGTGCGACAAGATAAGCTCTAGATCGCCAACATCATACTCCACCGTCCTCTTCACCTTCTTTCTCTTTTTTTTGATAAATTCATTCATATCTTTTTTTTCAACTATGTCCGGATCAACATCGACAGCTGTAACAATAATATCTATGGAGGGGTTTGAAGATTCCATGGATCAATTGAGTTTGTCTCACACCTCCCACGAGTATGTAGGAATTATCAGAAACCTACACGTAGCGTTGGGGAAAACGAGCCAGCGTTCGATCTTTGCTTTCCAGGGCCGTATAAAAGAGTATTGAGATGGAATGAAACCGAGTCAGATTTTGCTATATGCCTATACTCCGAGTCCGAAAAGTGGAGTCCGTCCGAGTCTTCTGTAACCAACGTTCCAACGAATCCGCCGCAAGTTCCAACGTCTGTCCACCGCGCGCGCCTCGGGAGCTTTGACTCTCTGAGCCTGGGCCGGGCATGCGTGCGTGCAGATTGGGCTGGCTGGTGCGGGTCCACGAGGCGGCCGGTTGAGGATTTTAGCTGATTACCTCCAACTTTCACAAGTGCTACCCGATCGGTCGGGAGCTATGACTTTGGAGGCGGTAGCAAGAAATCCGCCAAATGTACTGCGGAGGCGGTGGTAACAAGTACACCAACAAATCCGCCAAATGTACTGCGGAGGCGGGATCACGTTATTGCCTGTTTTAACGACAGAAACACATCCAAAAGAGAAACAACATGTACTCCTGTGCGTTGCTTAAAGTCAATGAGCTGTTTGATTTATGATGAGTAAATCAAATACAACGGTGCGTATTTGATTTACGTGCTTAAAAAAGTTTTGTTCGACACATATCAAGCAAGCCAATACATTAGGGGAAAAAGGAAGTACGTAGTACTTAATGACGGTCAACAGGGTAAAAACAATATTGCGTCAAAATTCCCTAATTTTGTCCTGCTGGAGATGGCAAGTGAGTAGTACTGTGGCAAATAAAATGTAAGCAGTCTCTTGCACACTTTGCGCATCGTGATGCCTGACCTTTTGTGTGACTCATGTGACTAAAACTAGCACAATTGTAGTTTAATCTTATTTTCAACTTTAATTGTGATTCACTTGAATACTTGTCTAATATAATTTTGCAATTAAATATCATAAAAAGGAAAATGTTATATGTACTATTTTTTCTTACTAATTTCATAGTAACACTGACGTGACATACTTAACACTGATGTGTCATATCTAGATATTTTATTTCTATTTAGTTAGATCAAACGTTTGGAACTTTTTTTATATAGTTTATTACAATTTTTTTAAGTAAGTGTAGGAGTGCTCTCATAAAAATTACACCAAACATCAAAATCACATAGAAAATGTTGGTTTCAAATCCAAATTTCAACTCATTCATTTCAGACTCATGCCATATCAAAAGTGAAGTAAATTTCCTTTTTTTTCAGCTCAATAGTCATTAAAGCTTTAGAATAAAAACCTAAAATACAGATTTAGATGCACGCACTTGTTAGTTGCATCAAGGTCACAAAGTATAATTTGAACTGTTTTGATAAATCACAAATACAAGTTCTGAACTTAGTGCTACTAGTTGTCATACTATCTTCTAGTAATCTGATAACACAACGGCTTGCCAGCTTGTCAGCTTGTGACTTGTCACTAACTGTTAAGCACAACACATCTTAATTATCTGTCCTGCCCAGCAAAGTGGAGACTGGATAAAGTTGATCGCCCTGCCCAGCTTACTTGTCATTGACAGTATCACAGTGTCTGCACTTTGGGTGGTCCTGGTTTTCATTACTACTGCAAATATCATCTGAGGTAGTCCTAAAGATCATTTTTAGTGCATATACTAAAGAGTGTGTTTGTTGGTACGTGCTTAGTTACTTCCTGAGGTGCTTTTCATCATTGTCGATTTTGATGTTTCATTGGCATACTCTATATATGTTGATTGGGATTGAGATCTTATCTCGAGTTGAAGTCATCCTGCGGTCACGATATTGTTGTTACTGATAGATGGGTGCAAGCTTTATGTGGGCCCATGTGTCCGTGTACGTAACTTGTGACATCCCGACCCAGGACTTAATAGGATTGCAACTTTTTTTCTGAAAGCCCAACTCGAGAGAACTCCAACGTTAAGCGTGCTTGGCCTAGAGCAATTTCAGGATGGGTGACTGACCGGGAAGTTCTTCCCAGATGCGTATGAGTGAGGACAAAGTGCGCAGAAAAGACTTGTGTTGGTCTGTTAGGGAAGTCTTGATCTCCTATAGAGCAGCCACATGTTAGCGGGCCTGACCCAACCCGAGTGGGGGGTCGGGGCGCATGGTGCGTGGGCCCTATGGGGACACGGCATGGCACATGTGCCAGACCTGGACACACGGACGTGGCCAAGAGGGAAACATTCCTGGTTGTTGCCCAAGTGTGGGTATGTTGGACCGATAGGGACGTCGGGTCCTTTGAGGGTGGGTGTACGTGACATCCCGGCCCAGGACTTAATAGGATTGATATAATAGTTATATCAATAAGTTGTAATTTTTTTCCGGAAGTCCAACTCGAGAAAACTCCAAGGTTAAGCGTGCTTGGCTTACAGTAATTTCAGGATGGGTGACCGACCGAAAAGTTCTTCTCGAGTGCGCATGAGTGAGGATAACATGATCCTATATATTGCTAAGGGCATTCAAAGGGGACAACTCGGTGATATAATCTCCACAGTGCAAGCATCCCCACCCATCTGACAAAAAATTTCTATTTCAGACCCTAGCAGGCTTTTTAATTTTACATATAAGTCCTTATTTTATTTTCAATTTACATATCAGTACAATATTTGCATTAAAAAACCCCAAACCATGAAAGTAATATGAAATCTACCCCAATCCCTTCTCCCAGATCCCCTCCTCCTTAGCCTCCGACCGTCGCCGCCGCCTCCTCTCCGTTGTCGAGCAGCCATCCTCCCTCCCAACCGTCACCGCCATCTCCTCCCTCCCCACCGCTCCCCCTCTCCCTCCTGGCGCTCCGGCTACCCATCCCTAGCGAATCGAGCTCGGCAGCGGCACGCGTGTGGAGGGGACGAGCTCGACGGCAGCGCGCTCGCGCGGAGGAGACGAGATCGACGGCGCACGCCTGGGGAGAGGACGAGCTCGGTGGTGCCCACGGGTGGGAGGTCCTGGGCTGGTGGCGCCGAATCCGTCTCTCTCTTTCTTTTTTCATGCCTCTGACAAGGCCACTCGCGGCTTCATAGAGACACAAGAAGCCCTGCAGAGGCTCGTCAGAAACTCAGAATCTTATGTGGCATGTTTAATTCACTAACCATGTCGGGGCAGAATATCACCGAGGAGCATTGTGAATGGCCTAAGAGCAGTCGCAGTGTTTTGTTCGATTCACAATTCGCATGCGCATAAGATTATTTGCTAGTGTGTGGCTGCTCGTGTATGCAGTCGATTTAATGGATGATGGGCCCACAACCGAAGGAAAAGAATGGTAAAGTAAGTAGCAGCTTTGGACGTTTCTCTTCGGAGCAGCAACGCATGCATATTTTATCCATCACAATTTGACTTCTATATAGAGTGTGATGTTTCTCTCTGACAGATAAGCATCGGCTCACGCAGTGTGCTCGGTTCGAGTTTTTGCTCCTATGGTTCGATTACACTGGAGAGCAATTAAGCACTTGTCTATCTTGTCCTTTTCTTTGAGAGACGGCAGCGTTTTTTGGTCATTTAAGAGTGAATTGTACTGTAGGCTAGTTTTTCTTACCCAAGTTGCACAATGGACCAGGTCTTGCTCCACGATTTCACTTAGAACCATTTTTTCTAACAACTTAATTCAGATTGGACTAGGTTGGTTCTTTCATTATCTTTGCCAGGCAGCTACACCGCCATTGATGCGAGAGCTTGTACTTGACCATTGCCTCACAGCCCCTGAGCTGCAACTATGCCTTTTGATGCTAGTCTACGAGACCTTACCAGTACCGGCCGCCGGGTGCACCTTTTGCATGCTCCTACTGTCCTCCTCAATTGTTCAGGTAACAACACAGGCAATGCTCACCGCATGAGCATGGGTATAGCCGTATAGGATTGATGACAACAAGCAGCTTGAGTGTAAGGACGGGGTACCTGCTGTGCTAGAGGTTGCTTTACCATGGTGTCTGAGGCGTAGGGGGCAAGTGAGCTTCAACACAAGGAGGAAATCGTTAATGAATCAACATGGGGGGTGCAAGATTCTTGCCGGTGGAACAGGAGTGGTGATGAGTTCAGTCGCGGAGGCAGCTAGGAGGCCGTTTGTGATCGGAGGGGAGGGGAGGAACTGCCAGAATGAAGGGCAATGGATGGATTGGTTCGGTGTGTTGGATTGATGGAGAAGAACACTTTAGGGGCTGCCATGTGGGCCACTAGTCCAATATGTCAACTTTTGAAGTAATACCTGCTCTAAAGTGAAAATCTTTGCATCAGTCCAATATGAAACTTAGGTAATAAAACATGGCCCAAAGTAAAATTTACTCGTCATTTAATATCTGTTGTACTAGTAATCTACATTGCAAATGAATAACAGCCATCCATCAGAAATCCAACGGGTAAAACAATTCGACCAACGTGGATTGTGCCTCCGAAAGCCCCAATCTGCCGGGCTTTAAGACTCGGAATTTAAACTGTACTACTGCATAGACCGTTCTGTTCCAAAACCATAAGTATATGTTTCTCTTGTTAATTTATACTATTGGTTCTTTGTTTCTTTGTTTGGAGTACTCCATTATGAAGTCATCCATTCTTTGATTAATATCCAGCTGCTACCTAAGATACTCAGAAGTGTTCCAGAAGTATATAGGCTCTCACTGTCTCAGAGTTGCAGCCTTGTAAAGCTCGCTGGTTGATCAAGCTCCGAGTGTTCTTGGTTCTGACGCTGCGGAGCTTATGTGCTTATCAGTTTATGCATTTGTTGCATTTTATTACTTGAGACTATATAGCCAGCGATGCCACTGCATAATTTGCAGTAATTCACGGATTTGCCAGTGCGGCTAAGCTAGCATCCACTGACCACTGTGCCTGATGGAAGCCAAACCAGACATGGAGTCGGTCGCCGACGTGGAGAAGCAGCAGCCGTTGCTGCCCGCCACGGCTGCCGACGAGAAGCCATCCGGACGCGACGGCGACCGCAAGTCGTGCTCATGCACCACCGCCTCGCCCACGGCGACGCGGGCGCTGGCGCTGGTCGTCCTCGCGTCCGGCGCCGCCTTCGCCGCGCAGCTCGCGGCGCGGGGGGAGTACGTCCTCCTCGCCGTCCTCGCATCGCAGGCCGTCAGCTTCTGCGTCTTCACGTCGCTGCTCGCGCTGTGCGCGCTCCCGGCCCCGGAGGAGGGGAACAAACCCGGGCGCCGCGTCGCGCGTCCGTGGGCGCGGGCGCGGCTGCTGCTGCTGTGGCCGCTCGCGATGGCGCTGCCGGTGAGCATGGCGTGCTGGGCGGCCGAGAGCGCGCCGGCCGCCGTCGGCTTGGCGCTGCTCGCGCTGGCAATGGCCGCCGTGCTCGCCTGCTACGCCGAGGTCGTGCGCTCTCTGTGGCCTGGCCCTGGCCAGTGATCCGTCGTCACCGCTCTCACTATGATGAACACAGAACACTCTTGCCGTTTGATTACCAACAAAAACCGGTGAAATTAGACATTTTGTCGAAGCTCTGGATTTTAGTTTTGTTTTTGTTGAATTTAGACGGTTTATTGAGCGGTTTCTAAATGCGAACAGGCTCGATAGCAACCATATACAAGCCATTACCGTCGTACTTTCAGGCAACGAAATACAGCGGTGGATTTTTAAGGTCGGAAATACATCTGTTTGAAAAAAAAATGGAAGAGCTGTTTCACCGTGTTCATTTGACGCCGCAAGATTTTTTGTTTTTGACTGATTACTTGTTGATACCACATAATCCTTGAGTCTTATCACCGAAGCCGTGCATTGAGATTGTTTCATCTTTTGAAACACCAATTTTTTTAGAACGCCATAAACCTGCTACTCCTCACAGAAGAGGACCACGGCCGTGCTTGTCTATCTTTGTCGCACTGAGTGGCAGCGACTGGCCGGCCGACCGTGCACTTGTGCCCTATTGGCTATTGTCCTGTACTACTCCTGTGCGGAAACATGAACAATCCTTGGAGGCCATCTATCGGCTGGGCCTATGATCATTGACCAGTGACTTGAAAGCGTTGCACATGTTCAAAATATGGCCATATTTCAGTACGAGATGGCGACACGTTTGGCTGGCGCACACCACCGTACTTACAAGAGGCTATTGCAATTGGTTGGTATTTAGTCGCTAGTGCTACGTGTTTTCCCTATCAAATCAAGGTTTTAGCGCAGATGCTTTTCCTTTTAAGATGATATTGCCTGTATTTGTTATTGCCTCTATAAAGTTGATACTATCAATCATTTAGCAACACATAGTGGGATTGAGTTCATGAGCAATGATACATGTGAGGAATTAAGGCACGTTCAATCATTTGGTAATAGTTGGCCATTGTGCTGTGCGGCCGTTGGCGGGATTGGCTTTGATTATAACTTTATTACTAGAGACTAGAGATTTTTTTTAGGTTTTAATTTTGCTCAATACAATCAAACTCCTTTTTCTTTGTGAGATATAAAAACATAATAATTTTATGCCTCCTTTTATAACATAGGATTGTTGTAACATACGAGTATATACGAAATAGAGTTTGAAAAACACAGTCGAAATGGTCATTAAAATGGTTTAATACTTTAATCCATACACCCTAATTTCAAGCTAAGGTAAAAACATTTCTCAGAGTGGTGCTTTGACCCAATTGTATGCAGTTGAAAAGGAAAAGAAAAAAAAAACTCAAGATACTAGATGTCAGTGTTCCTACGAAATTTCCATGACATCCTGGCCATAGGAATTTTCTCATGTTTTTTGGCTCAAGGATTACTTGCAACAAATTTAAAAAAAAATGCGGGAACAAATTACGTACAAATTCAAGCACTTTTGTACAAATGCTAATAAGTAATAACCTAACATTTACGGATCAGCCCGCCGCTGTGCGATCCTAGGTGAAGGTTCTGCTCATCGGCCATAGCCTACTCAGCATCCTTTTGGACTTCCCGACCGCAGCGAAACGCGACGACGCGCTCCGTGTCAACCCCGGCCGCGCCCTGTGCACGAACGCCTCGCCGCCGGCGTCCTCGTCGTCGTCCTCCTCCTCGTCCAGCCTCATCCTCAGCGTCGCCACCCTCGACGCCGCCGCGCGCCTCAGCCCCTCCGCGCTCCAGTCCTCGTTCCCCTCCGCCACCGCCACGCCGCGCCCGGCGGCGAGGCCGTCGCCACGTGGCCTGTCCTCGTCCTTGCCCGCTGTCGTCCTGATGTCGCCGTCGTCGGGAGAGCCCGCGGCGACGCGGTTGCCTGCGGCGCGCGCGTTCTCGAAGAAGAGCACCTGCACGACGACGCGGAGGGGGAGCAGCTCGTTCTGCGCCGCGTGCATCGACGCCTTCTCAGATAGCCTCCTGCAGTTGAGCACCCTGCACAGCTTCTTCCTCGCGCTCTTGTCCATCTCCGGGTGCACCTAAGATATAAAAGAGATTATTAGCCATGGCTCGCAATGTGACAATGTTGGTGTATGTGATCAAGGACTCGGTGGCGCGCGCACCCTGAGATACGTGTCGATGGCGCGGTAAAGATCGTCGTGCTCCGGCCTCGCGCAGTTCGGCACGGCCTCGGCGACGGCGAGCATTTCGTCGAGCGGCGTGCGTGCGTCCTTGGCGATCACGGTCAAGAACCCGTCCACCAGCCTCCCGACCCGCACCATCGCGCCGCGCGACACCGCCGCCGCCTCGAGCTCACGGCCGCTCTCCGCCGACCTCGACCGCCGGTGCCCGCCGCCGCGCGGCGCGAACTCCTCGAGTATAGCCACCACGGCGTCCACGTCGTACGGCGCCGTGGCCCCGCTCGCCCCCGGCGCAGGTATCAGGAGGTCGCCGACGTCGGCGACGTCTTCCAGCCGCGACGCGACCCTCCTCGTGAGCTCCGCCTTGGTCGCCGGGGACGCGCCGAGGATGTTCGCCGCCTTGAGAAGCTTCAGCAAGAAGCCGCATGAGACGGCTTCCCTCTCCTCCGGGAGCAAGCTCACCATCTTCTCGACGAGTAGGCGGTGGTTCTCCGGCGCCACGTGCTGGTTCTTGGCGGCGATCGGCAGCCACCGGCGCGTGTAGGCTTTTAGCGCGTCGCCGATTGCTTTGCCGCGAACGGTGCCGGCCGCCTTGACGGCCACCATGACGCGGCAGTAGAGGTCGATGCCGAGCTCGGAGACATCGCTCGCCCACCACGGCGAAGACGAAGAAGTGGCCGGAACGGCGGCGCCGACGATGAGGGAGGCGACGGCGTCGACGCAGCGGGAGGTGAGGCCGAGCTCGTCGGAGAGCGCGGCGAGGCGGCGGGTGGAGCGGAGCACGGAGAGCGCGTCGCTCCAGCGGCGGAGGAGGCAGGAGGAGAGGAAGGCATCGAGCTTGGCGGCGAGGTTGCCGCGGTCGGCGGCCTCCGTCATGCCGAGCCGCGCGGCGGCGCAGCGGACGGCGACCACGTTGCGCGGGCCGATCGTGACGGTGACGCCGTAGCAGAACTTGGCGCACGCCTCGAACGCTTCCGCGCCGCCCGGGAAATCCGGCAGCTCGACGACGCCGGCGGCGCCGCCGTCGCCGGACTCCACGCATAGCGCTTGCAGCCACATGCACTTGGAAAGCATAGGAAACTGTTGCATCCAACGAATAAAAGGGGGGAAAAAATCAGCAAGAACAATCAAATGCATCCAAGAAATAAAAAAACTTTTCTTGATCGACGCAAACCACGAGAAAATTTATCAGCTAACTTTGTGGAGACGAAACAAGCATCCATCCACCAGAATCTGCATATCAGTAGCCACCTCCGTATTGACAGACCTGCAATCAACACCACCACCAAGTTACCAATCAAACAAACGCTATATCGCCTTACGAGTTACGACAACAAGACGATCGATGAAACAGTCGATGAACAACAGAACAAGAACAACTTACCTGACGGGCCCTGACGAGAAGAAGGTGTCAGGTCTTGAGCCGAGCTTCATTAGCTTCATCTCCGACACCAATTGCTCCGGCCGTTGTCGTCTCACGTGGATGACAACCACTAACTAGTCCACTGATCCACTCCACTGTCCGCTCTTGCCTAACAACGTGCGGAGCTGGACTCGATTCTTGCCTCCTCCTCGGTGGTTAAATCACATTGGCGAAGTGATTAGGGAGAGATAATGGGATGGGACAGGGTTTGGAGGGAAAGGATGGGAATCGCGGGGAAGAGTCTAAATTTGCAACTGGAAATGTCCAAGGATTTGATGGCAGCAGCGAGAAAGAAGAATCTTGATCGGAGACGGCTTGCGTGGTGCGGGGGCGGGGACCAGGATAATTTTTCAGGGATGACAAGTGAGCGGTGAGAAGAGAACAGAAGAGCATTCCGGCCTCTGTCTGTCGCCGTTGGTTCAGGTGAATGGTGGCCGACCACGATGCATTTTCAAAAAATGCAAAGGGTTCTACCGTGATGATGCCTCAGTTTACCCCTGATGACAACTCAGTTTACTGCCTCTTTTGTCTGCATTCTCTAGAAGGATTTCTTTACCTGTCACTGAGTAGGATTTTCAGTAACAATCGATTCAGCGTGTGAAACAGGCATTCCGGGTTCCTGCCTCTGTCGCTCGCCGTTGGTTCAGGTGAATGGTGGCCGGCCATGCTGGAAACTGCAAAATTCGGCAAAGGTTTTCTTCCCTGGAACGATACTTCGGTAGTGCAGTTTCACTGCCTCTTTTGTGTGTATTCTCGGGAATATTTTAGCTGTCATTGAGTAGGATTTTCAGTTCTAATCGATTTAGCATTTTCAGCTGGTGGAGTTAGGCATTCTTCTGAATATTATTGTGAAATGGATTTATGACATACGATAAACCAAGCTGGAAGATGTTTTATACTCCTCTGCCCATAAATATTTGTCGGTTTTTCACTTTGCGTCGTCATACTTTTACCAACGGCACCTTTTCAAATAGTCTAACAATTTAACATCAAAGTTATATAATTATATTTGTAATCAAAATCACCTTACTAGAATCTTGCATTTGAAATCTGCCCTCTTTTTTCTGAAAGGAGGCAAAACTGCCTCATATGTATTGATAAAAAGTATTTACAGGGGCCTTGAGAAAAAGGCAAAGGCCCGCAAAAGGGTAGAGTCCCGCGATATCTCCCAACGAGACAGTCGAGATTAATTCCAAGAGCAAATTGCTTTGACATCGTTTGAGAGTAACGGCAAAAGTTCATCTACCTCAAATCAAAACTGATACTAGTATTTGTGAACGGAGGTAAAAAATACGATGAATTCAGAAATGGACTCCTTTTGCAGATGAGGGTGCATAACTAATTCGTTGTAGCCCATTGATTTGACAGTTGTGCAATCCAGTGTTGGGTTCTAGGATCTCTAAACTACTACACTGGATCTAGCTGAAGCATATGTATTGAGGTAGTGCTTAAAAGCTTACTTAACTCAAGAAGGGTACATGTCCTTTTAAAGGATTTTAAGTCGGTGCTACAGTATGCTACAGTAACCGACATATTGTTTATCTTGCTGTTTACAGCTAAAGTAAAATCACTACCAGCTGTTAAGCAACTGTGTTTCTTGCTAGCTAAGTAATCTAATATGCAAGGATTATATTTAACAATTCTCCCCCTAATCCTTGCGCATTAGTATTAGACTAATTTGGACCATTCCAATCCTAGCTCCCAGCTCGTGGAATTTTACCCGCCCTAGTGCCTTTGTTAGAATGTCGGCGAGCTGGTCCGTTGTGTTGATGAAGCAGCGCTGATGCTTTGTTCCTCCAAGCAACTTCTGATGAAGTGATAGCGCAGATCAATGTGCTTGCTGCGTT
>CM002482.1:13663297-13688261 GCA_000325765.3 Leersia perrieri | reverse complement strand
GTAGTGCTGAAAAGCTTACTTAACTCAAGAGGGGTACATGTCCTTTTAAAGGATTTTAAGTCGGTGCTACAGTACGCTACAATAACCGACGTACTGTTTATCTTAGCTAAAGTAAAATCAAACTTTACTACTACTACCAGCTGTTAAGCAGCTGTGTTTCTTGCTAGCTAAGTAATCTAATATGCAAGGATTATATTTAACATCCAGCCCAACTAATTGCAGTAGGGTCCAGAATGCAGTGGACTAAGTGCTGTTTAATACTTTTGGGGAGCCTTTGCTGCCGTGCTTCTTTATAAACAAAACAATTAGGAAATCAATTGTGGTCCAGAAAAGTGGAAAAGATTTAATACTCCCTTCTGTTCAGGTGCATTCATCATCGAAATCCAAAAGTTCTTCTAGTTGATTACTAGTTTGAAGCATACTGTTTTGTTTTAATTACTTCAGTTATGCACTTACCCACAGAATGTTCCTTTTCCGTGTTGCTGTGATGTTGTCTAGGCCATGCTAATGAGATTTTCCTGAAACTTTCCCCTATGTATTGACCTTACTGTATACCCAACAGAATATTCAGAATCCTGTTGCAATGAGTGCCGGAGTACCCAACTCTACCAGTAATCCGGACGGTGATGCTGTTGGGTCCAACTGCCCAGGGAATCCACTATTCTGAGCGAGACATTCTAGTTCCAAGAACTCCAGAAGTATATTTTTGGGGTCTTTGTCATGGGTTCCCCACAGGCCACAGGCCACTCCTTTGTTTTTCTCAAGTGCCACACTGCCACTCCTTTGTTTTTCTCAAGTTGCAGTCTCCTCCACCACTCGCAACATTTGTTCTAGTACCGCATTTTTTCTGCTACAATAATGGAGTGTGTATCAGTGTATGTGTAGGCCTCGGATAAAGTCCTTATAATATCAACATGCCAAAGCTTTCTTCATCTACGTGTTCAGCTTTACGTGTACTAATCTGAAAAATAGAACTGTTAATGGTGTAATTTGGCTTATATTTAGTGTTATTTAAGAAGGCCAGATTATTTGGTTCACACCGTATTTGTTGAGGGATTATTCAGGAACACAAGAATTCCCATGATTGCATAGATAAAACAAGGATAGAAAACACAGAACAATTTGATGTCATGGAGCATTGGAATACACCCCATGAATTAGCACCCATCCTATACCAAGCAACAACAAATGAAGATCATGCATATGAGTTATTGGGTGGTTGTAGGGCCTGTTTGGGGCAGCTGCAGATGGCAGAAGCTGTCCCAAACAGTTCACAGCTTCTGAGAAGCTGTAGTTATAGATTTCGGAAAATGAACTAAAAAGCCAGAAGCTGGAGAATCTCGGTTTCAGAGCTTTTCCAGATTCTCAGAAACTTGGCTACCAGACAGCTGCTTCTCATAATTTTAAGCTCCCCCAAACAGGTCCGTAGTGATTCGATTTGGCATAGAGTTGCATATGGAGTGTCGTATATATTTTTTTAGAGAAAACTACATTGCATGATATATCACAAAACTACAGATTTACTGTCATCTTTTATCATAAAAATACATGTATTTTATGCAATCTATTACAAAGCTACAGATTTAAAAAGCTTGTTTCACGAAACTACAAATCTGTATCTATGCGAGTTGCCGTGCGCCCGTGCGTCGCCGGGGGTGCGTGAGCCGCGCCGGCCGCGGTTTTCAGCGACGAAACGTCCGTGCCACCCGTCATGCACAGGAGCGCGACGCAAGGCAGCGGCGCGATACGGCCGGGGAGGAGCGTGGGCTGGTACAACCGCGCGGTGCGCGCAGAAGAAAAACGCGGCCCGCGTCGCGGCTAGATGCGAGCGAACTTGCGCAGCCGAGCGCGCTGGGCCGTGCGCCAGCGCGGATGGGGGTGCACGTTGCTGGTGCGCCGTTGTATCGTTGATTCGTTTGTGCTGGACTGCTGGATCGACCGAGTCAAGAGAACTACCATCCCCGGGCGCGGGCACAACGGCTCGTCGCTCGTCATGAAAGTTGGGGCAGAGTTTTTGGTGAACTGTTCCGTTTCATACGGTACCATTTCATACTGGAATTTGTTAGTTTTTATATAGATTTATTTGTAGATCAATGTGTTTCATATATTTGTTATATATATGGATGCTAGTAGGTCTAGACAAGAGATGTTAAAAACATCATGTAAAATCTCGGCTGTAGCAAAAAAGATTGGACAATATCCCATCTGCGTGATGCACTTGATAATCTTTTGAGCTACATCTGCTATCGACTATCCATAGCACACAAATGGGGATCAAGAAGGACACACAAATGCAAATAATCGCGAAGAGGAAACAGCTGTAATGAAACAACAGCCTGCGTTAATACAGTCGACACGAAACGGCGAAACGCTTGGGCATAAGAACGAGTGCCGCTTCCAGTTCCCGCACAAACTGAGACAGACACTAGCATGTAGTAACTGGCAAAAAGGTTGAACCACTGGTGGGGCCTAAACAACGATACTCTTTCAGTGTGCTCTCAGGTATTCTTAGTCTCCACATTATTATTCAACAAAGCAACAGTAAGTATTATAACAAGTGAAGCTATGAAAAGATGTCGCCAAGTTAAAATGGGAAAAAATTAAACCCAAAGACTCTGCTTCAGGGGTGCAAGTCTAGCACGAAATGCATGGCTTGACTCAACTGGAATGCAAAATGATTTCCCAGATGAGTTGGTAAGATTATATAGTATGTACACGATGCCCAAATATCATGCGGGCGAGCTTTCAGTACTGCTGGTCTAGGTAGGCATCCTTCTCCGTCTTGTTCTCACCACTGAGGTACCCCACAAGGCTCCCAGATACGTCAGAAACCCAGGAGACGCTGCGTGCCAGCCAAGCTGAAGGAGTGGTCGGCGCTTGAGGGCTCTCTGCTGCTGCAATGCTCTTCCGTTCTTCCTCAAGCAAGATGTCAAGAAACCTCTTTAACATGTATTCTTTCACTGCATCCACACCTTCCTTCACGATTTCCATTGGTGGCATCACAAGAGGATTCTGTTCCAAGTTAAGCTTCTGTAGCTTATCCAGCCGACCAAAACTGTCAGGAAGAGCATGGATCTGGTTGTTACTGAGGTCAAGCTCACGCAGATTCAGCAGGTCACCGAGTGTAGCAGGGAGCTCCTTCAGGTCACTGAAGTTGCTGCTTAGGTTCAGAATTTCAAGATTTGAAAGTTTCCCTATGGCAGATGGCAGACCACATAACTCATTGAAATGTGCATCCAGGAGGTACAATGATCTCATCTCACAGATAGATGATGGAAGTGAGCGCAGCTTGTTCATGTGGACCCAGAGTTTCCTCATATTTACCAGCTCATACCCAATGTTGGTTGGCAGGTAAGCAAGCCCGTTGTAGCTTGCGTCAAGCTCAATTAGAGACCTGGAGTTGCACTAATTAGTCAGATGAGCAGTAACACTTCCTGGACCCAAGAGTTAAACACAGAGTTATCTACCTGCACTTTGAGATGCTATCTGGCAACGACCTCAGCCTGTTGCTTGCCACATTCAGAATCTTCAAATTGGATAGCAGTCCAATGGAATCGGGAAGAAAAATCAAGGCATTGGAAGCAAGACGAAGCTCTTCAAGATGATCAAGTCCTCCAATAGCATCCGGAATAACCTACAATCATATTGATTCACCCATGAAGCACGAGACACCATAACACCATGCTAAACAAAATGTGTACAATATTTACGAAGGAAATATAAACAGGCAAACCACCAAATATAAAAGGGCTATGAAAAAAAATTATAGCTTAAATGAGTACCGGCTTACCATCTCCAAAATAAAAACTATGAAATTTCTAAACATCAATGTAAGTGCATAGAGGAAGTGCCCAGAATTCAAAACAAAGGCGGTATTACCTAATCTACGATTTTCCAACCATCCAAACCAACCATGAAATCTAGGATGATATTAGAACGTGAATCTACTCATGCCAATCTAATCAGGAAAATATACACCAGATTACTACCAGTTCTATATTTATTCAGTTAACACTTACTAGAATCCAGGTATTCTAAGTTTCACTGTAGAAGGTCTCAGCACTCTAAAACAAGACTAGCGGACCACTTTATTCATAATTTTCAGCACCCGTCCACCCATACCCTAATTTAGCAATACAACAAAAACAGTAAAGAGAGAGACTACTTACAACCTACGACAGTAATAGTATCTTCATCATTGTTAGTTTGTTACATAGATACAGAAAGAACTTGCCCTGGCAAATCTATAAAGAAAAGAGTGAACATGGCAACCTTAGAGTACTCTGAAATAATGAAACTTGACCATGCCATAGTACACAAAAAGTCATAATCCTTACTGAAAATTCAGTGCCTGAACTATTTTCAGCAATCAGCATACAGCTCAACTCATCCATTCACATCTCTACGTTGAGAATGTGTGCAACACCCAAGTCAGGAATTTTATGGCTCATGTACAGTTGTACACATTTTGCACATGGCCCTACATACGGTAAGCATACAATTCAATCCATTCGTTCACAATTTCACAGTACAGCAGAAAAAATCCCATCCATTGACAGGTCGAAATGTCTGTAAATCCCAGGACAAGCATTGTGCGGCTTCCAATACTCTAAACAAGTACTAGATCTAAGCAAAGGAGAGTAACAGATTTCTCACCTCGAGCTGATTGCGCGAGACATCAAGCACACGAAGCCCCTGGATCCTCCCGAACGCCTCCGGCAAGTGCCGCAGCTGCCGATCCACGAGGCGGACGCTCTCCACAGCCATCCCCTCCTCGGCCTGCCTCAGCACCGCGATCACCTCCTCCTGCACCGCCGCATCCCCGGCCTCAGCACCACCGGCCGCCGCCGATTCGCCCCTCCCGTCGGACTCGGACTCCTCCAGGTCCTTCCCCTGCATCGCCGACCGGTACACCGCCTCCAGCCTCCCCTCCGCCTCCTGCAGCAGCGCCTCGTAGGCGTCGTGCGTCTCCTCGAGCCGCACCACCGCGCGGCACGCCTCGAGGTCCGCCTCGGGGATCCTCGAGCCCCCGTCCCCGTCCCCGGCCTCGGCGGCGGCGACGATCGCGCGGGAGGAGTCAACGAGCTCGTGGTCGGGGCGTGGGCCGAGGACCTGGAGCGCGGAGCGGGCGGCGGAGACGTCGGCGACGGCGCGGGTCATGGCGCGGAGCACGGACGGGTGGCGCAGCCCCGGCATGCGCTCCACGAGCTCGAACTCGCCGGCGGTGGAGGGCGTCCGCGGGGACGGCGTGTGGACGGGCGGCTGCTCGATGTCGAATTCGCCGGCGGCGGCTGGCGGCCGCAGCTTGGCGAGGGTGGGGAGGCGGGCGAGGACGTAGGAGAGGATGGGGTGGGACTGCGGCGCCGGATCCATGGCCGGATTCGGGAGGGAAGCGGGGATCGGCGCCGGAGGGAAGAGTAGGAGGAGGAGATGGGGAAAGCAGGCGCGCCGAGAGTGAAGGGCTCCCTGCTTTTATCGTGAAGTGGTCTCGGCGTTTCTGCGCTGGTGGTTTTTTTGGGGGATTGGGGAGGCGGGCGGCGGCGACGACCTGATCAGCCTTGGGCAAAGTTGTGCCACTTGCCGAAACGCCGGCAGGAAAATTGAGGGGAGTAACTTATGTTTTTGTTTTCGAAATTGGTCTCTAATGCGCTGGAAAATTGATTACTCCGTATGTCCCAAAACTGACTACCCTCTCCGTTTCAAAATGTTATTCCACGGCCAGAACTTATTTTGCAAGTTATTGTTAATAAACTGCTCAATAATATGCAATCATATAGAAACCTAAAATTAGAACATTAACTATCCGGCGAGACTATGTACATTGTAACATCTAGAGACGAAAACGGAAATTCCCCGTCAGTGGTTCCCTCAACATCCTTGTCCCCAGGGATTTCCTATCACAGTCTAAAACAATATATACATAAATACTGCTACATAATGCAATACAACCGTCTACAAATTTATGCGATTATTTTTATATACTAGCAAGTAGTAGAAAATATTTACAGCAAAAACCACATTATAGCAATTTATTAAGGCCAATTTTTAGAAGTTTAAACCTTTTTATATGTGCAAAGTGTTTAGTTTGCCTCCAGGGGCAAATGAATCGCATGGAGGATAAATTTTACAGGCTAAGAGTTTTGATTTTTTTTATATATAAAATTTGACCATTCGTATTATTTAAATAATTAAAGTAACATTTAGTTTATTATGACTTAATTTATCATCAAATATACTTTTAGCACGACTTATCATTTTTTATATTTACACTAATTTTTAAATAAGATGAATAATAATAATAATAATTCTTACATTATGAAACGAAGGCAGTACCTCTTGTTACAAGAATCAGATTTCAGGTAGTCTCATACGAGAATACGGGAACAACCCCCATTGCGTGACATTGAAGCCTAGAATGAAATCCGAAACGTGCCGAGGCGTACACCTACAGAAACTGCAGTCCGCAGTCCAACCAAATACACCACAACGAGGTAGTAGTGACCGCGCGTCCATGGTCAAATTAATATTTCGGGCCCCTTTGATTTGCAGAATAGAAAAAACACAGGAATAGAAAAGATACAAGATTTGAAGTGGTAGAATTTTCAAATCCTATGGGAAGAAAAAACACAAGAAAACTTTAACTACCTGGATAAGATCCTTTGACAGAGGCATAGAAAAAACAAAGGATTCTAAAGCAATCATATGAAATTCCAATTCCAAAAGGTCTAACCTCTTTTTTAAGTTTCGTTTGGAATCTACTCATAGGAATCCAATCGTATGAAATTTCTACATATCTTTCCTATGAATCAAAGAGAGTTAAAGAAAAAAAATCCTTTGGAATCCCATTCCTCCAAAATTATTTTGGCATTCCTTTAAATCAAATTACTTTGTCATTCCTTTAAATCAAAGAGGCCCTTCTTCGCCACACGAGTGGCACACAACTTAATATATATGTGTTTTTAAAGTAAAATAAAAAAAAGAGGCCCTTCGTTCGGCATTCCTTTTAATCAAAGAGGCCCTCCAAGAACACCAAAGTCCACAAGGCCGCATGCACCCACGTTCTACACAGATGATCAACTGATCATGTCTATCCAACGAGCAGCCACGCCCACGTTCCATACGGCATCACCCCGATCTGTCCAAGGAGGCCTCACGCGGTGCGGCCACGCAGGCGCACCGCCGCCTCTGTATGTAACCCGCCAACGTGCCGGCCGGCTCGACACGAGAAGAAAAAAAAAAACACCGAATTTCGCCGGCTGGTCACTCGACAGCGTCACATCATTCGGTTCAGGCCTGCACGCTTTGTACACTTCGGGGATCGGGGATCATATGCATATCTTGAAGATAATACTCCTAATAATTAGTTAATTTCTCTTGGAGATATGTTACCACAGCTAAAGGCGACACCGACACAGTACGCCACGTCTTGCGTTGAACTCTCTCTGCGGAGACCACCTTTGCAGAGATCGAGTTCACTTGCTGCCGTACGGCAGTTGCTGCAATACGCTTGCTAATGTGTATACGCATGCTAAAGGACGGAGGAAAAAAAGAACAGCAGAATCCTCCGGCATTCATCTTACTACACATTAATACAGTTCAACTAGCCCGACACGGCCGGGGCGATCTCGTTAGCGGCCGCCTCGAGCACCTCCTTGGCCCTGTGCGCCAGCTTCTCGCAGATGTTCCTCGCGATCCTCTTCTGGAATTTGCTCCTCTTTACCCACTCGATCCCCACCAGTATCTCGCACCGGCTGCCTCTCCCCACCACCTCCGCCTCCGCCTCCACTCTGCGTATATTATTCCTCAAATGCACCTGCATCAATCAACAACAAATCACACACATCAACACACAGTAATATCAGCATAACCCCACTGCCACCCACTTGCCTTGCTTAACCACTCCTCACAACTGCACCACAAAACTAGAAGAAAAAAAAAGTAGAATGACGACATAGAAATGGTGTGTTTTTGTCATTTGTTGGTACCCGGAGGAAGTCGCCGAAGGGGACGTTGCGGAGAGTGATGACGTCGTAGAGGGTCCAGCCGTCGGCGGCGGCGTCATCGGAGGGGAGCCTGAGCTGTGTGCTGACGACCTCGCCGCCGAAGATGGACATGTAGCGGTTGAACTTGTAACTGGCGTGCCGCTCCAGGACGCCGGGACGGGCGTGCTCCCACGGTGTGGCGGCGTAGTCGAGGCAACCCACCTTGGCCATGGTCTTCGCCTCCAAAGGGCCTCCGTCGAACACCCCCATCAGCAAATCCGCCTGCGATGCAAACAAACAACAGAGAACTGAAGGGATCAGGGAACAAAAGCATGGTGACAACTAACAAGCATGGGTTCAGATTTTGGAATCTTATAGCATTGAACTATAAGAAAAGGATTTTGAGAGATCGTACAAAATCTCACCGAGATGCGTTTGAAAATTTTTGGACTGATTTTAAATAAATTTGAATGAAATTCGACCAAATTTAGAGAAATTCGAATGTTAGCTGTTTTCAAGCTGTTGGGAAAGAAATCCGGAGGGGCCAATGTTCTGAAGTATGCTGACAAGTGACAGGAGTAATTAAGTGCATGAACACCACTACTACAAAAAATAAAAGTATCCTGTAACTTAACCAAACATTTGCAAAAGAATAGCAATGTTGTAATGATAACTTATCTAGTCTCTTTCACAGCAACAGAAAAGGCATCGTTGCCTTAACTTGCTGGCTAATATGGAAGGAAAGGAATAATCGCATTTTCAACAACAAGATGAAGACGGCACAGCAGCTGTTCTGTGAAGTAAAAGAAGAGCTCCTAGTGTGGAAAGAGGCAGGGGTGCTTAGAGGCTTTGATCGTTTTATGTAATAGCAAACTTATGCCTGAACGATGCTTAGTTCTGGTCGGTGACTAAGCGGGCTGTTGTTCCGACCCTCGACAGTATAATGTCGTGCTGTAAACTGTAATACCCCTTCAAAATCTTAATAAAATTCAGTCAGCCTCCTTCGGCCGACCCGGCCGAAAAAAGAAGAAGAAAAGAACATATGCAATCCTATTAGCAGAAGAGAACCAATGAAGCGCAAAACTCTAAAGCTGTACTCGGTCCGTGACTGATCTCCTTTCTTCTAATATATCCGGCATATTTCATGCCGTAATTTTCCTCAAAAAAAAAAAAGAAGCGCAAAACTCACATCAACAGGCAGCTCCAAAGTGTACTCCTTTGATAGCGGCACATCTCCAATGCTTAGTACAGACTGAATGTCACTAAGATCGACGTAGTTCTCATCTTCTTGATCTTCTTCTAGTTTAGCCCTGTGTTCAATAGCGGACGACTTGGTTTTCCATAGTCCAGTTATTGTCCTAACAATATAGGATAGTAGTTTTCTCATCAGAGAGATTCGCCATATCTTAATACTGGTAGTGATTAAAGCAAGGGAGACGCCCACCTGTTAGCCTTGCTAAATGATGCAAAAGAGTGGAACTGAAATTTCAACCGTCCTTCCTTATCTTGAGACTTGGCACCGTGCTTGGCGTCGAGTCCCCGACCACTCTTCAAGATAAACAACAAAGATGGAGTGCCTACTGTTGTGAAAGATGGAGGCAACACTTCAATTTCCTCGACGTCTTCCCACAGAAAGAAGAATTTTGTTTTATGTCCAAACAAATTGGCATAGAAACCAACTATTCTGGCTGACAGAAAGAGTCTCCCCTGCACCAGCATTCTAAAAATTACTAACACCTTTCAAAAAGAAGATACTAATATCACAAATATAATGTCAATGACCTGATGATTTCGTATTTTAGTGCTCCAAAAGAAGACATAAGAGTGGTATAAGATGATATTGGAATATTAATTAAAACGATATTTTCAAAGTAAAATCCTATGAATGCTTTCATATCATATCAACTTCTATGTGCTGATTGTGCTCCAACCGAATTCTCAACATAGACAAGGGAATAAAGAACAATCATACCTGCAATGGCAATTTCCTTTTCAAGGAGCAAGCATAATCTGCTATAAGGAATTCTTCGTGTGGTAAACCAAAAAGCTTCTGGAACGTTGAATTTCTGTGAGGTGACTGAACATGTAACTGCAATACCGATATGAACATTGCATCATGAAGAGGCCTATTTATTACGCTTAGCAGGTATCCAGGAACAAGTTCATCGAAAATTACCTTCTTGCCAACTTCCTTCTCCATCTTACTTAGGTACTCTCTCATTGATGTCTCAGGTCCTTTTGTGTTCTCCAGAAATATTCTCAAATGTAACCTACTCTGACAAGTCTGAGCTAATTTTCCTTCAAGTGGAACCCATATATCTGCTAGTTCGGCTGATGTGTGTTTAAGGAAGTTAATTTCAGCATGTCCCAGTGAAACGGCCAGATCAAATGGTCCATCAAAATTGAAAACTTCAATATCCAATGTAGCAGGCGGTTCTTCCATGGCATCAAACTCCATTATCTCTGCAATGTTCATTCAGTTTGTCAAAATAATAAATCAAATAAATCTAGGAAATTAATGAAGTAATGTGTGAAATCTATTACCATTCCATTGAGGGTCATGAGTCTGAAGTTGCACAGAGCTTGTTCTTGTTATGCCGTTACAGCTGAACACAACATAAGGATCTACGGAACCGCAAGAAACTGGTGGCAAGCTTGTGGCCTCTAGCAGAGCTACAGTTAACAACCAACCATCGCCATTTGCTTTAACCCCATGATCACTTCCTGTGACATAGTTAGTCAGTTATAACTAGGTCAATTTGAAAGTCTAGTGTATATGAAACGCAGTAAATACACAACGAGAAAAATAAACATACCTCTCTGTACCCTTGCCTCTACAAAACGAGATATCATACTCAGTAAACGTTCTAGCTGAAGAACTAGTATGCCAGCTGTGATCAGCTCCCCAAATGTATCAGGTAAATCAAGACCATTGAACTCAAGACCCATAAGTGGTCCTGGTCTTGACAAAAGGATATGTACAAGAACATAAAATGCCATTATCACTGCAGAGATGACAGTAAAATTGCAAAAATACTTGTAGGCAAGTTTGACATCTGACGGATGATCAGTCTGGAGAGGTGCCAATAATTGCTCTTTATCCATCCCAGCAGAATCGGCAATTTTCACATGCCGAGACAAAATTTCTGCATAAGTTTCAAAATTTTCTTTCAGCCCATCCCGAACACTCCCTTCAATCATACTTTTCATCATAGTGCTTTGAAGGAACTCTACATTGTATGATACAGTCAGATGTGTCATTTCTTCACCTGATGATGACTCAGGGTAGTGAATTATTTTGTACAGCAAAACAACCTCAAAACAATTTCCAAATGGAACCTCAGGAGTACGAACGCGAGTCATAATCACAAAATTCTTTCCATCTGCTTTAAGATATGTTTGCTCTTCAATAGTTTTGACTGCTTTCATGAATTTTGTTGCACCTTTGGTGTATTGACATGTCCTGGTTAAGCCAGGAGGATTCTTGTTGTTCCATGTCCATGACTGCTCCTCATAGTCGGTAGTTCCTTGCAACTCACGCAACTCTTTGGAGAACTGAGAATCAGGTCCGAAGACAAGAGAGTTCAAATTCTTTGAGTCCACAAGATATGTGTGATCAAACATGACACCGCCACCAAGATCTTCTGGCATGTCAGGTGTGCTTCTAGACTTCATGATTTCCAGAAGTTCTTCAAAGCTTGCATCTGGAACCATTCGTTCTATGTCACTTGTGCCCTTTGCTGTTGCTGCACTAGGCTCTATCAGATCATCATCTTCAGAGTTGAAATCGGAATTTTCTTGTGCTGAACGGTCAGAATTTTCTAAAGAAGATTGTTCAATAGCAAAACTCCCGGGAGAATCAACCGTCCCACTGTTGGAACTTGAATGTTCCCAATTCATCGTTCTCTCAAATTCAACGTCGGTGTCACTCCTAGAGCTTGAACAAGGAGATGAGTGGATGACAGTATTGTCGCTGTTTTCTCCATGCAGTGAATAGGTGAGAAGAATTTTCCCTGGTAGAAACCCAAAATAAAAACAATATCAGTAAATCATTCACCCAAATGATGACAAATGCAACTACGTGAATGTATATACAATCAAAACTAAGCCGTTCCCAGCTGAAAACAGAGGAGTAAACACGCCGCAGTACCGTAAACTGAAAAAAAACGTTTAATTATCCGACGAGCACTGAATTTCATCCTGATTTCCTGCACGGTAATAAGACTAGTACACTTGTTGACAGCTCCCTAGATCCGCAGTTGTTGAGTCGAAGTACTCGTAACTCTCAGAATCCTATATGCGCATTGCTAATTATGTTTCCATGCCTAATTTAGGACAAGTGCTGGGAAGTCCTGAAGCTGAGCACGGACGGCTACATGATTACTGTGCAAACAGAAGAGTATGATGTTGCTGCTTAGCACGCGTCTCAGTAAAACGACAGCCGTGAAAGATACGTCGTCAAACTGCCCCGCCGCCCGTCGGCCCGTATACCTTCGAGTCGCGGACTGTCTTCGAAAGCTACTGAATTTTCATTCCGTAGTAACAGGCTAACAGCATGTTCTGTCAAAAAAAAAAAGGGCTAACAGCATGCTAATCTTGATCCCTTACTACGAGCTTGCGTGCGGCATTTGGCAAAAGCGAACAAAAACACTGATAGCTTCACCAAAAAGTCGGCCGAAGGGAAGGGATAGATTAACCGAAAGCAGTCCGGGAGAGAATCTATCGCACGTCATTTACTTCGGTAATCAAACAACCAAGCTAGAGAAAGAGAATGCGTGTACGCACCGCAATCCGCCGCGTCGGAGGCGCCGCCCGTCGACTTCCGGCGCCGGAGCCGGTGCTTGGGCTGCAGCGTCAACCACGTCGGCGGCACGGTCGTCCTCCTCCCCGCCGCGGGGGCGGCGGCGGGCACCGGCAGCTTCACCCTCCCCACCACCTCCCCTTTCCCGCCGCGTCGCCTCACCCCCACCTCCACCGCCTCTCCCACATCCACCTCCAGCACCAGCTCCTCGTTCCACTCCGCCGCCGCCGCCGCCTCCTCCTCCCGCGCCTCCACCTCCCGCGTCCGCGCTCTCTGCCTCCCCGCCTTCGCCCTCACGTAGTACAACCCGCCGCCGCCGTGTTCCGGGAGGCCTCGCGCCTCGACCACGTACAGGTAGAGCCGCATGCCGCAGTGAGATCGATCGATCGATCGATTGATCAAGCGGCAGGCAGTGGGAAAGGTGAGGTGGTGGTTCGTTCGCGGTGGAGTTTTAGTAGTAGTAACTCGGTGAGCGAGCTGTGGTGGCTTGGGGCATGGTGGTGAGGTGGTGACGTGGGAGGGGGGAGAGGGCGAGGGGGCGCGTGGCGGGGGAAGAGGCGCGACACGCGGTGGCGCGGCGCGGCGGGAGAGGAAAATTGCGTGTGGGGCGGAGGCTGTCAGTGGGTGAGAGCCGACGACTCGGGCCGTCGGGCGGAGGTGGGGGGGAGTCGCGGGCTTTGAATTCTGGTTCCGTTCTTCTTCTAGAGCTTCCCGCTCCTTGGGTCGTGGCATGTGGCACGAGGCAGCTTGCGCGGTTGTGCACTTGTGCTACGGTGCTACCTCGTCGTCCAAAGGTGGTCGTCTCCAAGGGACGGACTCGCCGTGGTGACGTTAAAAACACATCACGGTACCATAGGCAAATGCAATTAAAAAGATGTTCTCCGCTAAATTCAAAATCCACACTAGCATACATATTAATTTGAATTTTGCAGTACATTATTTGAAAAAGCTCTAAAAATACATTTGAACTGCACAATAGTGCAGACACGTGTACTTTAATACACCCGTTTCCCACTAGATAAATCATAAAAGTGCAGCGAGTAAATTCAAAATATAATATATATTTTCACACGAGAAATATACTGCACATACATAGTTTGCATCATATGATATTTTTAATTAAATGTACACCACGATATTTTTAATGTAATACATTATTTTATACTGTATATTTAAAAGATTTTCAGAAGAGCTTTGATACATCTTTTTTTTGAAAATTATATGATATCAAAACATAATAACTATTACGCTACTGCTTGTCTGTTTGCCGTAAACGGTGTCGGACGCGTGCCCCACAACTCCCATGCCCACAGTGTTTTTGGAGAACCGTTACACGTGTGCGGGTGCGCCGTTAGATCTTGATGACGATTGTTAAGATCTAACGTGCACCTAGTTCTTTTCTGGTAACGGTGATGGTGAACCCCAATCATATATTAATGGCTTGGGGGTGGGGTGAGTAGGATGGGGATCACTTGTGCCTTAAAGGGATGGCTAGCGCAGTGGCTGAACTGGCTGTAGGGGTCGGACACGGGAGGGCACACGAGGCGGTGGTGACGTCGTGGGAACCATAAAAATGAAGGCCGGTGGTGGGTAGGGTAGGCAGCCAGGGCAGCCATCATTGACGACGACTCTGGCAGTGGTGGGAAGACCGAAATGGGTCAGGCTCGGAAGAGGGAGGCAACTGGGCCACTTGTGAGCATTCCCAATGGGAGGAGTTGGCCCAAGACAGGGATGGACAACCCGAGAGGGAGGAGGAAGACCAAATGAGAACAAGAGAGGAAAGGAAGAGGGAGAGAGGTTTGGTATGAAAATTCAGTTAAAATTCGATGAGACAAATTAGAGCATGAAAAATATAATAAAATAATCTAAAGCTCATTCAAATTCCACATCGACATCTTTTATTTTTTGACTATTTCTTTTAAGCTTTTAACTATTAAGTGTTTCATTTAAATTATATTTTTACTGAAATGATTTCTCATGGGGCGAAACAGTGGGACAAGTTCTAGTACATGGGACACACTTGCTAACAAGGACAACGGGGAACTTTTAATTCTATTAAAAATTTAACTTATAACAAGAAACCTTTGTCATCAACATGTGATGTTTGTTGTCTGGCCTCTTACGGCAAAATAATGTTCGTCACATGATACGGCATTGGGCTAGTTTATGACGGTTTCTAGTGGGTCTCAGTAACCAAACCTCATTTTGGTCACTATGCCAGATCACACTACGTCTAACGTCATATTACGAAATGACATTATGATGAATTGGTCCGATTTCACGAGAAAAAGGTCACGGAAGGTCATATTTGTTGTAGTGCATTGCCGCAGGAGGCAGGAAAGGAGTGAGAGGAAGGGAGAGAGCGAGGGGAAGGGGAGGGCATGAGTGGACTGGCCGGCACGTTTGACGCTTTCCAGCATCAGCGAGCCTGGACGGTATGCCCTAGCTAAGGCCATTGACAAACAATGCAATTGATACATATTCATACAAGGTGAAAAATATACTGAACTCTAAATATTATTATTTCACAAGACCATAGGTTGAAGCATGTAGACGTACTACTGGGAGGGACAAGAAGCCACTAATAATTAAGGCTGCCTTCGTTTCAACTAGAAACGATGGATCGACAGATTAGTGCCGATACCCCTTGGCACGCTTCCCAATGTGTATAAAAATGTGTTTTTTTGAAAATTTTTCTACATGAAAGTTGTTTTAAAAAATAAAATAATCCATTTTTAAGTTTAAAATAGATAATACCAAATTAATCACGTGCTAATGATGTTTCTCGTTTTACGTGCCACCACTATTCTTTTTTGCCAACCTTCTTTCAGCGGCATTTGAACGCAGGCTAAGAGGGACAAGATCTTAGCTACTTCACCTCAGTAAACAATCTGTTGCACCATTTCAAGTACCTATCAAACGTAATCATGCAAAAAAAAAACTACAGCAAGATGTGAACTCGCTCCTAGCTGGTATATATTTTGATATTGACGAGAATTATATACCACATAAATCATGTATTTTGCTTTTACATAGCTTCACACATGCACAATATTCACTGGGCATCGACGATGAGCTACAAGATCAAATTGATGATGGGTTACGGGCCACGCTGATTCCGAAGTCCAGTATCTCCTGACATTTGCTCCAACTTACAAGATATGTGCGACTCGGCCAGTCCATTTCCTATATGTATGGTATATATATGGTTGGAATGATAATCAAGTATAGATTCACCTTCAACAAATGGCTTGTCATTTTGATTTCCCAATAAGGAGTAATGGACAAATCATCGAAGATTGCTCAAAAGCCAAACAAACACTCGAGTCTTCTCTTTTTTTTTTTTTTTGAGAAAGCACAAGTGAGTCTTCTCATGAATTCACTTCTTGATACATTTGAGCTAGCCTATGTCCAGTAAACTCCCAAAATACTTTTCATTCCCAACTAGTAGGGTTGTTCCTAGTATAAATATCCTCATTTTACTTTTCATAATCTGAAATACGAACCCTTTTTGTTAGCTAAGTGCTAATAAATTCAGAGAGTGATTTGTACCCCTTTGCTCTTGTAATTTTCTTGTGGAATTACAGAAGTGGCGTTTAACACCCCATAATTGGTGCCCATGCTCCCTTCAAGGTTTGTCCTTGATTGATTGCAGGTTATGTTGGCTGGTAACTTAGAGTGTGATTGGGCAAACCGTCGATTCAGGTTGCTGTAATAGAGACGGTGGTTGGCTTCGAGTACGATCATCAGGTTGCACTTACCTTAGGCTGTTTGCAACTAATTATCTTGGTCTCTTTGAGGCTACTATCGGTTCATGATCCTACATACTTCATGAAGATCGAGACACCACCTATGTCTGGGTTGTATCATTGGACGTTGGCATGCGGCAGCGGGGGAGTGCACAGTGGCCAAAGATGGTGGACGGTGTCGGCGTATCGGCGATGATGCGAGGGCATCATGGAGGCAAGCGCCAAGCGGGAGGGAGAGGAAGAGGGTCAGGGAGCGCTGTTGATGTGTATTGGCGTCCATATTTTAAGTACATTGAAAAACGTAAAATAAAAATTAATAGTAGTTATTTCAAAACTTCTACAAATGAAAGAAAAAAAATCACGGTTTTGATCTCCTATGAGTTAGGAGGAACATTGACAGTTGAGAATTGAGATCAATAGTTCACGAAGTTTTGGGTGAACCATAAAAAATCACAAATAAATACTTAGGGCCTGTTTGGTAGAGCTCCACTCTAGTTTTACCGTTCTCTGGAGCTAGAGTTCAACCAAACGTTTTTAGATCTAAAAAAATGTGAGCAGAGCAGGTGGAGTGATCTGAAAAAATAAATTAGAGGCAACTCCACACCACCCTCCACTCACAGAGTGTTAAATAATAGATTCATACGTGTCTAGATTCACATACAGAATCGATGTATAATTGGCAAAAATCTATGGGTACAGAGCCGACCAAGTCACTTTGACCTCTACAGTAGCGAAGTCAAAGTTTCGTCGGTCACTGGCAGAACCATGCGCTGTACTCCTAGTCCTAAAGACAAACTCACCCATATGATCGGACGAGCCAGCACCAGCAGCAGCATGCGCTTTGATGTGTAGAATCAGGTCAGAATCCAAGCTCACAGCAACCACGAATCTATTCAGGGCGCAGGGCTTGTCAACGACGCCACGAAAGAGCTTGATCTCCTGGCCGGCAATCTTAGAAACAAATCCAGACACAGACAAGTCGAGGCCGCCATCGCCATCGCCATGCTGCGCCACCGCCGAAAGCTGCTGGATCCATACCTCTACAGTGGCCTCCACGGCTCTGGTGAGGAGCGCCCACGTTATGTCCACTGCCCCGCCACCGCCGCCCCTGATGCGGTAGGCGGCTGGCTCGTCGATGCAAGTTTTCTCACTGAAAATGGCGACCTCGTCGATGAGCGGCAGGTATCGGTCCTCCTGATGGTGAGATTCCAACTTGATCCTGACGTCATACTCGAACAGCACGCGAGCCTGCATGTTGACGCCTCTCATGGGGCCTGGCAGGTAGATGAAGGGGTCCGACTGATGCTGCTGCATGACGAAGGGATCGTCCCTGCTGTGGTTGAGGACGTAGTTGCGCTGGGGATCCATGAGGTCCCGGACGGCCATGAACCTTAGAGCTGAATGGGCCGGCCGGCGGTGGCCGCCGCTCTTGGTAGCTTAGCGAGCTTGACGGAGAAGATCTGCAGCATGGGGCCACCCACGTGTCGTCCGCAGGCCATGGAAGTCAGCACGCACTCGGCTGTTGGATGCGTCAGACTCATCGGCTGCATGGAAGCTGATCGATCCATGATATTAGTTGATTAGTTGGTATAATAATTAATGATGAATAGTGGAAGTGAAAAAAGAGAGAATAAAACACAAATAGAGGACATACTGGTGGAATAAAACAACGGTCAAGATAAAAGAGTGATTTTTTGAACCATTCATGCCTATCTTTCTTTCCACTAGCTATATCCTTTTCTTTTGGATAGAAGAAACAAAATCTCAACAAAGATAATACATCCTGACAACACAGTAACCTTTTCATCACGTTGCCCCAACAAAGAAGATACTATCTGTTTTCCCTAGGCAAGAACCAGCAATAGACCAAATCAGCTCATTATAATTTCCCATGGATAGGAAAAAAAAACACCGTCAGTTAATGTTCCTGTTGCCTCATTAGCTATTATTCTCTGCATCAATTTTTATTAAAATCTTTGTTTTAGTTTTTATTTAGTGGGGTCTATTAATAAAATTATTTATTTGAAAGGTTCAAAAATAATTAAAAAATCACATCATGTACGGATTTACCATACCATTGTATTTACCATAGAATCGGGAATAATATGCGATGCGAAGAGGATATTAAGATGAAGGAAGCTACTTACTCTCGCTGGTATCTTGGAGCTTGAACAGCCATCGGAACATGTCAACCCTGGGTTCGTAGAGAGATCCATCACCATGCTTGCTTCCCGGCATCACCACCACCGGGTTCACGTCGTCCTCCTCCATATCATCTTGATCTTCAAGGAGATCATCATCACCTAGCATCGCCACTTCTTCAACCGCCTTCCTTTTCCTGTCCCCCGACTCAACGTTGGCGTCGCCTCTGGTCTCCATGAGAATTGTGTGGAGGCGGGCGCTATCTCCACCGATCCTAAAGCTCAATTTGTTATGCTGGGTTTGGTCGATCTCTGTTTGATTCCCTTACCTGCTGTTGGATTAGTATATATGATGCAACGACCCTACCCGGTCCGATTCGGATTCGATTCCCTTCGTCTAAAATGAGGAAGATCTTATCTTTATCTCTTTATCCCTTCTTTCTTTACCTTATTTAAACGCCTACACAATCCGGTTTGGGCAACACGTCAGCCATATATTAGTGGGTCTAGCACACGCTGACACGCGTGCGTATTGGACATGCATTTTGGAATCGTTCAAAACACGCGAAATCAATTTTGGTGCGGAAACAATCGCGGGAATTGGGGATTGGGCACGCGTGGATCTTGGATGTGGCTTTGCCTGCTTGCTCCCGATGCATCGGAAGTGGAGTATTTCGTTCTTTGACGGTGGATCCTGCTCCTGCATGCAGCTTTCCATCCGATAACTTTCAAGAGAAAGAAAATCAACTAGGGGTGTTTGGTTCCTGCATCCTCCTGAACCAGTCTGCGGGATGCAGGGACCGGTTGTTTGGTTGCCTGCTCACCTGGTTGAGCCAGGCTCTGCCCATACACGAGGCACCCCGTGGCCAGGCTCTGTGGGAACGAGTGAATCGGCCGTTCCTGTCGGGCCTGACTCGTCTAATGACTCTATTAGTGTATGATTAGTGAATATCAAATGATATTAACATATTTTAAAGATGTTTAAGACATAGTTAGGATAAAATAAGTACTTTAGGAGTGTATTTGCATCAAATGAAAATAAGCCAGGCTCGGCCAGCACGCGAACCAAACATGCCCCTAGGGACTCTCAGTCAGAGACACCGCTATGGGCTTCCATGGGCAGCTAAAGAAAATCAACTTAAAAGGGGCGCTAATCTGGAGCCGGCCGTAGCATGGGCTCCCATGGGCAGATGGGCTAGAGCCCGCATGCAGCCGAGGGAGCGTTTCGTGGGTCCCATCAATTCAAAACACCGCCGGGATCCACTCCTCCAGATCCGTTTTTCTCTCATTTCCCCTCTCCTCCCGATCCGTTCCTGGCGCCGGCGCCGACGCCACGCGTTCCCCTATCCCCTTTCGCCGACGCTACGTTGGGGCCACCCCCAATCGCCGCCGCAGCCGGTGCCGTCAAGCGGGCGCGGCACCGTCCCCACGCGCCGCAGTCGAAGCCATCGAGGAGCAACGGCGATTGGTGGCGCCACGACGGCGACGAGGAGGAGGGGGGAGTCGGCAGGGTAGCCTTGCTCGGCCGTCGAGGCCGCCACGTGCGCAACAGCGACCGCGTCCACCTCCATCCTCTCGAAGGCCTCACGTTCACTTCTGCCTCGTCATCACTCCGTTCGCTGACGTCCCGACGCCGCAGTGTCTCCTGCCAAGGTCGCCGTCGCGCCGATGTGGTGGGTGACAGAACTCCTGAGGTGGCCGCAGCTTGTGAGTCTGGAGCAGGTGCAGAGGGGATGCCTTTAGATGAATGTATCGACGAGTAAGAGAGGAGAGGAAGGCGGCCATGGCCGTGCTTTTGATTGCTGCAATGACTTCTCTGCGAGATTAGTGATCATAATTTTGCAGAAATTCTTCACAGTTCTTTCTTAGTTTTGGTAGGATGCGTTACATGATGTATAGGAATGGTTTCACGGTGGAAAGGAGTCGTGTTTAGGTGAAATATTCAGAAACATTTAGTTGTTAATTTAGGTGAGGTACAAGAGTATTATAGGACTCTAGCTGCTGCTGCACCAGCGCCGCCGCGGCGACGTGATGATGGTCGACCTATCACCAAGAACACCAAGAATTCTGCTGATCCGTGTACTGCTCCACCCCATCCGACTGACGCTGCTGGAAGAAGCTCGGCTCGTCCATCACCAATCGCCAAAAACACCAGAAAACCATGGATTGAGGTCACGATCCACCACAAGACCAACTGAGTTTATGTTCATTATATTCAGTTTATAGCAACTCTCCTATTGAACTTGCTCTAAGCCAGCTCCAATTCTTCAGATAGGCATTTGCAGCTGAAACAGAAAAGGAGCAAAACAATGCATCTTTGAAACCCATCCCCTCGGTCCTTCCTGCTGAACAACAGTTTTTTCAAAGATGTACAAACTTTTGGTTATCAGATGAGTTACATTAGTTCATTCCTCAACTATCCTTGAAGGTGTCATAACTACAAAATTGAGTGCCTTACACTGCAAGATTTTATTTTTTTTTGAAACAAGATCATTCAGATTTTATAGAACACATATAACGTTTTACATACTTCCGACATACTGATTTTTAACAGAGCTTGTGGTCACAAAACACTGCACATTTAAGTTTCCAAAGCTCTAGCTGCTCGGCCGTCCATGGGCTGAACCCTCTCTTTGTTTGGTTTTTTGAGCAAGAGCGTCAACCCAAGTTGTTTTGCAGGGTAAGTTGGAGAGACCAAGAGAGAGCCCAAGGTATTTTGCAGGGTAAGGCGAAGACAGAGCAGGGCAGTGCAGTAAGGCCATTTATTGCAGTTGATCTTTATGCCTTTCGCCTGATGGCTCTAGGCCTCTAGCATCCAAATGCCAGGCTTCCGTTTGGCTTGCGAGACATCCAGTCCCAACGAGTTGAGGTGAGAAATCAAGGCATCTAACTTTCCTTTCTGCATCACAGAAAGCAATATTGTTAAATAGAACATGGATGTATATGTGAAAAACCACGGAATAACGATTTAAACTTACATCATTGTTAGCAGAATCAAGCTATTGCCGAAAGACTTCTGGAGCTTCCGGAGGTCCTCCAAGTCCACCGCCTAATAATCCTCTACGTTTTTTGCTCTTCCTTTCCTGAAGCGATATTGACTCATCACTAGAAACCCGTTTCCGCGCCCCCCTGCTTCTAATTGATACAGGATTGTCAGGCTCCCGGTGAATCAGAATGTCACCATCACCGAGACCCATATCTACAGGATCCCATGTAAGTCTTCGAGGGGCTGGATCCATAGGCGTATGCTGAAATAATCCGTTGAAGTAGCCATCTACATGCAGATAATGGTAGACATCGATTAACTGGTCCAAGTTTGTAAGTGCTTTGATTCCACAATCTTCAGGCATGTGGTCACAATCATCCAAAGACCTCATAGTTTGTTGGCTTATGGAGCTCCAATTGGTGATCGCATCAGTGACCCAATCCTCTTCATGTCTGAAATTGATGTTACCCATGAGGGCAGAACAATGTCTTCTACACGTTAGCTTGCACTTTGACTCCATTAGAAGAACCGCAAAGTATCCAACATGAGACGCAAACCCACGAGGATCCCTGCCATTAGTCGGTCCATCATAATCACACAGTGCATCAAAGTGTCTTCGGGTAGCATCCAGATTTATCATGGTGCTTTCGGTGCCATTCTGAGAAATCGCTCTGTGATTCCCATCGAAGTGCAAGACCTTTGTATGAGCACTGTCCATGTACAGCCCTTCGATTTCTTTAGACAAAACCTGAAAGTAGCCTTTATCTGTGCAAAAACCAATAAGCCAGGCGGTTCTTGCCATAATCACAAACGTCACGTGCCGATTCGTGTACCGAAGTACATAGTAGAATGTCCCTTGTAAAGCGGTGGTGTAGATTAGGCTGTCACCATACCGGACTCTAAAACCAGAATTGCAAAGCTGCCAGTACAGAAGATGGGCCTGCGAGCTCAAGAAATCATTTGCAACAGTGATTTCGTCCCCATTAAGCGAATGGGTGACAGTATTCTGCGCAGAAACAAATTGCAGAGTTTAGATATGCATTATTCCCCTATTAAAGACCATACACTGCCCATATAAAAATCAAAGATATCAAAACTGTCGGGCCTTGTCTACTTCTTTTTTTCTCAAAAAACATCACATAAAATCTTTAAACACATGCATAAAACATTAAATATAAATGAGAAAAACTAATTGCATAGTTTGTATGAAGAAACTAATTAGTCCATAATTAGCCATAACGCTATAGTTTCTTACCTGTGCTAATGATAGATTAATTAGACTTAATAAATTCATCTCGTGGTTTTCCGACAGATTAATTAGTTTCACATCCGATCAAACATCCCTGTTCCTCGGCGGCTTGGCTTCTACCCAAGCCGCTCCAGCCATCTCCCCTGTACCCACCCATTCGTCTGCCATCGCCAGCAGCAGTTAAGGCTGGCCCAGGAGTGGTTCCACTACGTGGGCTTTTACGCTGGGCTGGGTGTGCTGTGCTACGCGGATAGGTGTGTGGGCCAAGCCCAAGACTGGGGTCATGGCCGTGGCTCAAGGAGCAGGCACACACAAGTCAGGATGCCGCCAGGAAGAACCGTCTTTGCTTCCAGAAAAACTATTTGTCGAACATATGGGTCCCAACCCCCAACTGCCACATACTGAAATTTCACTACATTTAAATTGAACCTTTTAATTGGTTTCAACTTCAAAAATGGATTTTTTTTTCAATTGCGATCAATTCTTTTTTTTGGTGATCTCCCATCTACCAAAGTGCAAAATCTTGGTTTAGCAGTGTTCTTGCCCTAACTTGCTAAACAGAGATTAACTTATTCACAAAAAATCTCCCAATCTCCATGATGAATTGAGATAAGCACCATAATTAGCTAATCCCAATCTCCATTGCAAAATTGTGCACAGGATAGGATAAACTTACTCGAGGCATGATGCGAGGAGCATAAGAAGCTCGCGCCTGCTTTTTCCCCCTCGTCGAACTCGACGCCATTGTCTTCCGAAAGAATAAGATGAAGCAAAGTTAGGGCAAGAACAGAAACCAAGATTTTGCAAGAACGAGCATGCGATCAGGGGAAGGCGAAAGAAAACCTCAAAGGAGATCAAGATTCTCGTCGGAGCTCCGCGCCGGCAGCGATCTTTCGGGGTCCGGCCGGGCGGCGAGTCGATGAGCTATCAGCGGAGAATCCGGCGGTGGGAAGAGGTCGCCGGCTCGCCGGTCGCCGCAATGGCAGCGACCCTTCGTGTTCTTGGCGGCGAGTCGATCAGCTTTTCTTGAAGGTTCCGGGGGCGGGAGGCGCGCGCTGGGCAGCGATTGTCCGGCCGGGCGGCGAGTTGATCAGCTATCAGCGGAGGATCCGGCGGCCGGAGGCGGTCGCCGGCTAGCCGCAATGGCAGCTATCCTTCGTGTTCCTACCGGCGAGTCGATCGAACAGCTATCCTCTCGAAGGTTCCGGGGGCGGGAGGCGTGCGCGCGGTCCGCCGCGCGCTGGGCAGCGATCGATCGTCCTTCCGGCGGCGAGACGATCTGCGAATTGCGGGATCGCCCCGGTGCGAGAGGCGGCGACCGGTAGGGGATCTTGCAGTTCGATCGTTCTCTGCTCCGGTAGCCCGCGCGTGTCTCGGTTCAATGTACGTAGCCGTAGGATCTTGAATAGGTGGGATCTTGTCAGAGAACTGTATTTCCTGACATGCAACGTTTTGGCCGACGGTTTTCACGTCGGAATGAATTTAGCTGACGGATTCTCCCACATTGCCGGCGTACCTCCTCCCGTCCTCCGTCAGTAAAATTATGGTTTCTGGTAATTAAAGTGGTACTACGTTCTTCGAGGATCAGAGATGAAATCTCAGGCCAGAATGAACATTAGTTTGTACGGCCCGTGGAAAATGATGCGATAAGAGAGTTGTGTATTCTTGAGTCCATGCAAGCCGGCAGGGGCGGAGATGGGCCTGGGGCAACTTGGGTCTGGGCCCTACTCGTGCAAAAAAATTTTAGTACCTATACCTTGAGATTTTTCTGATTTCCCCAAACATTCTTAGCCCAGCCCCACTCGTATGAGGCCCGGCCTTACACCTTGGCCTCCTGGCCTTTTAAACCTCCCGTCTAGCCCAATAAGGCCGAAAATAACAAGGCCCATTACTCCATGTCTCCACTCCACCATTAGTCCATTAGCCCATTAGCAGTTTAGCACTAACCCTAGCAGAGCACAGGCAGGCACGCAGCCAATTCCCCTCCCTCTTCCACTCCGTGCGGGCGGCGACAGGGGTGGCGTGACCGTGACTCCGCGAGCGCGAGGGGCGGCGC
>CM002482.1:13638415-13663197 GCA_000325765.3 Leersia perrieri | reverse complement strand
CTCGCTGTCCGCCGCACGGCCGCACCGCCCACACCCTACGCCGGCGTCGCGAGCCTCCGCGAGCCCACGAGTCACGCTGGATTGGGAAGCTAGGGTTTGACTTCCTTTCCATGCCGCTGAGTCGATGAGAGACAGAGGTTAGGGACCTGTGAACTGGGCTAGAAGACTGGAATGGAGAGCTAGGGTTTTGGCTAGGGCATTTTAGGCCTGCAAGGAGAAACTCGAAATTGGACTAAGAAGTTGGATGATGGGCTGAGGAGAAACGTCCCGCGCGGCCTGCTTGAAGTTGGAAGTTGGGCTGCCTGAAGTAGAGGCTTGCGGCCCAAATAAGTGGGGCTGGATCTAAAATTCTGAGAAATATATATGGACTCCTTCAATACTAACCGGCCCACAAGTAGGGCTTGGGTCCTAGTTGTCCTAGGCCCAGCTCCGCCCCTGGGTTGACGACTTGTCGGACTCTATTGTTCTGGCGATGGGAGGCGTCAGGCATCTATTCGCCGTGCTCGGCGTACGCATTCTAGTTCTGTGGTCGCAGTCGCACGGAGTTGGCTGGCACTTCTCAACTCTGGTTTAGCTTGATATTTAGTTGTCGTTTGTAGGTCACCACAGTTTGTATGGTAGTTTTAGATTATGAAGTTGATAGCAAGACACTTGTGGTGAAGGCTGGGTGAATTAAGCTTCGTCAATCACAAGATCTACGAGTCACTCACGAAGGTTTTCGTGGTGGATAGGATATGCCTGCTACATATATAGGAGTATACTTCTTTGTGTACTGTGTTACTTGCACGTTAGTCGTCTTAAAGGTCATCTCATGCTGCCACGTAGGATTTCTAATGTATAGGTGTTTCACGAAACAATTGCCTCATGAGTTAAAATTTCGGATTACGAGACTGTTGGCGTCTTTTACCGACGCCATTTTTAGACTATTTAAGTGGTGAGTTATACACTAACACACCCTATATTCGCATTCGTCATATTTTGAAGCATGCTGATTTATGAATTTACAGGAAAAGCGACAACACGAACAGTAGGTTAATTTCTGTACAAACTACGATCGGGGGAGACCAAGGATGAAACAAGAAAGTAAGCAACACGAGTAAGATGGGCACGCCATTACAAAATCAAGCCCATGAGAAGCCTAGGTGTTTCCACGACGTCCATTATACTTCCTCCGTCCGACCGTCCCTATATGCAAGGGATTGAGTTCAAATTTTGTCCACAAATCTAAAGAATTTTGAAGTATTATATTTCAAATCAATTACATTACATTCAAATATTTTCCCTCTCTACCCTTAGCAACCACCATACTATCCTTTCCTCATCATTTATTAAGGGGTATTCGAGTCATCTTCTCTTATCTTTAGTCTCACCGAACATCGATCTAGAATCCTTCGTATTGAGTGAGTAGTGTGTCACCCCATTCTTTTGCATTTTTAAGGCTCGATTTAAGCTTAGCTTCTACTCCATCAATCCAGTGCCAATTCGGCAGTTCCTGCCTTCATGGATCAGCTCCCTATCGATCTGGAGTAACCTACATGGAGTACACCATATACGTGCTGGCAAACCATTCTCATATAGAAGATCACTTGACAAGACACGGCGAGCTTACATAAATACGATGAAAATAATGCTCTGTGCCAATTCCAAAGACGATAAAAGAAGTGATTAGTGCCCCAGCTTCTTGAAAAGAAAACGGCATAAAATGAAACTAGACGAATTAGCGGCTGGCCATAAAATTCAGTATGGTTACATTATTACAGAACCAAAAAGGAGAAAAAAATAAAAGGGGTACCAGCCAGCAAGGGTGGTGCTACGCTACAGCCTACTAGTACTGTTGTACTGCGTTGCTCCTAAGTCATAATCCACATGAGCAGAACAGAGACTAACACTCATAAGCTGCACTACATATAACATTACTTCCATATCAATGTACAGTAGACAGTCCAAAGCTGTACGGACTAATATCACTAGTTCCAGGTCAAAGGGGATAATTCACAGAAAGCATTCAGAAGGACATATCATTCTGCACCTGGAGTTGATGATAAACCCAATTCACATGGGCAGGAGGCCTGGTACAGCATTTTAGGACCAAATTGTTTCAAGTGATTAACCAGACAGCTTGTGTTAAGCCTGGAACACAAAGACGGGGTAAAGATAAGATGAAAATATATGAACAAATCAATACCGCACAGCATAGTACACGGCATAATAGGTGAAGCAGCACAACGAAACGCTTACATAATCAGTATTAGGACATCATCTGTTTCCCTTTCTTTTCTTCCTCTTTTTTGTGGAACTAGAAGCCACATCAACTGAATTGGCTGCTGGTGCTGGAGGTGGCGCTGCAGGTGCTACTACTGGTGGTACTGCAGGGGTGAAGGGTGGGAAAACCATCGGGTGTGGGTGCATTGGTACTAAAAACATTCCTTGGGGCATAGTTGCTGAAGCAGGCGCTATAGCCATCATTGTTGGCGCTGCCTGCATTGGTGTAGATGAGGCCACTGCGACTGTACCCACCGGCGTAGTTGCAGATGTTGAGCCTAGTAAGACGTTGTCCCCATCGTCTTTGGACAGTCTTGACGACTTGCCACTTTTCTTACCGGTAGAAACTGGACTGTCTCCAGGCCTTTTGTCTTTTCGAGATTCCTCAAACTTGCGTACCTTCTCTTTGGCTTCTTTCATCACCGACAAAACATACTCCATAGCATCAGGGTCCGTTGCTCCCATTTCCACAATGTCAGCAAAGTATTGGTGGCCATGCTTGTAAAGATTGTCCACTTTATCTTCACGGACATTTTCTGGTTTTGTGCCCTTCCCTGGAGCTTTGATCGCTTTTGGTGAGACAGGAGTTTCCTTAGACTCCTCGGGGCACTTATAGTCCTTCCTCCAGCGATCAAGAATATATTTATAAGGTATCAACATCACAAGCTCCTGTCTCAAGACAGCAAGAGCATGGCTACACAAAATACCTTTAAACTGGAAGGACCTGCAAATACACCACACTTCTTTCTCAGCACTGTTATACATCACTTTGAAGTCATGCTTCCTCTCCTTACCAATGATGGTGACATTGTAAGTTACTATTGATCCATTCCTACTGACTTCAGTGCAAGTCACATTCATTAGCTGCTTCAAATGATCTTGGAATTTCTGAAACATATTTATTGTATATACATTCGCAAATTGCTCCTCAAAGAGCAGACCAGACAAGACCTGAGGCCTTTGCTGAAATGAGCGGAAATCATCATACGCTTCTCGGTCAGACCTAAGCTTCATAGCAGTATCAAACTGTTCAATAAATGTCTTAATTGTGGTTTGTGGTGTAATATATCCATCAAAAAAGGCCTCCAATCGTTCACTTCGGCGGACAGTGGATATACCAGCCCAGAAAGTATCTTTGACATATGCTGGTACCCATTTTGCCCTCTCCTCAAACAAGGTAGTGAGCCAACGATTATCATGAAGGTTATACTGGTTGACCATCTCAACCCATTCCCTCTCAAAATCAGCTGATGTAATAGTGTCATAGACTACCTTTTTCATTCTCAGGCTAATTGCCTCCTTATCCTCAACTCTTCCAGACATTTCAGGAAGCTCTTTCATTATATGCCAAAGATTGTATCTGTGACGAGTATTTGGAAATACCTCAGCAATAGCTTTGACCACCGGTCTCGAATGGGTGGTAATAATTGCTTCAGGCGGTTTGTCATTCATGCATTTTAGCCATTTCTTGAATAACCAAGAAAAAGTCTCTGGAGATTCGTCCCCCAGTAAACCGCATCCCAACAACACAAACTGCCCATGATGGTTGATTCCAAGAAAAGCAACCAACGGAATGACAAATTTGTATGTCAAATAAACTGTATCAAAGCAAACAACATCACAGAAGTGCTGATACGCAGCTCTAGATCTAGCATCGACCCAGCAAACATTCTTGAGCCGGCCTTCATCATCCATGTCCCAGTTATAGAAAAAGTTGGAATTTTGAGCTTGCATCTTATCAAAGAAGACCAGTAGTGCCTCAACATCACCCTCTGCAAATCTCAGCTTCCCAGCCTTGGCTGCTGCTTCAATGGAATAGTTCGATTGAGCGAAGGATTTCACCACAAAGTCTTTGTTTTGGTTGGGTGGCCTGCCCCTGCCAGAGTGAATCTTTGGGTTCAATCTAGTCTTGGCATTGAATGGTCGGTGCTCCCTCTGCCAGTCTGGGAGATCTTTAAAGCACATCATGAATCTGACCATTTCAGGATTGCACGGATGGTTATGCTCCAGCTCAACAAAAACTACTTCCCAGTGGTTCTCATTCGTGTTAAACTTGACTACCATCATTGCTTTGCAACCAGTCTTTGCAACAAGCCTCCTTCTAGCTTTGAGACCAGGCTTAATCCTAGCAATGCCACCTTTGTAACAAACAAATGTTGCACGGTATTTGACCCCATCAACACTATGGGAAGTCCTCTTTGAGACACCAAACCCTGCACGGTAGCCATATTCTAAGTAGAACCGATATGCCAAATCGGCCGTCTTGAAAGTCATGCCAACTTGAGGGCTTGTAATCTCGTGCTTATCCAAAACAACATTGTTGTTTTCAAAGGAAACAGAGGTGTCTCTGACTTGCTGCAGCAGGCTGTTCTTTGCATATTGATCACTATGAAGGGTGTCCATGACATCAGCACTTGGGCAATCAGAATCCTAGATTGACACATAAACCAAACATCCGCAAGAGTGTAAGCATCTTGGAATACCATACAAAACAAATTAAATAGATCATAAACATAACTTGTAATTTTGCTGGTATAACTATTATTTCTTTACTAATGTGACATGGAGGATGCAAATAATTGGTAGCAGCATCTGCAATATGAGGAAACATATTTGGCATGAAATTAAAGGACTGGTAATCTGTAAGATTTTTTTACGCTAAAACTATGCTTCTTTGACTGTTGATTTGGATCAAAAGGCACAACTTTCTTTTCTGCTAACGCGAACGCCGACTTTCCACTCCAGCCATCAATCACCCTATGCCGCTCGTCTCATCCAACCTCCACCCACATGCGACCACATCCCCACACTTGACCTTCCTCCATGCCCCACAGAACCCATCTTCCTCGCACCCGGTGCCCCTCGTTGCCGTATCCTTCCCCGTACCCACTGCCCTCCACCTCTTAACCTCTCATTGCCCCCTTTGTGGTGTCACCAGGAACATGGAACTATGCCACATCCCTCATCCTGTGATCATCATCGCATTGACCCTAGAACTTTGGTAACATAGTCCATATTACCAATCATGTCCACCCTCCCCACACTCAAAAGGCTCTATCAGAGCTGCCAGTGCTCCTACTAAACATCCCATAATTACCAGTTTAACATGAACAACAACATCCAGCAGATACTCCGGTATCAAAAGAGAGCCACATAAAGAGAAAGCGAGGAATTGGACCTGTTTGCCGATGGATTAGCTGGAAGCAGCCCGGAGGCGGCGGATGGCGACGTGTCACCGCGGCAGCCCGTCCATCTTGCTCCTGAGAGGAGGGGACAGGTAGCCACAGGCGGCGCGCGGCGAGGGGGATGAGACGGGAGAGGCGGCGGTACCCGCCTCTGCGGAGAACTGACGCTGGCACCGGCGGAGCGCCGAGAATGGCTGCGGGGCGGGGTGGGCCTAGGGTTCTAGACTTGAAGGGGGCAGGCAGGAAGAGACTGCGGCTGCGGGGGAGCGGAGGCGGAAGTGCGGGAGCGGCGAGGGCGATGCGGTGCTGTGCTGCTGCTGTGGTGGAGGACTTTCGCTGCACGGCGAGTGGGCGTGGGGTTTTTGGCCGCGACGGTCAAGCGGCGGCGCAGGGCGGCGGGGGAGGGGGAGGGGGAGGCGGAGGCGGATACGGCGGTGTGTGCCGTGTGTGTCTGCGGGTAAATGCCGGGATGCGGCGTAGTGAGCAAGTGGTTACCGCTACTCCGAGCCGTTCGCTTGAAGATGGACGGCTGGGATTCGCTCCCTGCTCTCGCTCTCTCTCTCTCCTCTTTCCGGCAAGGAAAACACAAGGTCGAGTCGGGTCGTTTGCCGGATTGCCTGATTGCCTCCGTCTAACCATCTCCACGACCAAAGGGCAAAGTAGTTTCCGGAGTCCGGACCAACTAGCGGCGCTTGAGGTGGATTGCACGGATGGATAAGATTAGCAAGTTGTAGAATTTTTTAGTGTGCAGAATTATCTGTCTAAAATGCCTAGCCTACATTTTCAGTGATAACAAATGTACATTCTATTGTGCATTGATAGATTGTTACTGAAGAAAGCTCTCTGGTCCATTTCAGGCTACTCGAGTCACCAAAGATGTTCAAGGGAATTAATCGATGAGGTACAAATACGATTAAGTAGGATATTACAAGGCTCCTTGTTCAAATGATTAAATATACGCCTGCAATGCTAAATTGCAAACCTAACAAAGTCAAGAGATAAATTTGTTAAGAGTTAAAACAGTTCATTCAATTAACTGCACGCATGCTTCGGCTTCAACCTCAGCATATCCCAAGAATATCAAGTGCCTTGCGAGGTTTCTGATGGCAAAATCAGAACTAAGTCACATACTCATACGGGGTCATGTAATCATGTTCCTTTCCTTGTGACCCTTCGGAACATGTCTTTGATGTTCTTCGACTCTACCTCAGCCTTTTGTTTCTTTGCTGGCCTCCCTTTGCTTGACTTGGTGCTACTATTTCCAGGTTTCTCCTGTAATGACAGAATTGATGACTGATGAGCTTAAAGCACATAAGCTAACGGCTGTAGAAGTCCAAGATCATCTTCGAGGACTCTACCTCAGAGGGGCGGAAAGGTACAGGAGAACTCTCTGCACAAAATGAGGCTTCACTAGTTTTGTTCATGTCAATGATCTCTTTGACATCCAACCTGTGGAAAATGCATCATTCCAATGTGAGAATAGTCAATCAGAAGTATGTAGTGAACTAATAGATCTTCAACATGATCCAAAGATAAGTCTTACTGTAACTTCCTGCAGAGTAGCGTTAACCATGGTTCATCGTTCAGGTATTCGCGGATTATTTGGACGGCATCCTTCACTGTAAGCAAAACAATAGAAACAGTTCCATAAGAACATTGATTTATATTTTTCTTAGAACTCTTCAGTTGTGCTTCAAAAGTATCTCAGAGATTTAATTTCTATACAATTCTTGAATTACAGTTACATAGTTTAAATTATAATGTTCAGAAAGGATTTGATCTATCCCTTTTACTAGAAGAGAAAGGAAATCCACCCACACAAGCAACCACCTTTAAATTACCCAGCCAATTTTGCACTACAAAGTGGATTCACTCATTTAGGTTGCAACATAAATGATTCAATAGGATGTCAATAACACCAATGATCCATTCCAATGGTCAGCTGTTTGTGTATGTGTGAACCAGATGAAAAAACACTCATCAAATAAACTGAAACATAATTTTATTAGAAGCTATATCCTTCTTGTAATATTAAAGTAATACTATTAGATTACAAGAATAAGTTACAGCGACATACATAGTTCTTTTTCTCCTTGGGCAGCATAGTTTTTGCCCAGCTTGGGGAAAACCTCTTTTAGATTGTGTGCCTGTAGAATTATAAGAATAGTTTCGAAATTACAAATTAATAGGTGAGATCAATATGATTCACAATTCACAGGTATGAATATCAAAACAAAAAATTATGCCAGCACATGAACTGGTGTGTACTCAAGAGTCAAGAGTGGTTGCTGCCAAGACAATATTTTTTGTCTCATTTGTGAACAGAATGCAGTTTAGATGAAATGGCAAGGCAATGTAGCTAACACAAGCTACCTTACAGCATAACCAGGATAAGACCTTGGAATCGTCCAGCCTAAAGAACTTCACATTAGCAACTTCTGCAGGAAAGGAAATATCCATGTCAAATAATTAACTAAACTTATCTTATGTGACAAAACACGCAGGAAAGCACTAATGAAAAATAAACACTCATATCCCATAAGTATTTCAGTTCAGCAAGGTAAAGAAGTCGTGAAAAGGCATAATCACAAGGCTGAAGGAAAGTAATGGTACGTAAGATTCCAACAACAATTTGACATAATGTTTAACTACATATACTAGCATTTAACTTCAGAGCAAACATACAAGCCAAACATCTACCTTTAACTTCACAAACCAGTTCAATATGGTTTCCTGCTATACCCATGAGGTGTTGATATCCAGGATATCCTTCGACATACAATATTTCATCCATTTGCCTGAATTTTCCTGGATCTTTACCATTCTGCAGCACAGTGAAGCTGTTAAGGAACCAGTTTTAAAACAGGCAAATATATAGAATCCGAACCTCATACTACAAATATTTTTTTTCTTTGATTGGGCATACCGACATACGTGCAGCTTTCAAAATTGGCAGGAGAATAAAAACAGGATCAACTAGTGTGCAATAGTAGAGGCTGCCATCTGCAAGAAGTCAGGAACAAAAGCATGTAATTAGAAACTCAAGCAATGAAATTTGAAATTATCTGGGATAGATTGTGGTATTTGATTATTAATATGTTGTGTTAGAAAAAAATAACAGCACCCCTTTACCATCATGTTCCATACCGCTGACTCCATATTTTAATTACTTACTAATAAAATCTAAATGGGTAATTTGCAGACACAGGGCAACAAACCCTTTAAAATTGACTTCATATAGGCCACACAATGACAACAATAGGCAAGCCTTGCCATAATGGAAACAGCTATACAAATTTTTGCTCAGAAACAACAACTGCATAGATATGTGTCTGGCATACCTTCACATACATAATCTCCCAAGAACCAAGAGCCAAAACGTTCCTTAAACCAATTGAATTCATGAAGCTGACCGTCGATGAACAGATACCCTGTTTCTTCATCTGTTTGATGACAAGGCAAAGGTAAATGCAAAATGTTGAATGCTGATCATCTACTGTTGAACAAGTATTCCTAAGTTGCCAACAGAGTTAATCACATTTATCTACATTAATAGTTCAGAAATCATACTAAAAACTGAAAACAATAGCAGGCAGGGAAAAGGGCACCTGATTTCGGATGGCGAAGAGACAAAACATTCCCTTGACAATTGGCACCAGAAGGACCTGCAAGGAAAACACAAAATGGGTTGTGACTATACATGTAATGCTCCTCCATGTTAAGCAATGCAGATTCAGTTTTTACTTACCCCCCACTCCCACCCCCACCCCCCCACCACCCACACACAACCAAAAAAAAAGGAACTCCCGAAACCCCAAATTATGGCGTCAGTTTTCAGCTTCCACAATGAACAGGCTTACAATCCGCTGGGCAGTCGCCGCAGAAATCCACCTAGCTCAAAGGAATCTGGGAAACATAAAAGGATGAAACCGAACTGCTACGACCAAAGGCTTACAAATCAGGATGAATCAGTAATCTAAATCGGAGGTCAGAAAAAGGCTGGGGGAAACGGCGGGGCACTCACGAGGGGCGACGAGGACGCGTGGCGGCGCAGCCAGGTCGCCACACCACGACGCCATCGACGGACTTCCTTCTCGGCCTCCTCCTCTCCGATCTCGGCGGCGGCGGTTCACTTCAGTCAGCGCGCGGCTGCGGCCACTGGGTAGATTCTACTGGTTCTGGTTTTTGCTGGAGCCGCGGCTTGGAATGGGTGGGGGATTGGGTTGAGGGGAGAGGGATGGCGCGCGCGGGGTAGGGTTTTGGCGCCTCTCCGGCAATCCCGCGCCGCGAAATGCCCCGGTTTTTTCCCGCACACACTGGCACACAACCTCTCGTTTCGTTTTCGCTTCTGGTCGCGGAAGAGAGGAGGTTGGGCTTGGAGGAAGACGAAAGCCAGGTGTTGGGCCACGCAAGTAAAGCCCAACAAAGCTCGTGAGAGGCCCAACAAACAAACAGCCAGAGCAGCGCGCGACCACACAGTGTACACACACGGGCACGACACGTACGACGCGCGTGCTCCTCCCGGCCAATCGGCGGCGAGGCACGTGCCGTGCGGGGTGACCACTGACAAAGATCCCTCCCACGAGCAACGACGAGGATGTACGGCACCACCGCACCAGCAGCAGCCGCCACCGCTCGCAAGTCGCAACAGCGACAATGGCCATACGTACGTAATCTCGTCGGCGCACCACACGACGTACGTCGCCGATCGATCGAGTCGTTTTCGTGGTGGATCGTGCAGCATGAGCTTCCGTGACAAAGGCGCGCATCCGCAGCCGCGGGCATGCATCCAGCTGTGCAGCACGACGTGCTTCCGTTTGCTCGGTGGAATCATGCGTATCCCATAATTCCCATTTGTCCATATTGGCATGTCAATGTCCAGAAAAACTGAAGCATCTGACACTATATATGACAGTAAACACGCATGCACCTATAAGTGCGTTCTAAGACACGCTCAGACCGTACGTAGAGAGGTAAAAGGGCCTAGCTAACAAGCGCGCACACGCGGATATAAGCTTAACGCTTTTACTACTACAGGTGTGTTCCGATTCAGATTAAACCGGTGCCGGCGGTGCGCCGTGCATCAGGAAGCACGCGTGGTTTTGGATATGGATTAATTGGATTAGCACTGGAGCAAGTGTTACGTACTTGTGCGTGTCCGCGCACACCGTTTTGCATGAGAGCGATCATTCACCAGCCCCTTGGAGCATATTTTATCGTACATGTGAGACGCACTAAGATGATCGCTTGATCAGCAGCTAGCATACGCGCTCCGTCGTTTTCTATATCACGAATCTTTTAGCTAATTATTGGTTTTTTCATTTCGACAGACGACAAATAAAATAAGAATATTCACAGCTTTATTACGAGGCATGCATGCAGGATCGAGTGGCCGAGGCATCCATCAGACCATCACCTTGATATCGATCTAATCATTGCATTATAAATAAATAGGGGGAAAAAACAAAATGGATCGGAGCAACACGACTAGTAGCATTGGATTCCTACATGACATGGCACACTGCGTGCGCTGATCACAATTCACAAAGTGGACCGCGCGCGCGTGTCGTTCTCATCCTGGCAAGTTTGGAGATCGACTTGGATCAGTGACATTCTTACGTCGTCGGGCCCTTTCGAGAAAAGAAGCGGAATATTTTACGATCGTACGCATCGTTCGTGAACGCATCATGATGTGGTTTTTTTAATGGGATCTTGCTTTGGTCTCTCCGGAAATGGAATGCCATTTGACGCCTGGCACGTCAGCTTCCACGAGCTGTACTGGACGAGTATAAGAGATCATTGAAAACCTTGAATGATCAGACTATATGGTACGCAGATCTGGCCTCAGTTGGTGACTTCATTCCACTCGTCGCCGGGAAGAACTCCCTGTGTTACTAGTATCCAGGCACAAGTAACGACGACCATACGTACGAGATATATCATGAGAATTCTTAATCATGTCAATTGGCGCATTTGGCAAAAGCATTAACCGCTGTACCGCACTAGACACTAAAAAACACTAGTACTAACTAATTAATTAAGCAAGTATTAGTAGCATCGTTCAGCAATTAACAAAGGCTCATGCGTCCTAGTCATGATCAAATTAAACAAGCAAATCTTTCCTTTAGTTTCTCCTCTCTAGCGAATCACAGAACGAGAGCATCTCGATTACACAGGCGAAGAAGGCAAATAATCCCATCCCACCCTGTGCGATACAAAAGTCAGCACTCGGCTGACCGACGACGACGATGGACAGCATCACAGCAACGGCAGTGCACCACAGAGAGCTCCAAGGTCGACGTACGACGGGTACGTGTGCGCGCCTGATCGCTTTCACGGCTACACGACGGAGGGTGCGGCTGATCGGCTCATCGCTGTCACGGCTGTCAACGCACGCGTACGTTGTACGCGCGCCGGCCGGGGCCCGCCCCGCTCGTAGCCAAAGTGGCACACGCACACGCGTGCGTGGCCACGCTGAGCGCCACCACTCCCGTGAACCTAGGAACCAATCGGCCGGCGGCCGGCCGGGCGGCGCTGCCGGATCCAAGTGCGGTGGCCATCGCTGGATGCCACTACCACTGCTGTACCAGTGCACCTGCCTCGATCGCCTGCATGATCCACAGCAGTTGTCGCCGTCGCGCGCGCGAGCGCACGCACGCACGAACCGCACACCGCCGATTGCTTTTGGTGCTTTCTTCTCTCACTACGCATCAACCGGACGAGCGCCACTGACGTTTTGGGACCCACTTGTGGTGGGCGCGTAAATGTCATCGGTGCTGGGTTAGGTTAGTGTGAGACTGGCTGGCCGCTGGGGAGAGACGGTGCGAATGGGGGTAAAAGCGACCGACCTGTGGAGCCCACGCTTTTCGCAAAGCCTGAATGCCTGAATGACCCTGGTGATGTGGCCCGTGAGCGGAAAAGGCAGCCGACATGTGGGCCCCAGGTGACGTGGTGCCGTCCTGCCAGTAAAATACTCCCCGTGTACGAATTAAGTAGGAATGTTACTGTCACTGATAATAGAAATTTGTGGATTCCACACTGATGATTGAACTGAGATGTTGGCGTTGAGCGCTCTGGCAGGTGACTAGTGGGTGCTCCTATCATACACACGCCCACTCCTATCAGACAGCTCTCTTATCGTTATCCAAAATTACAACCCATGGGTTCATCTCATTCTCACCCCAGCACAAGCTCACATTTGGAATTACTACTACAAATTTTGCCGAAACCAACAAATAAGTACGACAAAACATTTCAAGATTTTTTTAAAAAAATACACTATAAGCCTTTTTTATTTTGCCGTGCAAGCATTAGGAAGAGAATATACTTATTTCAAAATTTAGACAGTGTGACGGTTGGTGGGTGGGCAGTCTCTCTTTTTTACTTGCATATGTCATTTCATATTGCACAACGGCATCCTCTCACATCTCTTGATGCAATCTGTGTCATGGACTTATGATACCATACGACTACAAATTGACAACGTGGTTCTACATATCAAAAACTTTATACCCTAAGTAATTTTAGATATACGCAGGAAAGAATGGTAATAATAGTTTAATGATAACTTTTAACTTTTAATATAAATCCTGTCGTAACGCACGTACGATTAACATGCTAGTAATCTGAAAATAATATTCGTCCTTGAGTAGTGCCGACCTGGTGATCTTCCAGAGCTATTAGTCGGTACGCTTTACAAAAATCCGCTCGATCGGCACACAAGTACGTCGTTGTAACTGAGTACAGGGTGAGAAGAGAACAAGCGTCCCAATTCGTTTTGCTTCCGGCGGCTGAGATGATAAGAACGTCTTCATCTCCCGTCCCTGTCGGTGCGGGCTCTTGATCGATCGGATCAGTACGATGCTCTCACCGTCTCATGCCTCGTGGTACACGTACTCACACGTATCACAGGTTCACGCCCAGTTAATCTATTATTTATCTTAGTTTTGCAGTAATATCGTGAAGTAAAAACACTCAAACTTTAACGCTTTAGGATTTGGTTGCGGTGTCTGCGTTTGCCATGCGGCAATATTCCTCTTGGAGTACATGACAAAGCAGGGCAGACAAAAGTGCTTTTCTGGTGCATGAATATGACCAGTGCTGCCTGGTTGCTGTTTTTTAATTAATTTGATAAACCATTACGTTAAGTTTTCACCCACTGTGTCTGTGTATGATCACGTCCTTTTATGTGTGATTTTTATGAGCTGTCTAAAAGAAGAAATATTCCATGATTTGCCACTTATAATCAATTGCAGTTATGTAGATATAATTACATTTAAGACTACATATATCTCAGACATATAAATGACAAATCCATAATGGTCGTCTTAAGAGAAGACAAATTCTCAATTTGGCGGTTTAAGTGTATTTTGAGATCCAAAAATTATAGATTTTATGTCTCAAGTAGTAGTAGCTTTATTGGGAGATAATTAACTTATATATATATACAGGTGAGAGCACCTCTAGTCCTTACTTGCTTCGCCAAGCCAACAGAAAGTTAAGGAAAGACAAAAGACAAGGACAAGGGACAAAGCGCAACAACATTTTTTTTATACGGCTGAGTTCGACTCCAATTTGGAGTTCGATTTTTCCTTTGACATGTTCAGTTCGACTCCTACAATGTGGCTGGTTCGGTATTTTGGTGTATGGTTCGATTTTGCATCACACTGGAAATGCTCTGATCCTCATATTCCCTAACTGCTCAACTGGTTGATATGCACCCACAAGCTTTGGCAACTGTTTTTTTCCTCAAGAGATCAAAAGGTTTATCACGTATATCAACCTTTGGTAGCCGTAATCTATATAGTTTATATTTTCAAAGTACGTATACGTACACAGCAATCTTTTTGGCTCATATTGGAATCATTTTGACAACATATCACTAAAGTATCAAAGATTGGAATATTTATAATTAATATAAATCCACAAGTAGCGGGCAAGCGGTTGTAAGAAAAGGGAGCATAATCCTGCATTATTTGCCCTGATAACCACTAGCGATACAGGGACATGTCAAAGCACCCCACGGATCAGCTTTAGATCCAAAAGATACTGGTACATGATCGGGGGAAGAGAGATAACACCAAAGAACTTTCAACTAGCTAGACTGTACACGACAAGTCCAAATGACAGTCATCAGCCATCGATCGATGGACTCGCCTACATGATCGGGGGAAGAGAGAGAGAGGAGAGAGAGAGAGAGAGCGCACCAAGGAACTTTCGAGAAGGTTAGTTTGATTGTTGAGTGGGGGTTGGAAATTATGAATTAACTGTAGGGATACGATAATTTTGACAATGAACCGTGACGTAGCAAGTATATGTAATTTTTCTTTTGTTAAAAATTGATAAGTACCCCGCAAAAAACAATTGATACGTATATTAAAATGAAGGAGAGCTAATGGCATAAAACTATAAGATGTAAAATGATGTCATAACATCCATTATTATTAGTGAAGTGCTAACTTTTATGGACTAGTTGCGGACAATTAATCCTTAAAAGTTAAGTTTTGTGTTCATCGCAAATAACAAATATAACCCTTATGCGTTAACGGACTAACTTTATCTACCGAATCTGCATATACGATAAACTAAACGATTGATCCATATGTACAACAAACAACTATATGGTTGATCCGTGTATACGACAAACTAAATGATTTGAGCCGCATATACAACAAACTACATGGTTGATCCGTATAATACGACAAACTAAACGACGGAACCGTGCGTACGGCCAATTAAACGAGTTACGACCTTTTCCCATGATATTGGTAACAATTTTTTTTCTAAAAAATGACAAGGTATATAATAGAAAGATCTCACAACTGAAAACAAACTAGATCAAATTCCAGCTGGTGCTAAATATGGAAAAAAAGATCGGTTTCAAAAAATAAATGCGAAATAAAGATCCCACAAAAGGCCATTTTAACCAGCGGAAATGCCACCCTTTGTGTAGTGGTCGTCTCGAAAGAGATGGATGGGATACAGCTTTTCGCCGGGCGATCAACACAGGGTGGGGGAATACAGTCATACTCCTTGCAGTGCAGGCGTACAACTAGCTAGTGGTGAAGGTAACATTTGAGGTGAAGCTGGGGGGGGGGGGGGGCAGAAGAATCCAGCCCACTCACACCCACGCCCAGCCACCTTTTCCTTTCCTTTCCCCTCTCGCCTTTATAAAAGCACGTGAGCCCCGAGGCCTTCGCCTTCCAAAAACAACCCAAACCCCTCTCCTCCTCTCCCCACCGGCCACCGCCACCACTCCAAAATCGCCACCGGCTTCGGCTTCGTCTCCCCTTCCCTTTCCTCGTCGGCTTCGCTTAGCTTCTCGCCTGGCCCTTCCCCTCCTAGGGTTTCGCTACTTCGCGTAGGTGTAGAAACCCCACAACCAGGAGGACTCGAGAAGGAAGGCGAGGAGGAGTTGGGGGACGAGAAGGGGGGAGGACGAAGGCGCGCGGGAGGGCGGAGGCCTGTGCTGTATGTCAGATCGTGTGAGCCGGCGAGGCGGAGGCGGAGGCGGAGATTACGGACACGGTCAGCTCGCGAACCCGCTCCAATGGCCGCAGCTCAGGAAAAGGCGCCGGTCGTCTGCTGCGGCGGCGGCGCTGCTGCTGCTCGGCGCGATGCCCCCGGGTCGTCGCCACGCGGGGCGATCGTCGCCGCCGCGGCCGGCGCTGCTGGGAAGGTCTCCATGTCCGCGGCCGATGAGCGCGTCGCCGCTGCGGTTGTCGGCGGTGGCGGCGCCGTGATGGAGGAGATCGCGGCCGCGGTCCAGCCCACCACCGCGAAGGTCTCCTCGAAAGGTATGCGGGAATACGGGATCGCCACCCTCCTCCCTCTCTGTTTCTCTCGATCGAGTCGGATTGGGCTATTTTGCGGTGATGCGTGCCGGATTTTGTGTGCCCGGGGGCGGGGGTTGTTTGGTTGATTGGGAAATGTTGCGGAAGCGCCGTGCCGTGCATGGATCTTAAAGCAGGATAGATACGGCACGTGAGTTCGTGATAGTGGTATTCGTCAGAGATCACGGTTTCTGGCGGCTCAGATGAGAGTTCGGGAAATGTAGTCAGCTGGTATCGTATTTTGTACAAAGTGCGTTGCAAGCAGAGGATGCAGATTAGTGCGTACGGCACGATCAGATAGTTCTCGTTATGTTTGTTCAATCACATATAGTTATCGATCGATGCATGCAAGCAGAGTATGCAAATCATAATTTATAGTGTGCGAACTGTTCATTTGTGCCACAGTATTTCCTTAGAACTATAGGCGCATTAATCTACCTTTAACAAATTAGCAATTAAAAAGAGGTAGTCTGCACTCCATGTCAACATCATTGATGAATGGATCATGGGGTGATGGGGGCATGACGTGATGGTGCGACGCCTGCTTGTGGGACTTCTGTCACATATCTTGCGGTAGTCCAGATTTGTTGTCTACTGTTCTAGCTTTCTGTTTTGTCGTAGTGCGTTACAACTTCTTATGTTTTCCTTTGATCACTAGTAGCAACGATAGCTTCTTTCTTATTCTATAGTTTTTTTTTTTGAAAAATATTCTATAGTTTTTGGTTGACTGTGATATTTGATATAGGGAAACAGGGAAAATGCCTGAAATGGATAACGAGTGAATATATAGGGAAACTAAGAAAAAGGTCTGAATATTTTTGTTAGAGTGGTCAAAATATCTGAATATGGATAACGATGTACATTTAGCGATGGACCAATAGGCTTGGACTATGTGTATCATGGGGTCATCAGAAATATGTAATCTGCATTTTACTGTATGTGCCACTTTTCGTCGTGCAGGCTGGTCCACGAGACCATCATAAAGTAGTTGTGCTTGTGGAATGCTGAAGAAGTGGAGTGTACGCAAGTCGAGCACTTAATTTTTGTCTAGCAAACCCCAAATAGGCTTGCCTTTTAAACTCACTGGGCATGCTTTTTGATTCTCATATCATCTTTATCCAAAAAGATGTACAGACAAGAAGCCATTTTCAGTTTTCCTGGACAGATATATTTTTTGAAAAAACGATTGAATACTGGCATTGGCATAGTACTTCACCTGATGTGGGTAGGGGGTACTGGGAACAATTATTTGGTCTCCCTACCTCGCCAATTATAACTTCAAACTAGATCTCACCTTCCAAAATTTAACCATGTTACATGATCGACAGTAATGTAGTTGATACTGCTACGAGTTTCGTCTAAATTAAATCATGTTGTTCTGCAATCATGTCTTTGTAGTGAACAAATGAGGATGTTTTCCCAATTAACAACTAGATCTAAGACGGGGGACATTAGTTGATAGAATAATAATTATGGCATATATACTACTCCCTCTGTTTTTTTATATATGACGTTGGATAGCTCAAAAGTGAGCTAACCAACATCATATATTTGTGACCGGAGGGAGTATTAAGGTAGATTTATGTCACCACTGCCTTGTTTATCTCTTGCTATAGGTAGGTCAACATCTGCTTTTCATTAAGTATTGTCTCTTTAACCGTCCAGATAAGAACATCTAACATGGTTCTCTTGACCTGCCAAATTATCTTTTGTTAATGGTTGACGTCCTATGTTATTGAAGAGGTCTGTGTGTTCATGCAGGAGTTATGGTTATTTGTTATTGGTCTATGGCTCTATGCATCCATATTTAGTAATTTCTTGAAAGTTGTTTGAGCGACCTGTTCAGCATACCAACCATGTCTTAACTGAACTATCTTCATTGTTAACTGTTTCTAATGTTCTGCTGGTTGGGGAAAAAAAATGACAGGGATACCTATAATGACAAGAGCCCAGAGAAGCCACCCTTTAGACCCATTATCTGCAGCTGAAATTGCAGTGGCTGTAGCAACTGTAAGAGCTGCTGGAAAATCGCCTGAGGTTTGTCAAAATAATATTTCATATACTTCTCTACAATCTTGAAAAACAAGGAACTGACATACAGGTCTCTGAATTTGTAGGAACGTGACAGCATGCGTTTTGTTGAAGCTGTGCTATTGGAGCCAGAAAAGAATGTTGTGGCATTGGCTGATGCCTACTTCTTCCCACCTTTCCAACCATCACTGCTTCCTAGAACCAAAGGCTCTGCTGTCATTCCAAGCAGGTTGCCTCCAAGGAGGGCCAAGCTCACAGTCTACAATAGGCAATCAAATGAGACTAGCATTTGGATAGTAGAACTCTCTGAGGTGCATGCGGCTGCTAGGGGTGGACACCACAGAGGGAAAGTGATAGCTTCTGAAGTTGTTCCAGATGTTCAGCCTGCAATGGTATTTCTACTAAATTTTTTAGCATTTTTTCTCCCAGATTATTTTGTCCCGATTTTCCAATCATTTAGAACATAATTTTTAAACAAAAACATTCAAATTTACTCTGCACTGTTGCTTTTAGAACACACTTTCTTAGTTTGCCAATATTTGTGCTTCTAATGTTATTTTATTTATTTTAGAACCTTTTTGAGGACTCATTTTTAATTTCTTTATTTTACAGGATGCTATGGAGTATGCTGAATGTGAAGCTACCGTCAAAGGTTATCCTCCATTCATTGAGGCTATGAAGAGAAGAGGTGTAGATGACATGGATCTTGTCATGGTAGATGCCTGGTAAGCTAGCTTTGGAAACTTATTTTGCTGCATTTTCCGTAGCTGGTTTTGTTTTGTCTACAGTTATCGTATAGAAATTGGCATTTGAGCATCGTTTCTGAACCATCAGGTGTGCTGGCTACTACGGTGATGCTGATGCTCCCAGTCGCAGACTTGCCAAGCCTCTAATCTTTTGCAGAACTGACAGTGATAGTCCCATGGAGAATGGTTATGCACGTCCTGTGGAAGGGATCCATGTTGTTGTTGACATGCAGAATAATGTTGTCATTGAATTTGAAGATAGGAAGTTGGTTCCTCTCCCCCCATCAGATCATCTGAGGAACTACACTTCTGGGGAAACAAGAGGTGGTGTTGATCGAAGTGATTTGAAGCCTCTTATTATCAACCAACCTGAGGGCCCAAGCTTTCGCATTAATGGATATTTTGTGGAATGGCAGAAGGTATGTAGCTGGGCAATGTTTTCTCTATTATGATAGGATTAACAAAAAAAATATCCCCTTGGAATTAATGATATTTCTAATGATGGTTGAGCAGTGGAACTTCCGTATTGGCTTCACCCCTAAAGAGGGTTTGGTCATCTATTCTGTTGCATATGTTGATGGCAGCCGTGGACGTCGGCCGATAGCTCATAGATTGAGCTTTGTTGAGATGGTGGTTCCTTATGGAGATCCAAATGAACCACATTATCGCAAGAATGCTTTTGATGCTGGAGAAGATGGACTTGGGAAGAATGCTCATTCTCTTAAGAAGGTCACTTGCTCAGTTAGTTATTATTTTACCTTCAGAGAATTGAACTTTCATCTTACTATTATATGGTTTTTTTTGTATAGGGATGTGACTGCTTAGGTTACATAAAGTATTTTGATGCACACTTCACAAATTTTACGGGTGGTGTGGAAACAATTGAGAATTGTGTATGCTTGCATGAGGAAGACCATGGAATCCTTTGGAAACACCAAGATTGGAGAACTGGTTTAGCAGAAGTTAGGCGGTCAAGGAGGCTTACTGTTTCATTTATCTGCACAGTTGCCAACTATGAATATGGTTTTTACTGGCACTTTTATCAGGTAACTATTCCAATTGGTTATTACTTATAAAGTTATAATGTCCTCATCAATTAAGATATAACCTATAAGGGCTGCGATTCCTTAATAGATTTTGGGTTATGCATGAATTATTTCCAATTTGACTAGTGCAAACATCGTGAAATTTAGTGATTTTATATTTTAATCTGGTTCCTTTCTGGATCTTTTGATGCTCTAATATTCTGCTACCACACACTTTTGCAATGTAATTTATTTGTTGATCTTGTTGGGTACAGGATGGCAAAATAGAATCAGAAGTAAAACTTACTGGAATTCTTAGTTTGGGAGCTCTGATGCCTGGGGAATCAAGGAAATATGGTACCACCATTGCTCCTGGTCTGTATGCACCTGTTCACCAACACTTTTTTGTTGCCCGTATGGACATGGCTGTTGATTGTAAGCCTAATGAGACTCATAATCAGGTGGGTTGCGTGTTATGCATTTTCATCTAGTTTGTATAAAAATATCCATAATAATCTGTTGCAATCAATGTTTTGCAACATTTCACTAATAAATGTGCATTTCTCCACCTAGTTGCATATCCTAATCTTACTTCACTTAGACCTACTGTTTACACAAGAAACTTGTGTACAATGGTGCAATTTAGTTTTAGCAGTAGCAGGGGCCTTTTGCTTGAATGCCCAGCTTGAAAAAAAAAAAGGCTTGTATTCAGTTGTTCCCTTTGAATTGGCACTGGATTGCTAGTTTGATACATTCCTTTCTATCACAGGTGGTTGAAGTAAATGTTAAAGTGGAAAGTGCAGGCACACATAATGTGCACAACAATTCTTTCTATGCTGAAGAAAAATTACTGAAATCTGAGTTGCAAGCAATGCGAGATTGTGACCCTTCATCTGCACGGCACTGGATCGTAAGAGCATTCTCTTCCATTACCATCTTTGTTACTTTTCCATGTTGAGTTAATGTTGATGTATCATGATAACATTTGCAGTACCTGGTCATTTCTACAGAAATGACACATATTTGCTGCTTTATGGCAATGCTTGCACTTGTTAGCTACATTATTCCTGACGTTTCACCACAGTGCATGTCCTTATGGCAATTATGGCTTTAGAGCACAAGTCTTAGCAAAGCACATTATTTTCTGTTATGGCAGCTAACCATACATACTGATCCTTCTTTCCTACCTAACATTGTTGACATTTGAACAGGTAAGGAACACAAGGGCTGTTAATCGTACAGGGCAGCCTACTGGCTACAAGCTTGTGCCCGGCTCAAACTGTCTGCCGTTGGCTCTACCCGAGGCTAAGTTTCTAAGAAGAGCGGGGTTCCTGAAGCACAATCTCTGGGTCACGCAGTACAAAAGCGACGAGGTGTTCCCTGGAGGGGAGTTCCCCAATCAGAACCCACGTATCCACGAGGGTTTAGCTACTTGGGTCAAGAAGGATAGGCCCCTGGAGGAAACTGACATTGTTCTCTGGTAAGCACTTTCTGTTGTGCATCTATAAACGGGCAGTGTTTCTTCATATCACGATTTGGAAATTGGAATGTTTGTTGTTAACCCCATACTGCATCTGCAGGTATGTGTTTGGGCTCACCCATATCCCAAGGCTGGAGGACTGGCCTGTCATGCCAGTGGAACGCATCGGCTTCATGCTCATGGTATAAGAACCTTTTCTAATATCATTTCCCATCTCTGATTTACAGATGACTTCGATAGTTTTCGCCATTCTGATTTTGCAGTCTTAGTTCAAGGTCTAATTGTGTTCTGTAACTCCTTTTTTTCAGCCACATGGCTTCTTCAACTGCTCTCCGGCGGTTGACGTGCCTCCGGCTGCCTCTGACGCTGACATCAAGGAAGCCGAGTCGCCAAAAGCCATCCAGAACGGCCTCATCTCGAAGCTCTGAGTTCGCTGCTCGTCGTTTCGAATAAAAATGCAACTGGCACATCGCTGCCACGTTTGCTATCGTCACTATATTTTCTTCTAATAAAACCAAACACTGGTTGTTTCTGTGTTCTGTACCGTTAAAGTTTTCCTGGTGCGCTGTTTGATTTGTGAATTGTGGTTGCGAACAAGGTCTGGTAACGTTTTGGAATGGCCGCCATAAATAAAAAGCGCGTCACTGTCGTGCTATCATTTGTTATGTTACCTTACATCATTTAACGTGCTATGCATGAAGAAACTATTCGCCATGTTCTGTTGGATGCTGGCATGCTGCTGATGTATCAGCGATTGTGATTGGAACAGCAGACTTGCAACAATTAGAGGTATGCGAACTCTTCAGAAAAAAACGACCAAGTGTGGTTGTATTATGATCTCAAGAAGACAAGAATACCTGCGTCATTGTGGATCAAAGTAAAAGCGTGCGCCGTGGGAACTCGGAAGGCTGCTGTTTAAAACAAGCGGAGAGGCGAGTTTGAAGATAATTAACGTGCCATTGGGAGACAAACCATACACCACGAAGGCACGACAAAATCACCAGAAACTTTTCACTGTAATACCATCAGCAAAAAACAAGACCCTTTTCAATTTTCTCCCAGGTACATTCCATTAAGAGATTTTCTTCTGACTGTATTTTGCCTACATTCACACATTTTTCAGAAGAAATAACAAGCATTTCTATTTATTACAAACCAAAGTTTTCAACTATACAGTTCTATCCTATGCTACACCATTGCATTACTACATATCTTTCAATATCATTGCGACTTGACCTCGTGTGATAGTTCTGCTGTTGTAATCTCTGTAAAAAAACAGACGTAGGGGTTCTGAAAGGTGACCCCCTACACACATCAGATACACTGACTATGCCACCACATGCATATTGCTCAATTGGGCCTTCAGGTGGTGAATTTTCCTATCAATATTGACGATAAGGGGTTGGTCACTAGGGGTATTTGGCATGGAGCTGGTTTGATCATCTTCTGGTATACAATGCTCTCGGACGCCATCTATCAGCATCTGATAGGGCACGTTGTGCATTCACAAGAGGGAGTGATTCAAGTATTACATCCCTCATATGTGAGGCAGCAGCTTCTCCACGGCGTGTTGCCAGCTCTAGATACATAAGAGATCTGACCTTGTCTCCTGCCTAAATAAGATAAGAATCATCATAAAAAAAGGATGCCGCAAAAAAAACGAAAGTAAATGCATAACTCGTCAAGTCTTTAACATTTATGCAAGAACAACAAAGAGGACCTCCAACCCAAGAAGATAAGCATTACACCCTTATCTTACATGGCCAGGACTGATGCACTGAAAATCTACTAAATCATTCAAAATGTTTCTATAGTTCCAGGTACACATATCACTGTACCAGGCATTAATTGTGTGGACACAGAATGACATACCGCACAAAGCTTGATACCACATTCATAAAGAGCTTTCTTGTGACCGCAATCAGCAGCTAATTGCAGCCACCTCTTTGAACGCACGTGATCCTGTGCAAATCCTTCACCGTAGCTGTAACACAAGGAAATGTTGTACATGGCTCGTATATTTCCTCCCTCTGCAGCTCGTAGGTACCATTTCGCCTGCATTTCCAAACTTTCATATTGTAAGTAGCAGTATCAAGGCAATAAAGCACATAGTCTGATCTTGCAACCCCAATTTAGCAAATTTAGCCTGATCATGATGGTGTGATTATAATCCTGATGACTACAATGGACGAGGAACCCCAACCAAATCAAAACTACTCTGTCAATACCCTGCTCGCCCCAGATTCGACATATCACATTGTAAAAAATGAAATGTTGATTCATTGGTAAAAAAAATAAAACTCAGCTCCAAAACCACAATGAAGCCAATAAATTAGCAAAATTCATGCTAAGTAGGAACAGTTGGAGGCGTTTATTCGAATTAGTTCTCCGCTACAGGCACAGGCGCATAGCTTGTCGAAACAAGATACCACCATAATAATGAAATAACGATGGACCAACAATTGGATACATCTGGAGTAACTGTTTACGTTGGTTTCACGAGAAATTTGCAAAACATAGTTGTAAATGTAACGGGAGGAGGCAACTTACAGCTTCCCGCTGGTTACGCTTGATTCCTTTTCCATTCTGCAAGCAAAGTCCCAAGTTGTATTGAGCGCGAGCATTGCCTGCGGCCGCAGCAGGATAAAACCATCTAACAGCTTCCTCAACCTTGGGTGGATCAGCTATAAAAATGATTCGGCAGCAACATCAGTTGCAATTCCTTGAGACGAAGGAAAGGATTGCAAGAATAACAAACCCAGAAGGTTTCACCCCTGCTAGTTAATTCAGTGTCAGACTTGAGAAAAAGTTACCAAAAGAATCACAAAAGACAAACGGCAGCGACAGGGCAAAGTCAAAACTTGCCCGAAAGACGAATGGTTCTAATCATGGTGAGAGCAAATCTAATGGAGTAACGTGGACAGGTATCTAATGCTTGTAAGCAAGCTCAATCCGTCCTACAAATCCGAATCTTCTAACTACCACCTCGATCCGAGTTCCCCATGAAAGCTACTACTAATCCCGTAGGCCGAATTCGTGCTGCTACCTTCTAGGTAAGAGACGCCGAGATTGCACATCCCGACGGGGTGGCCAAGCTCCGCCGCCTTGTGGTAGTATTCCACCGCCTCGTCCCGCCTCCCTTCCTCCCAGCACATCAGCCCGGCGTCCACCATCGCCGCCGCCGACCCCAGCCTCGCCGCGCGCTGGAACATCTCAAGCGC
>CM002482.1:13590277-13638315 GCA_000325765.3 Leersia perrieri | reverse complement strand
GGCGGGGAAGGGGTCGGGGGAGGCCAGGTGCGGTTCGCGGCGTCCGCCATGGGAGGGGGAAGGGGAAGAGGAAGAGGAAGAGGGGACGCACGCGGCTGAGCCGCGTTGGCGTTGGAGGGCGAGGAGGAGGACGGAATGGATTGGTGGGAAGGGTGTGCGTGCGTGCGTGTGCGCGCGCGCGTCTCTACGCGACGAGAGTACGAGATGGGTTGGGTTGGGTGGGGGTGGGAGCCAGAGGTCAATGGGCTGTGGTTGTGGGGTTTGAGGGGTTGATTAGGTATGTCGATGTCGTGTGGGGCGCACGGATTGTTGGGCCCCGTGAGAGTGAAGTTGTGCGGATGGCGTGTGGGGCCCACGGATGGTTGGGCCCACTGATGACGATCAGTGAGCGTGTCCGGCTCGGGGGTAGTGGAGTAGTCGGTTGGATTGGGTTTAGTTGTATTTTGTTGGCAGCCATTGTCTTTCTCGTTGGTGTCTCTCTCGTTGGGAGCTTGTTTTTTCTTCGGAAGTCGTTGAATACCTGGATGATGGCTGATGCTTTCTGTTTTAAAGGATGCTGATGGCTGATGCTGTGTGCGTGAACTGTTTTCTTTAGATTCATCTATACAAAATTTAAAGCCATAATGGCCGACAGTAAGTAAAGAAACTAAAAATTATTTTTTACGAGTGTGAGCGTGACTTACCGTTTTAACAATTCTAATAGAAAAATTGATTTGTTTTGTTGAGCTTAGACTTTCACATGATTCGACTAATATAAGTCAAACAGGCAAGGTTTTTAGTCCTTAAAAACTATATTTGTTCTTTACAAGCAGGATTTACGTAGAAAATTGTAATTCCAACCATATTAAAACATCATTTCATCATTGTTATGGCTGGGGAAGAAGAGTGATCGTTTTGGACTTGCAGATTGTCCTAAAATATTTGTTATTTTCAATATCTAATGTCACATCAATCACATCAAAACAAAATATTTATATCATAGCACCAACTAGCCGCTCACCGTTTAATTGTATGCTCCTTCCGTCTCAAATGAGCTATTTGGTTGGCCACCATAATTTGTTTAAGATTATCACAACTCTAAGTTAGCTAAATTTATCTAAGTTATGTGCTTATTTGGTTTATAGCCATACTTATGACAAGATCCTCTCTCCTCTATGCAGAGTCCACATATCATTGAAATAAAAGGTATGATAAAGATGACTCATGCTAGTCAAAAGTGTGACTTTAATTTTATTGGCCATACCTTAGTCCAGTTAGTCAAAAACGGTGGCAAGCATGGGCATTTTGGGTTACTCAACCAAACAGCCCCAAAATATAAGAACGCGGTACCGAATTAGAGATATCATATTACTGCAAATCTGAATATAAATCATATACAAATTCATATTACTAGGATAAGTTACATCCGTAACTAGTTTTTTATTATTATTTTGAGACGGATTGAGTATCAATTATTAAGAGTGGTATGGTTATTTATCAAAAACATCAATCTATGCTAAACTACCTACTAGAACAATACTCCCTCCTCCGTTCACAAGTTTAAGGACACTTTGATTCAAACTTTTCACATAAAGTGTTTTGTAGTGGTAAAGGTCACACCAATCATTTCTCGTTTGGATTTCTTCCTATCCCTCAAGTATCCTCCCATCTTATTTGCCACCAAAATGGAAATAATGTATCTACGGAGGGAGTAGCTAAATTACGGCGAAAGTAGTACTTCCTCTTGTTCCATAATTCTTAACATTTAGGACAAGGTTCAAGTTAACTTTTGAAACTTTAATTTGCAAATAATTCAAAGTCATATTGTTTAGAAGTTCAGGAAAAGAGAAAAACAATATAGGAAGTAGCCAACACTATTCCCTTTCTACTCTTTTGAACATCCTCCAATAAAAGTTTTTAGTGTTAAGACCATGCCTCATTGTTGCAGACTTGCAGCATGTATTGTATGGAAAAAAAGGAATAAGTTCACTTTAGGTCGCTCAGTTAGTCACCGAGTTTAAAAATTGTCCCTAAATTGAAATACCATATACATCAGGTCCTTTTATAAAATCGGATCGCACGAGGTCATAAACAGTACTATGTCCGATTTTAGTTGACATGGTAAGTTAAGCTAGTGTGGAACCCACGTGGACACCACATGTCAGTGGCTAGCACTTTCTTCTTCCTCTCCGACTCTCTTCTCCTTTGTCTCCCTTCTCCTCCTAGGGCGGTAGCAAACAGGAAGGATGGTGCAACGAGCAGTAGGGAAAAGGGCAGTGGCCGGCTAGGAGGGGCGACACGTTGCGGCCAACGGGAGAGGATTTGGCGGGTGAAAGGCAGCGAGGAGAGGGGTGTTGCTGCTAGCGCCTGTTTTGTGGTGCCTCTGCTCACCGTCGCCCAACACCTTCTCCATCTTGAGTCCATCCATGTTTCTATTGCCCTTTGTGCGAAGTCATTGTAGATGTCATGTTGGATGGCCACCGCAGTCAGACCTTGATGCGCCAATGCTCACCCCGTACCCAAACGAGCAACACGGGGCACATCGCCTTCCTCCTCGCCATCCTATGTGCCCATTAGTGTGTCGATCTCATCGGTGTCCTTTTATCATATCGAGCACTAGCCGCCATCGTCCTCGACGCCATAGTATGTGCTCTTGCTTTTGTAGAACTGGTTGAAGTCGTAACAGTGGTGGTTATAGTCACCGGAGTTCTTGAAGTTGTTAACCAAGAAGGGTGGAACACAACTCATCGGCCATCTGCCATCCTTTTCATCATCATGCCACACCTCTCCACACCATCCTTCTCCACTGTGCGGGCGCCACCTTTCACCTCGCTAGCTCCTCTTCCGTCAGCCGCCGCAAACCACCCATTCTCCCTGCTGGCCACTGTCCTTCTCCTTGGCGCCCATCATGCGGACCTTCCCATCGGTTGTCGTCCTGGATGGGATTGGGAAGAGAGGAGTAGATAGAAGAGAAGGGGAGAGAGAGAAGAAACAAAATGCTCACCGGCATGTGGGTCTCATGCTTAGCTTACCACGTCAACTTACTACCTAGGACCTCAGGTGATTTGGATTTTGTAATTTGAGAGGCCTTTATATTTCATATTTCGGTTTACCCACAAATTTCAAAGTCAGCGACAAATTGAAGGATCTAAGTGAACTTATTCCAAAAATAAGAAGTCCGGTCAGCACAAATGTGGGCAGAAAGTGGAACGAGGAGGCCCGTCAGTACATGTGTGGGCTGAAATTGCAACGGGGGAGAAGAGCGGGATGCTGAGCCCAGTCGCGAGCGATGTGCGGCCCCCAGCCCGACTCACCCGGCCGATCACCACACATTCCTCCGCGGGCGCGGGCTCGCGGGAGCTAGCTCACGCCTAAACGCCCGTTCAACGCGCCGCGCGCGTGGTACGCCTCCTACCCGGCCACGATGCACGGTGCACCAGTTCCAACCAAGGGCTACCCGCCCAATGGCCATTCGGCCATGCAAGGGCCGTGTGCCCGTGAATTTCACGGGAACGCACGCGCAACCTACCGAGCATAGCGCACCAGCTCCATTGATCCCGATGACCCCGAGAATCTCTCACGGGAACGCGCGTGCGCGCGCGCGCGCAGTGCGCTGGCCGACACTTGGACCCCCCACGCAAGGATACACTGCGTCGGAGCGACCCACAATCCACTCGTCCAGGCGGCATGTCAACGTCTCCATGTGAATAATGTGACCTTGCCTCCTCGCCCAGGTTCTTCGTGGCTAATAATACAGCAGCTGAAAGCATGAAACATACGAGTGCTCTCGCTCTCGGGCAAAATTCTGGCCACAAAAACAAAATGGATTACGCCAATGCGCGTATACAGGGGAGCCACCAAGAGCCGAGATCGAAGTAGCATGTCGAAACCGACGTCACTGATGACGACTTGATTAGTCTAATCAGGGATTGAGTCTGATCTGGAATTGTCGATTTGTCGTCGGCTTGTCGCCTTGCCTCTCTGTTCAGTAAAGAGGAGAACAAGAGGTTATAAAAACCAGAGAAGCTCGCATGAACAGAACAGGCGTGAAGGATAACATAATAGTAGTGGATTGTTAATTAACGAGAAAAATGAAACCATGTACTTATAAGGACACCAGAATAGACAACGAGCTCGACTAGCACCAACCAAAGCTTCCTTGCGATCCAGCGGATAATAGTTAAGCAATCTCATATGCCAGTTGCACATGCCGTGACGCTGCCTACATGTTCGTGCCGATCGTTGCTCGAACGGCGCCAAGTGATGACGAAGCAAAAGAGCAAAAGAAATCGTTTGACGTGGAAACATCGCGCGTGTGTCGATCGACTGTCTCTCCCGAACGGGCAATACGCCAACGGCCTCGTCCGCCTTCTCGCCATCGTGCCGCGACACCCCGTGTCGCTCCCCCGACAAGCCATGGCGCGACTCGCCGCCCTGCGCCCTCGTCTCCCCCCTCTCTAAATACGAACACCACGGCGGCGACCCCGCGCCATCAACCTGATCGTCTCGTGAAAGCGAGAGGAATAGATATGGTGGAGATCCCGGTGATCGATCTGGGCCGCGCCGGCGCGGAGGAGGAGGAGGAGACGGCGGCGCGGCTGCGCGACGCGTGCGTGCGGCTGGGCTGCTTCCGGGTGACGGGACACGGCGTGCCACCGGCGCTCCAGGCGGAGATGAAGGGTGCCGTGCGCGCGCTCTTCGGCCTCCCCGACGACGCCAAGCGCCGCAACGCCGACATCATCGCGGGAAGCGGCTACGTCGCGCCCTGCCCCGCCAACCCGCTCTACGAGGCGTTCGGCCTCCTCGACGCCGCCTCCCCCTCCGACGTCGACGCCTTCTGCTCCCGCCTCGACGCCCCGCCCCACGTCAGGTGATATGCTCAACAATTGCAGAGCAAAGAATCTCGATTGATCTTCGAATTGGGTCTCAAGAAATTAACGCGATTCGGCGTGTGCAGGGAGACGGTGAAGGCGTACGCGGAGAGGATGCACAAGCTGATCGTGGACATCGCCGGGAAGGTCGCGGCGAGCCTGGGGCTGCACGACGGCGGCGTCACGTTCCAGGATTGGCCATGCCAGTTCCGGATGAACAGGTACAATTACACGGAGGAATCCGTGGGATCATCCGGCGTGCAGATCCACACGGACTCCGGCTTCCTCACCGTGCTCCAGGAAGACGAGTGCGTCGGCGGGCTCGAGGTGCTCTACCCCGCCGCCGGCGAGTTCGTCCCCGTCGACCCCCTCCCCGGCTCCTTCGTCGTCAACATCGGCGACGTCGGCACGGTGCATTTTTGCTCAATTCCTTAGCAAATTCGTGCCTTTTTTCCGGTGGATTGAGTCACATGTGAGATGTGACACGTCTCGTCTCGTCCTCGGTTTGCAGGCGTGGAGCAACGGGAGGCTGCACAACGTGAAGCACCGGGTGCAGTGCGTGGCGGCGGTTCCGCGGATCTCGGTCGCGATGTTCCTGCTCGCGCCAAAGGACGACACGGTGATCGCGCCGGGGGAGCTGGTGGACGCGGAGCACCCGCGACGGTTCAGGGAGTTCAAGTACGACGACTACCGGAAGCTCAGGCTGTCCACCGGCGAGCGCGCCGGCGAGGCGCTCGCGCGACTGGCGGTCTGACCTGGCCACACAACCCCACATGGTTGGGCGATCGACCGAAGGCTGGGTACAAAATTAACCTGGAACTGTTGCGGTTGATTGGGGGAGCCATTCTAGTAGCTAAACTCGTGAACAATGATGTGCAGACTAGAATGTCTATTGCTTATCCCCGTGTCGTCTATTCTATTCTGAACAATAAATTCTTAGATGTACGACAGTGAGGATTAATCGGTCTTGAGAATGCAACAAAAGGAACAATAAATTAACGTGTGATGCAGTACAGATAGCACCAAGTTGATGATTTTTAAGATCGATGCTCATCTTGATCCAACAATTTGATGAATTTCCTGATTAGGTTGGGCCATGTGCAATGAAAGGCAGAAGCGTCTTTAGAATACACCCATTTAAGCATGTGTGGAGTTGAGCGTGGTGTGTTTTACGTGACTATATCCTATGGCTTGTATTAAAAAAGCAAATATAGACAATAGAGGTAAATTAGCATTTTTAGTTGGATATAAGAAATACTCCTGTTTTTTTGGAATAATTAATTTTTTGCCAGATGGTATGGCATATGAAATGCCATCCGGACCCGCTCTTATTGACTCAGCCAGTCTCGCTTGTCATAAACACGTAAACACAGTTAACATCCGTAAAAGTGGCAAAAAAGTTTAAATGCCCTGTTTGTTTTTAAATGTCCTTTTTTCTGATGGGTCATGGCTGTAAGAATACCGAGCTGGCCCATTTCCAAACCAAGCCCAATACAAACACTAACCTCACCTTACCCTATCGGCCACTCTCCCCCACATCCTCACTTAGCCACTCAGCCGCCACCAGCAGCAGCACACGCACGCACACGAGCTCCGTCGCCGGCCGGAGTCAAGTCGCCGCCGAAGCGCCGCCAGGCCCTGTCCGTCGCCGGCGCTGCTCCGCGCCCGCCGTTCGCCGTCGGCCCTGCTCCGCACGACCGCGCCTGCTGCCAGCAGCCACCGCTGCTCCGCTACAGCCGGGGGCGCTACTCCGCGCTCGCCGTTCGCTGCCTCTGCGCCAGACGTTTTTTGCTGGCGCTGCTCCGCGCCCGCCGTCCGCCGCTGGGATGGGTTCACCACGGGGATAATTTCCCCCACGCGGGTGCGGACTCAAACTCCCCCATCGTTTTTTGCGGGGGCGAGGGCGGGTGGATTTTAACCCCATGGGAAATTCCCCGTTGCCATCCCTAGCGGCGGTCGTTTCGCCGCTCTGTCCAGCACCTCCCCGCGCCGTCGCTCTCGGGAGAGCCGCCGCCGCCACCGCCACCGCCATCACGATGCGGGACCGGAGCAAGAACCGGAAGCCGACGCAGCGGGGTCGCTACCTGAGCACCGAGGCCATCCAGGCCGTCCAGTCGCTCAAGCGCGCCGCCCTCCGGGCCGACCCCTCCGACGCGGCCGTTCCGGTGGAGCCCAAGCTCCGGCGGCTTCTGAAGGCCGACATGGTGGCTGTATTCCGCGAGCTCGCCGCGCAGGGCGAGGCTCTCCTCGCTCTCCAGGTACAACCCTTGTGTTTGTGACTCTGTTACCGCAGTACTAATAATTCGTTATTCAATTGTCGGCGAATTGTGCCAAATGTGAACAATTTTTTGAACATGACGCAAATGGCACCAAGTGCTTATAGTTGTGAATTATCATCAAGGGGTTCGACCATGCTGCTATTTGAAATTTTGTAAACAGGATTTTCATCTAGAATCTGACAAAGATACTGAACTACCACCTGTAATAACTGGGTGAATACTCGCTACTTCTGAACAGAACAGTTCTAGGCACTCGAGTGGATATTTGTCTTAGTTTCTGATCCACTAATTGATAACTGCAGAGCCTTTGCTTGTGTGTTTAGAAACTTTAGATCCCTACTATTCTTCGTAAATAGCATTATCTGCTGCTGGCCACTTATCACTGTCTAAAATTCTTGTTTGCCTTGACCCAACCTGGTGGTTTTCTGAAATTTGGAATTGTGCCGTGGATACCTTTTCAGTTTATGTGAAGCACAATAGGGGATACAAGTCTGCTTACTGTAGAATGTGGATAAGGTTCCCTATGACACTTACAAGTGTCATCTTAAATACTACCATCAAATTTGTGTAACATAGTTGTCTTGAACTATATTAATTTAAGAATGGTGTACAAACTTAATGTTGCATGAACAAAGATGATCCAGTGGTTCGCATGGGTAAAGTTGCACGAATAAAGGGAATACTTTTGTGGCAAATCTTTTTTTTTTTGTTGTTGTTGCTATCTTGCTATCAGCTTCATTAAATGCTTTTTATCTGTATTACATATGTTTTGCAGCCTTGCTTAGCAAACTCTCCTGATTGATTTACTTTCTGCATTGTTATCTGCATTTAGGATTACTAGATGGTCCTGACAAGCAGAAACTTGTCTAGAAGTTTAGAAGACTAGAACTGATGAATGGACACTGAGATGCCTTTCAATGTTGTCATTTCTCTGATAGGTCTTTGAGGAAATCCGTAAGGAGCATTGGTACAAGCCTAGGTTGTTGCTGTATGTTGATCTTATTACAGTGCTTGCAAGCAAAGGCTTGCGGACGGAGGTTGACAAGGTCTGTTCATATCTGAAGAGGGAACAGTTGGAACCTGACACTGAAGGCTTCAATATCCTTCTGAAGGCACTCCTGGATGCTGAGTTTACACAATTAACCATGGATTGCTTCCGTCTGATGAAACTGTGGGACAGTGATCCCGACAGGGTAACATACAGAACATTGGTTAAAGGTCTTGAGTCCCTAGGAGGGATAGATCTATCTTCTGATATAAAGTTGGAGGCGCAGAACGATTATGGTGACTTGGACTTTCTTGATGAAGAGGAGATGATTGATACTCTGGACGAAAAGAGCATTTGGCGAGGTTCATCGCTCATCATGACGAATAGGAGAGTACAAAATAGTTCTTAACAGGATGGGCCACTGGTGGTGATCTTACTGTTTTATCTAATCGGCATTTCATTATTTGTGAAAGTTAGCATGGTTGTATATATATATGGTTGTTGCCTCTTGGGCAAGGAGACCATTGTGAAATAACAGGAAGATTTTAGAGTAGATGAGATGAACATGATATTGCACCCCAACAGAATTTGATGACTCGTCACGACTCATAGCCACCTGATGGTTCTAATTTAGAAGGGCATGTTTTGTTCCATAGCATATTTATTTGTTTTTCCTTTCAAAACATTCTGTATAAAATCATATATTGATGCCTTTAAGGACAGTCTCACAATCCCACCTATGTGTACAACGTACAATCTAAATCTGTTTTCATTTATGTAAAGAAAGGAGGATCAATTATCCCCATGAACATCATAGATAAGTTGTTGTTTGTTTCTATTCAGCAAGGTAATTGGAACACATAACTATTCATGTCTTATCAGAATAAGATGGTTCGTTCCATTCCTAGGCTGTTCAAATCTATTTCTACGATGGCTAAAAAATGCTATACTACTGAACAGAAAAACAGTTTTCTGCACGGTAATATTACGGCTATGACTATCTCGATCAGAACCCAGGTGTAGCGAAGCACAATCAATTCGACAGCAATTCGCAGCAAATCAGAAATTCTCTGAAGGAGCGAAGATTTAGTTACCAACCTTCTGGTACTAAACAATCGATGCTGCTTGTTCGACGAATTGACCCTGCTGTAACGGCGGCGGCGGCGTCGTCCTTGGGATGCTCCGTCGAGGCCCGAGGATGCTGCTGCTCCGCCATTCTGGGGCCTGGTAATATATACGCACGCGCGAAGGCAAGTGATTTGGTTGAAATTGTGCTGCGCACAAAGGCAATGAGCTGTAAAACGGTTTCACGACGAAAATTCCTCTCACCGAGCTTCGGGTTGGAGCCTTGGAGACGATGGCATTATTCACCAAAATTCAAAAAATGCAAAACATTACCGAGAAATTTAAAATTTCCTCTCACAGCGCTGAAGTGCTGAAGTGAATACTCCGTAATTGCTGAGAAAAAAATGCTGAAGTTCAAACCAAACTACAGTTTCTACAGACAGACACGAACTGTTTAAGGTTGATCAATCGCAGACTCCGTGGAAGCGTCTCGATCTCGAAACTGAACAATGGACAGAACGACTCTGACGAAATCGACGATACACTGGCGTGCGTCGGGATGCGAGAGGAATGCTCGGACGGATGCACACCTAGTGCGCCTCCGCCGCCGCCTCCGCGACAATCTGATCGTCGTCGAAGTCCTCAAACTCAAATTCGTAGTCCATGGGCTCGTAATCGTCGTCCTCCTCCTCGAGTTCATCTTCATCCACCTTCGTGTAGACCACGCGGACCACGCAATCCAGGTTCGCCTTGGGGTTGGGCCGCGCGTGCGCGCGGCGGAACGCGGCGGCGCCCTTGTTGAGCCTGAACTCCTTCATCCGCCACCTCGGCCCGCGGCGGCGGCCGCCGGTTTCCTCCTCCTCGGCGGTGCGGAACTCGTACTTCAGCCGGTACGCCACCGTCTCGTCGCCGTCCCCGCCAGAGTACGCCTTCTCGCCGCCGCCGCCGCCGCACGGCAGCCATGCCCCTCCTCCCGGCACCTCGCGGCCGCGGCTGTCGGTGGGATGGTCGCCGAAGAAGTAGGCGCGCACCACGCTCCGGCCCAGCACGTGGCGCGGGTCGAAGGGGATCGCGTCCGGGCGCGTGGCGAAGACGTCGACGCCCTCGACGACGTCCCCCTTCTGGGTGAGAGAGTCCTCGCCGTGGAGCGCCATGGGGATGAGGTAGCAGCCGATGATCTGGCGGTCGGTGGGGTTGAAGCGATAGCCGGATGGTAGATTCGCACGGTGCGCCATTGCCACGCGAGGAGCTTCGAATAGGAGAGAGAGAAGCCGAGGATTTTCCCGGTTGATTTGGAGAGGACGATTTGGAGCGTTGGGATGGGAGGTCTCTGAATTTGGAATCGAATTAGCTGTAATTTATACTATTCCTAGATGCCAAGTATAATTCTCGAATCTGAAATGGAGTAGTTTTTCTAGAAACCGAGGTCATTGTAAAAAAAAAAAGGCCAAACATAGTTGAATAGCGAATTAGACTCCAATTCGCAACGTGCACTTGATATATATCGTAATTCTAAAGCAGTGGCGGCATAGAACAAAACCAGAGAACGGCTATTTAGATAGAGGTAGAGAAAACATATCAGTGTGTGTGTGCGCGCGTGTATGTGAGAGAGAGAGAGAGAGAGAGAGTGAGTGAGAGAGAGAGAGAGAGTTGAAGCGGAGTCCCATTTTGGTATAAAGTTTCCATGGAGTTAGACTCATATAAAAAAATAAAGTATTGTTAATTGCTAGGTTTAGGAATTTTAGTCACCTTCAACTTGGCATGGATTTGGTGGAGTTAATATGCTTGTTTCCTAAGATTCTTGTATTTAGCTCATTTTGTGTTCCCAATACCTTATCTCCTTTTTTTCCTGCTATAATATGCTTTTATTCCTCTGTTTCTTACACATCCATTGCATATTCATTCCTACGTTTTCATATTATTTTTGTGTTTCAAACCCAACCTTTGAAAGTAGTTTACACAATTAAAATTGAATGGTATAGTTTTAGAATTTTGTTCGAAGCTTAGGCTTTAAGGCCCATAGCTTGTCGGTGGGCTTACTTAATGGCAGCCCATTATGATCTCCAGAATAATGGGCCCAAAAAGCTTCAACGCACGCATGCATATGTGATTATTGGGTGATTGTTTGTTCCCGAAAATGGGAAGACGTAATCTCCTAATACGTATTCGTATACACGGCGACGCCCTATCTCTAACGAACTTTATCCTCTCGCCGAGCAAGCAAACCGCCGCCGCGTGCGCAGCTGGCTACGCCGCGTCGCCGCCTGCGACCTCTCTCCTGCATCCGCAATGGCGGAGCCGAGAGCCAGATGCCGAGATCGCCGGAGCACCGAACCCACCTGGCCGGAGCGGGCGGAGGCGCTGACCCATATCCTGACCCACGCCTCCCACTCTCCGTCGCTCCACTCGCAGCTCTTCCTCGCGTCCCGCGTGCCGTGCCCGCCCCGGGGCTCCACCTACCCGCCGTTCCTCTGCCCCGGCGCCGGCGCAGGTATCCTCCTCCGGTGGGCGCTCGCCTCCATGTTCCTCCCGCGCGTGGCCAGGCTCTGCCTCCCGCCGTCGTCGTGGCGGTCCCGGTGCCCCTTCCAGCTCCCACCGCCGATCGTGCCCTCCGCCGCCATCGAGCCGGCGCCGGAGCGGTGGGTCGAGGCGGAGCTCCGGGGCTACGCGCGCCGTCGGCGGGCGCTCAGGGGTCCCATGAGGTTGCGGCCGCCGCACTCCGTGCTGGGGGCTGTGCTCACCATCGTTCCCAACGTCGTCATCGTCGCGGCGGTCATCCGCGAGCTGTTCTGGGTCCGGCCTAACCGCATCTGAGCCATTTCAGGTACGCGGATGCTCAAGGTGATTTTATGTTTCGTGAACCGTGCTGCAGTGCAACTCATAGATTGCGAATCGTGATCGTTTCGCAGTAGTACTTATCTGTAAAACGTTTACAATTTTTGTGATGATGTTTGCAATTGCTCTGTTTACATTTTGGACTAGAAATTGCAAATGCAGATTGTGTGCTTCTCTTTACGTTGCATACGTTGTACATTTAGCTTTTGCAAACCAATTAGAGTCATCTGAATCCTAACATTTAAGTTGTTGGTACTTGACGACACAGGCTCCATTACATCTCAACATAGATTGTATCAGATGTTGGTGATTCGGTAATTAGTGCAGCAGTGTTTTGCAACCGACTGAATGCCTTCTTTATTGAAGCAGAGTTGTACATGAGAGCCATAGATTCATGCTGAAGTACATGCCATAGATATACATATGGAGCTGCATCTCTTATGAGAGTTGAGACTGTTGATTATTTATGGTGAGATGCCCACTACTGATGTTGCATGTGGGGTCAGGAGGCCCTAGGATATCAAATTCTCAACAGCTCCATCAGACATCTGGATCATCTTATGCGAAGGGTCCATTTGGCAAGTCCACTTGGATGCACTAAAGTTCCACTGCCACAAATCTTTGCACCCTCTCATATTAAAGGAAGCCTCCTAATTGATCTGTTCAGATTGGCATTGCTAATGGAGCCGTTGAGCATACACTGCTTGCCTATCTGATTCTTTAGTCATGACAATGCCACAGATTTTCTTTGGGATGAACTCCATTCAAATCTACTACATGTCTCACTATGTCTCAGTGTGTGCTTTGCCGCTGCCTTGATTAGGTAGATATACTGCTGGGATATGCCATCTGGGTCAAGTGTAGCACAACGGTAGCAGTCCATAACTCCATATTGAGTGTGGAGCTTATCTCCACATACATTTCTTCTGAGCTGTTAGTCAAGGTGAATTGGTGATGTTATATCTTGACGTTTGTGTTGAGGACCAGCTGTGCATTCCTTAATATTCACTGGAAAAATACACTATGTACTGGTGTGTAGAACATGCACTGACTGGATGAGGCACAAAGCTTCCATCAACTTGCATGTTGAAATCTGCCGTGAGACTAATCTCTTGCCATGAGCCAGCTGCGAAGTTCTTTCCTGAGGTGGGTTGTCTTTCAGGAATTATCCTGTGCAATGCCTTTGTCTTGCCAAACTGTAGGAGAAGGTTTTGTTGTCCATGGTATTGAAGCCGAATGCAATGTTGCAGTAGGGCGAAGGCCGTGAGTTGGTCATGCCTTGAGTGACCAAAAGATGAGTTTGGACTTCAGAATGTATAGTTGACATATGGAACAGAGATGACACTGAATCATTGTTTCTGGCTTTTAGGCATGTTATGTAACTGCAAGCTAATTTGTTATCTAGATTTTCGGGATTCCAGAATAATGGGAGGAAATGTTTAGACACCCCAAGTAAGTCTGGAGAGACACCAGCCTACCTTTAAGTCTTGGAAGAACTATGAGTAACTGCATGTTCTTTTCAAGGTTCTTCTCTGGCTATCAGTAACAGTGGAGCATCACTGGAGCAATGTCAATGGGGGGGGGGGGGTCCAAGGCAACCCTGAATTTGTTCCTTCGACAGCGGTCGTCCAATTTCAAGGCATGTTATTCTTGCTACAAGGCCATAGCTGTAATCATCTCCTCCTTTCTCTTCTTAATAAAAATAATCAATCTTGCCCGTTTTAAGTTATCCTTCTATCTTTATTTGGAAGAAGTGTGCGTATATTTGTTTCTGATCAAACCATATTCGCTGTGTAATTCATTTAGAGTTGAGATCCTGAGTGCTTTCATAGTTTCATTCATAAAAGGGTTTAAGCGCCCAGGGAAAGTTCAGGTGAAGGTCTGCAAGTGTTGCCCTTCAGGCCTTCACAATAGCTGACCAAGAAGAGTCTCTGTGTGACTATGTAGATCACTTTGGAGGCCAATTTATTGACAATTTTTAGCATGCGTGGCCGCATGGGAGTCGAGCAGGGAGATGACTCGTGATTTGGGATGTCTTCTTTCATTGATTGGAATCACGCATCTATGGTGGAAAAACATGCAAGTCTTGCAGACCCGGTTGATAGGAAAGCAAAGGCATTTCGTCTGCTTTCAAACGCTCATCACATTTTTTTAAAACATTGGTGTTTTCCCTCCATACCATCTGTATTAGCTAGTACTAAAATTATGCACTAATCACATTGGTCTCCTCCTCTTCATTTATTGCGTTTGAAATATTGGAATGCCGATTTCCCCTGTTTTATCCATATGGGTTGCACAGTATGAAAAAGTGCCACAAGTATTCACAAAAAGGAGGTAATCCAATGAAAAATGTATTAAAAATGGTATTGTATGCATCAATACTAACAGAACAAAATTATTAAATCTGCTAGCCATTCCTCTTTGTTGCCTTTGCAAAAAGAAAAGGTAAGAAAAAAAAACTGCTTTGTTAGTAGGTTGATCAACGAACAGAGTTTCTCCCCGAGTAAAATGTCTACGTCGGGCTGTGCTCCGTCTGGTTCGCACGCGCGCCGCCGCCGCCGGACTCGGTGACGAGGCCCAGTATCGGCGAGCCCACCGTGCTGGCCGACCTGCCACCACTCCCGCTCCCGCTGCCGCTGGACGGCCCGGAGAAGTTGGAGGCCGAATCGGACCCCTGCGGATTCCCTCGGCGGTGGCCGTGGTCGTCGTCCTCGGACTGGCACGGCGTGGCGGGCACCGAGTCGGTGTCGTCGTCGTCGTCGCCGTCGTGAGAGGATTCGGGCTCGGGCTGGACCACGCTGTAGAGCTCGACGATGGCATCATAGTGTTCCTCCCACCACCGCTGCGCCTCGCGGTGGCCGTCGAAGAGCTCCTCGCTGAACCGTATCCTGCGGAGGTGGTTCGTGCCGTCGGGCCTCGCCACCAGCGTCATCAGCACCCCGGGCTCCGGCTCCGCCACCCACTCCCGGTCGCTCTCAGCACATGCGGCCTTGGTTTGATGACCCGGTGACAACTCCTCGCCGTCGCACTTGTCGCGGTGTTGCTGGCTCTTCCTTCCTTGCTCGTCCTTGCTCCGATCGCCGCCGTTGCCGCCGCAGCCACTAGTCGTGGCCTCCTCGTGGCCGTCGGATTCCTGCGGCTGCGCCGGCGCGATCTTGGCGGACGCGGACGGCGCCGTCGCGATGTCCTTCCCCTGATTCTCCATCTCCTCCTCGTCCTCGTCATTGTCTTCCGGCCGCCTCCCCCGTCTCCGCCGCCGCGCGCGCCCGTGATTCCCGGCCATCTTCACCTTGAGAGACATGGCCTTCATCTGCACACCAACACAAACGCAAATTCACACCGGTGTAATTCAAAGATGTAAGGGCACGTGGTGAAACAGCTTGTGGCGTACATTCTTGGTGAGCTCGCGGATGATGCAGATGGACCTGATCCTGCCGCCACCGCCGCCATGGAAGCACGCGTGCATCCTCCTCCGACCACTAGCTTATCCACTCTGTCTCTTCTTCTCTGCTCTGCTCTGCTCATGGGGGCACCTGCGAAAGAAGAAGACGAATGTGTGGGATTTGAAATGCGCGTGCGCAGCGCCAGAGGGCAGAGAGTATAGCAGGTGCGAGCTGCAGCACGGAATTAACGGGCGGACAAACGCGCGGTGTCCATCTTCGGCAGAGAGCCAGCCAGCGGAGGAGTAAATGCGTCGGGCGATAATTCATGGCGGGCATTTAGGATTTCGAATCCGGTACATTGCTCCATCCAGCTAGGAGCAGTGTGGAAGGAAGGAAGGAGTAGTACGTGTTACGCACACCACGTATGGTACGTACGGTGGATTTCGAATTTTTACCCACCCCTCTTCGCCTGTCATACTACGCCGGATACTACTGCTGCTGCTGCTAGTTGCCAGTTGCCAACAATTGATTTCCTTCCGAGAAAAGGTCCAAGTGTAACGTTGCGACGCCCGCAGGACAGACAGCGATATTATCACATCCTGGTTTCCAGATTCCAGAAGCAGCACGCCGCGCCGCGCGTGCAGTACTGCAGCCTCCTGCAGGTGCGATCCTTCCGCCGCCACACCGGTGCGCGGCAGCGCGGGCATCGCCGCGGAGACGGGAAGCGGGTTGGCGTGATGGGCCTAACTGGATCGCGAATCGTACGCGTGGTACGAATTGTAATGGGCCGAGGAAGTGGGAAATGAACATCGGTGAGCGTCCAGCCCAGCCCAACTATCCATGCCCAGGTTGGGTAGTTGGTCCTGATGCGTGAACATGTGTGTCCCAAAAGGCCCACTTTGAGGCCGTGAAGCACCTGGCGCACCCTACACGCCGCCGTTGTTTCTCTATCGTTGTCTCTCCTCCGGCGACGACCGCCGTCGTGAGGATCTCGCTTCATCTGCTCCTCACATGGAGGCTTCCCTAACGGATCTACCTCCCGCCCTCGTGCTGGGGCTCCCGGCGCGCCGCTCGTGCCCTCTGCCGCCGCAGCCGTCGAGCGTTGGGGAGCGAGGCTGATCTCTCCTCAGATTACCGGCGTGAGAGGGCGGGGGTGGCTTTATCATCGGGCACAACCTCGCTATCACCGGGGTGGTGGTGCGCGGGCTCTTCGGGTCCGGCGCCCCGCCGAATCTGAAGATTGAGGGGAGGGCTCGCGTAGTTTCGTACTAATTCGTGGTAAGCTTTGCGCTAGTTTCGCAGTTGTGTTTGCTGTTTGCAATACTTGGGGGAACTGCAAAATTTGATGCCATTTCGATTTGCAACGTTTTATGCAAAATGTCAAAGTTGTTCGTTGATTTACGGTGTATCTGACAGAGCCTGATATAGTGATATAGCGAAAACGGAAGAGTATACGAGGAGCGAATGTGTACATAAATCTGTCGAAGCTCAAACCAGATGGCAACCGTACTGAAAGTGTAAATAGCATTCATATCGTTGGAACTTGGCACCTAAGTCCTTTTGTTACTTAACATAGATGTATGTCTGCAACAATGTCTTACCAGTTACAACTTACAATAAGTTTGGTACTGAAGCATTGCTTATTGGAGGCTTTGGAGCAGTAGATGCAGATGCAAAGATGAGGACTTACAATATATTTTATTTAAGAAAACAACTGAGATTTCTTGTTGAAATACCTACCATAGTGCTTAATGCTTAGCTTCTGCTGCTGTCTGAGACTGCAGGTTATTTAGCACAACATGCTGCCTTACTTGGAGTCCTGGGTGCAAGTATTACTGGAGTGAACTGATATATGATGCGGGGTCAGGAGGCATCGCGATCTCAACAGCACCATCAAGCATTTGGGTCACCTTATGCATGGTAGGTCGCATGGCTGGGTCCTCTTGGATGCACCAAAGCGCCACTGCCAGAAATCTCTCTACCCTCTTAATGTCAAACGATGCTTCCTGATCACCCTCCACCAGCAAATCAATTCTTCCAGAACGATAACAATCATTTGCCCAGTCAGTAAGTATGGCTCTATCATCATTGGTCACGTCTTTCTCCACATTACGCCTGCAACATACAATCTCAAGTAGGATCACCCCAAAACTGTAGACATCCACTTTGGCAGTGATAGCGATGTTCTTGAACCACTCAGGCGCAACATATCCTCGGGTTCCTCGGATTCCAGTGTTTGTTTGTGTTTGGTCCATCTGCAGCAGCTTTGCTAAACCAAAGTCGGATATTTTTGCTGTGAGGTTGGCATCAAGAAGGATGTTCTGAGGCTTTATGTCACAGTGGATGATCTGTGTGCTGCATTCCTCGTGCAAGTAGAGCAATCCTCTTGCCACTCCTAATGCAAACTGAACTCGTAGGTACCAAGATGGCCAGATGGTGTCAAAAAGGAATCCAGTAAGCGAGCCATTTGGCATAAACTCATAAACAAGCAATCTCTCGTTCCCTTCATTGCAGAACCCCAGCAACCTGACCAGGTTTTTGTGAAATGTCCATCCGATGGTCTGGATTTCCACTGCAAACTCCTTTTCAATATCTGGCAGGACCCTGTCAATTTTTTTGACTGCAACATGTGTGCCAACCTGATCTTGCAATTGCCCCTTGTAGACTACCCCAGAACCACCTCTACCAATTTCTTCGCAGAACCCACCTGTTGCCTCGCGAAGTTCTTCATAAGTGAAAGATTTCAAAGGAAGCCCCCCAGTACTAGATGATTGCTTTGATAGATCTGTCTTCTTGCTCTCCGTTGCAAAATAATTTCCAAAAACAATGAGTGAGATGAGGAGAATGCATACCAAGAAGAAGCTTCCAAGGAGTAGAGAGCTACCGAGGATCCAATACTTCTTTTCTTTCTTCCACTTGATGGAGTTGCTATTAAGTTGAGATTGGGAATTGTTGTTCTTTGGTACCTTTAGATAAAGTGTTCTATCAACACTACTGTCCATTCTTCCATTGGACATTGGGAGCTTCTTCTTCCAACAGTTTCCGTTGTTAAACACTACGACGGCGCAAAAGCAGTCTGTCAAGCATAGTTTCTTGCAATCATCCATGCCAACAGAGGTGAAGGCCTCATAGTCTGCAAGAGGCCAATCCACACCATTCATTGGGATCAAATCAAATTGATCAATCATGGTTTCTTCATCCAAGTCACAACTCTGTGGTTGGAAGTCTGCTTTGCAGCCTTTGTACTTCTGCGCCTGGTCTATGAATGAGTAACGGGGTGGACATCGGCAATCCACCGTCTCGTTCAGGTTCCAGTTGAAGGCGCAGAAGCTGTTGAACCCGCATACACCACTTCCATCTTGGCTTGTGATGCTTTCACATATGTTCCTGGGGACCAAGTCCACAGTAGTCCACCCTATGTTGTTCCACCCCCTCACTGCCTCTTTCTTTGGGTACACATACTGGCGAAATACACCATCTGGATCAAGTGTTGCACGCTGATAGTAATCCACCATTGAACCCATGATGGCAGACGTGATATTAATTTCAGTGCGGTCCTTCAAGGTGAAGTATACCCTTCCAGTTGCATTGAACAAAAGCTGTGATCCATTTCCGTCCGTTTTGGTGCTCCAATAAGTGGCATACTGGTTTCCTGAGGGAACAGCAACTAGATCAAATTCAAGGCTTCCATCTTTCACTTGAAGTATAAATCGGCCATTGGAGTAGTCTGTGTGTGTCAGCCGACTATAGAGTTGAACTCCAGTAACTAGTCCTTGTGTCGGCAGGATGGTGTCCGCTGGGCTGTCAAAGGTTCCCCACTTTGTAGAGCCATCTTTGCCAGCAAGCACGAAATTTCCAGTGTCAAGCATGTTGGCATAAGCTGCACCAGTAACTTGGGCATTCCAAAGCTCATGGCCACCAGGATCAAGGAGTGACAGACCGTTAGAGCTAAGTTGAAGTCGAGAACCAGAAGGCACTACTACTAGCTCTGGTATTTGTGTGTTGGTCTTAGCATACCATGCCAAGGTTTTGTCGACGGTCTTGTCGAACCAGACGGCAAGGAGATAAGAATTGTTGGCATCGATGAGTTGGAAGCCAAATGCAAAATCGCCAGAGGGTGAAATCCATGATGTATTCACGCCTTGAGTGGTCAGGAATGAACCCAAGGTGATGTTCCGCTGAGCTTTGGAGGGAGCTATTATGAACATTAAGAGGAGGATGAGGAGGGTGAAGAAAGGTTTCATCTTTCTTGCAGTGGTATGGGTTCAACTGTTCAGATAACTTTGCTGTCCTGCAGTTCAGCTATATCATGGCAGGATGCAGGGGTCTACTTGAGCTTGACTAGGAACATGGAAGCGACGACTTGGAGAAGACCAATTGAGGGTTACCCGACATTAAGAGTGAAGGATAGCTACGTTAGATCTTTCTAACATTTATTTTTTGAACCTATAGGACATACCTTCTTGACCAGAAACAATGATGAAACGAAGACTTCTGTTGACATATGTTGGTAACCTGCCAAGAAGCACTGTAGTGTAGGAGTAGGAGGAAAAACAAACATCGTAGAATCGCATCACCACTATAGAGGGTGGTGAATCTATAGGTAAAGAAAAACCCCCAAAATTTCTGCAAAAATCTCGACCTAATCAACCATAGTCATTCATGAAGATTAGATCGAAATAGGAAGATAAAAGAGAGAGAAGAGAAGAAATAGCTTGCGCTCGACACGAGATTTTAGCCCATGGCTATGAGTAAGTCGAGATTGCAAGATCGATTCGGAATTGCAAGATCAAAAAGAAAGTGCATGAATAAAAGAAGAACAAGTGCAAAGAACAATTCGAATTTCACAGCAAACTTCCAATTTCATTCATCGAATAGAAGTTTACAAAAGCTCAATACAAGCCTACCACAAGTTCACAAGTTCCCTAGAGAACCAAAAACCTAACAAGATCTAGATCATAACTCTTACAAAAATTCGAGAATTCATCTCAAAAACTCGCTAAAACTCTCCAAGTGGTCTCTCAACTATTTCTTCGAAAAGTGTAACTTCTCCTTCAGGCTAAGACCCTTTTTTATAGCCTAAGATGGAGCCTAAACACCCAAAGGAAAAATCTAAAAAGCCCCTAGGACAAAACCCTAATCCTGGAACAATTTCAGCCGTTGAATCAAATTTGGACGGCCTGGATTGCACCACGTCTCCGGACGCACGCCTGCCTTAGCCGATCTCCCGCGAGCCGTAGAAGATCCGGAGGGTTCCGGAACCATCCCGCGCGTGCGCCCGCCGTCCGATTGCCGCCACGCGTCGGCCATTAGCGCTGCGATCCGCGTGCGTACGCTTCTGACCAATCAGCGCACGCCGCACGCCGCTCGCCCGCGCCAACCAGAGCTTGCCACGTGTCGGCATTGCGCTGGCTCGGCTTGCGCCGCGTCTGCCCGCGGCGTCCCGCAGGACCCGCCTGTCAGCCGCCGGTGCCGAGACGAGCTGGGCTGGGCCGCTTGCTGCTGTAGCCGATGAAGTCTAATTGAGGTCCTTCCACACCGATTAATGAAGTCTGTTTTACGTCCTTTTCAAGTCTGATCTCAGTCCTTCTGCAGTGCAAATATTTTCTCCTTGCTTGATCCTCTTATGGACTGGGCCAAGATGGGCCATCTCCATCCCGGGCCATTCCACCTATCACGAGGTCTTGCAAGAGAAGTCTAATTCACATCCTTCTTGACTTTGTGCATCAAATTTTCGACGATCTCCCGCCACGACGTCCGTCCACCGTGTACGCTTGTGTCCCACCTTGTCACCCGACATCCTTGACCGTGCTAGACCACAACTCCCCCTGAGTTCGATCCCGGTCCGCCATTGACCAAGGTTGACCCCAAGTAACCCTGCACACAAATAGACCGAACCATCGTCTTTCGGGCACAGATGTTGCAACCTGACCCATATTAGTCATCACCGACACTTCCTGGACACTTGCCAATGTTCCATCATAATAGACCAGAAGCCACACTTGGTCTCACAATCTAGAAAGGTACTTGATGATCCTTGTTAGTTTCATTTTCATTGTGAGTTGCATGCTCATGTGAATTTGTTCTGTTACTATTACCACTTGAAAGACCAGAATATGTAGAAGCCTGTTCTCACACATTTTGATGGTAACAATGATGCCTTACCATTCTAACTGATGCATATTAGTTTGTTCATGTCATGCTAATGCTGTTCATGTTGTGCCTCACTAATTCAAGCTGATGCAGATTAGTTAGTTCGTGGCATGCAAACAATAAAGCATGATCTGTTTTATTGTACATTTGATTAGCTTAATTTACCCGTGAAAATTTGCTGTAGTTACAAGGAAGCTAGTCATTCATAAGTTTTTACAAGGGACATAACTTCCATATTAATCATGGAAATATCCATAAGTTTTATATCTCAGTTGCAGTATTAAATGGTGTAAGCTCATTCTTTGTGCAGTTCTTAACGTAAGAATGGAGCAAGATATTTTTGGGTTTCTGGAATATATGGAACGCATTTGTGGGTTTGAAAAGCATTGTCTATTCGTCCCGGGCCTATCAAATGACAGGACCGCGTAGTCTTTACCCGTTCAAAAGAAACAAAGATGCAGAGCAGCTGTCTAGCATCGAACCTGATATATGCTTCGTCCTCGGAGAACAGGCAACTAGGTACAAGTCTTCGTCTATATTGCCAGTGGAGTCTGGAGACTGGAACATGCTGAATTGCTGATATAGCGACCCGGATAGTCTGATTACCATCTGATATAACAACAGTGTGATTGTGTGGAGGCCAAAGAATAGGCAAGTAATTTGCCTAGATGTCGCGGGTGTGAGGATACTGGGACATGCTGATATGGATAGAGGCTCCAGCCTCCAGCTACCACGTTCGACCATCTAAGCTACTGTAAGTCTGTAACAGCAGGGTGATTTGCATCGACCAAAAAGCAGGAACCACATACGAGGTGGGGGAAGAAATTGTAACACCTGCATTGCTGCACAGCACTGTTGCTGCCGTTTGGTAGAGGGCGAGAGTAAACAACCAAACAACCTGATTAAATAGAGGTGAAAATTACTGCTCTGTTTAGTTAGCGAGCAGCCAACAAGCTCTAAGGTGGAACCTTTACATCAATCTTCAAATCCTAAGACTTTGACATGTGCAAGTGGATGTGCATCATCCACTGGATCCCTGTGGGTGGACGGTTGTGCATCAGTGCATGTTCTAATTTTATTTTTTTTAAAAGAAGGCAAAAATAGTTCTAGAGCACCTAAAGTTCATGTGTTTGGTTTTATAACATTAAAAGTTACCGGTTTAGTTTGATAGCACCCAAAACTCTCCATTATTGATTTTAGCACTTCCGTAACTTTTCTCTTTTCTATCGTCAGGTTGGATGATAATTGAAACATGACCACCGCATTATCATCAGACAAATAGCTTAACCCATTTATCCAGATCGACAAGCGCGACTTCACCGCCTGTCAAAGGTTGAAACCTGTGCTTTGCAGTCTGGACTCTCTTGCCACCAGCGGTGCAAGAACAAAATGTGTGTGTGGAAGAAGAACGTGCATGGCAGTCGGAGTTGACGGCAAAGATGACAGAATTGCTAAAAACATGAACGGAGAGAATTTTTTGATGCTACTAAACTAAACCATTAACTTTTATGTAAACTTTTGGTGCTCTGAAACCAATTTTGCCAAAAAAAGAATGCATAAGTAAATAGAGGAAGTTATTTATGACTAAATTTAGATGCACTCCTGACCTAAAAAAAAATCTCCCGCTTAGGTTTGACGCAGATTAATGAAAGCATTATTTGATTGACAAAATATACGCTCAGCATTAATTCCTAGTATCTAATAAAAACTAAAACAATGTGAAAAACTACTTGTGCCTCGCAAAAGAAAAGATACTTGTGGAATCTCAATTTCTCAATGGATTTTGTTCATTTTGATCCAACAAATTTATCGAGATGTCCATGGCGCGGCCTATCGATTCCTTTCTTCCGCCAAGAGAAGGACCTCACTGCTGCAGCCATAGCTTGCCACCTGGGAGATGGAACGAGTCTTCTTTTCTGGGAAGATGGATGGCTTGATAACACCCCTCTTCGTCTCGCAGCACCTGATCTATATTCTCTGGTTTCGGCTCGTGTGCGGAACAAAAGAACGGTTGCACAGGCTCTCTTGGATCGACAATGGAGCAAAGACTTGCGGGGCGCTTTGGGCACCAATGCCTTTCTGCAGTATCTCTCCCTGTGGCCACGTATTCGTGCGGTTGCTCTCCTCGACCAGCCGGACAGCTTCGTTTGGCGTTGGGAGTCGTCCGGACAGTATTCGGCAAAATCAGCCTACAACCACCAGTTCTTCGGCCGTGAGCTATTCCCTTTTCAGCAGGTATGGAAGAATTTTGCTCCCACACGCTGCAAATACTTTGCCTGGCTTGCCATGCACAACCGATGTTGGACGGCAGATCGGCTGGCAAGGCGGGGACTACCGCACAATGACGAATGTGTGCTCTGCGATCAAGCCGATGAAACGCTAGACCATATTTTGCTCCACTGTTCTGAGGCCCGGCAACTCTGGTGGCTTTTCCTCTCTTCGATTGGACAAACTCAGTGCTTTTCCTTGGGCCAGGACAGTTTCTTCTCTTGGTGGGCAGAGGCGCGTGCAAAAATTCATGCTAAGCTACGTCGCGGGTTTGACACGATCATCGTCCTCGCTGCCTGGTCACTCTGGAAGGAACGGAATCGGAGAACTTTTGATGACGCTTCCCTGACCATGCTTGAAGTTGCGGAGAAGGCGGCCGAGGAAGCTGTTCTTTGGCGCCAAGCACACGCGATCTCCTAAACGCGCATTCTAATGCTTGTAGCACAAATCATGCCACGAGATTATCAGCTTTTCGGATAGCTAGCCTTGTATTTTTCCTTTTTCGTTTTTTGTACAGCAAAACTCTGAATTGCTGGTTGGCCTACCTCTCTTTCTTAATATAAAAAGATACGCGAAGCGTATTCTAAAAAAAAAAAGTCTGGGATGCTGGGTATTCCTGTTCAATGGGGAAAGAAAACTGGGACATCCAACAATCTCATTAGGCATTATCATTGCAAGCCTGCTTTTCTTAAACATAATGGTGAACTTTCTTGTAGTTTTTTTTTAACCAGCGAGGTCGATGCATCCCTCTCCCATTTCCATTACTAGAAATGAACAGCACTATAAAGAGTTCTGAAAAACTGAAAATAAAAACAACAAAAGACATAAAATAACTAGCGAACTGTTGATCCACCATTCATGGCATCACCAAAGTGAACTTTCTTATAAATATTATTATATTAGTTCTTGATACACGACGCTCGCTGCATTATCATGGTATTACGAAGTATTCTCGCAGCTTTTATCAAACATAATAGTGAACTCTCTTACAAATATAATTATAGTAGTTCTTCATACACGCTGCTTGCTGCTTATCATTTATCAGCTTATGACATCTTAAAGCAGTGACTATGAAGGCTGGGGTGTTAAGAGGAGGCTGGGGAGCCTCTATTGCCCCATCTAGCATCCTGTTCACTTTAAGCATAGTTGGACGCATTGTTGGCTTATCCTGGATGCACCAAAGTGCTACCGTAATGAAGCTTTCCACCATCTTCATGTTAAGCATGACATCCTTATCATCTTCAATCAACAAGTCAAGCCGACCACAACGGTAGCAGTCGTGTGTGTTAGAGATTAATTTGTTTTCTTGAGATAACAAAGTCAATTTGATTTTGACTAGTGGTCTTGTTGCTACATAAAGATTCTAGCACAACCTAGTTGCTATGAGCTTAGCTAGTCTTGAGCTGTAATCTGGCACTGTAGCATGTCGGTTACTGTAGCAACCGACCTTAAAGTCCTATATAAGGACATGTAGTATGTGTAAGAGTATGGGCTTGTGCAAACATATGAAAATGTAGCTCCTTGCTCTACCATGTGCGCTCTCTTGCTCTCTATGTCCTTGCCTTGAGTGTGAGCTGTGTTTCCCTCCCCGGAGTTTCTGTTTCCGTGAGTGTGAAAGCTAGCTAGGAGCTGGGCCAACAGTATGCCCATATGTCAATATTACTTTGTCCTCGTTGCTAGTCTTAAGGTCCACATTTCGCCTGCAGCAGATAATCACAACCCAAAACTATAGACATCTACTTTACTTGAGATACCCATATTCTTGAACCACTCTGGAGCGAAGTAATTCGTGGGTTCCCCTGATTCCGGTACTAGTTTGTGTCTGCTCAGCTTTTAGTAGCTTTGCAAGGTCAAAGTCTGATATTTTTGCTATGAAGTTATCATCAAGAAGAGTGTTCTCAGGCAGTCAGGCTTTATGTCACAATGTATGATCTGCTTCCACACTCCTCATGCAAGTATAAAAGTCCTCTTGCGACACCATGTTGATGGATGGATGTAGTTGTCATGACCTGAGGCCATAATAGGATATCATAAATACCCTTAGGAAGATAGCTGGGTGGCGTGGGCTGCTAGGGAGGATAGTAGACTTAGGTTAGGGAGAAGAACATCTTGGAGGGGATTACAATCATTACGATAATTTTGATTCAATGCTTACCTCCAAATGAATACAACACATGGAGTAGATGATAGATGGTATAATTTAACCCTCAAGAAACTGACGCAAGAATCTTTGATCACAAATACAAGAGCTGCGCAAGAGTTGTCTTGGAGATCAAAGAGAAAGTCGAGGTGTGGAAGAAAGCAGGTCTTTTTGTTGAACAACCTTAGCTAGTTGTTTGGTTTTTCTCTTTTCTCTTCGGTGTAATCTCAAGGATGCGAGTCTAACTTGCATTCGAATCGACAGCGTCTTGTGGAGAAATTGTACCGAATTTTACTCCCAATATTCTTAATACAATTGGTCGACCGAATCTTTCGGCCGACCTAGCTAAAAAAAGAAACCGACGACACAGGGTGGTACTGTTCACCCGGCAAGATTTGGCTCCACGAGCCTCAGCCTCCGGTACTCCGACTTGTTTTTCTTTTATCAAAGAGAGAGACCTCTCCCATTTCCATCAACGGAAACACAGCACATGTTTACAAGCTTCCAAAGCTGAAAAAACAAAAAATGAAATCTGGTGCTCCGACTTATCTGCTAAAATGGTTTAGAAACTAGAAAGTATTGTTTTCTTGTCATCTGTCATACTATTCAATATGTGATCATAGGCAGGTCAAAGCTAGAGTGTTGATTTCTATTTTTTTTATCTAGTGAACTTATTTGCGGCAGTTTTGTTTTTCATCAATTGTCTTTTTCAGAAGAAGACGTCGACTTGCGCTGCAGTCGCTGGACAGGTGATGACTGCTGACTTGCTGAGTAGTTCTATGGGAAGGTAGTGCGCACCTGTCAAAGCTGATAAGGAGTAGCCGGCGCCAAATTACTCGCCATCGTAGCCCGTTGCCTGATGGAAATGGTCAGAACGACCTGTAGCAGTCTCGAAACTTTGAAAGTTGAAGCCATCTCTTGCCAAAGCACATGGAACAAATCATCACCAAGTACTACTGTCCTGAACTGGAACTGGAACAACTAGCCATTATTGAACCATTGTTTTGCTGTTCTGTTTGACTGGTCGAGCAATGAAACAAGGCTGTCATCTTTTTTCAAAGCCAACGAAGGGTTGTATTGTAACTTGTTGCATGCATGCTCGGTGGTTCGCATGGCCTTCCAAGTTGGGGAAAACGTTCGGATAAACTCCTTGGGCTCAAGGCCCGTCTCCAGCTTCGTTTGGATGGATCTCAATCCGGGCTATTTCTCTGCAATCACCCTCAACCCCAGCACACTGACACAGTTGATCTGATCTCAATTCTCACACAACAATCAGACGGCTCAACGAAGTGATCAGCTCGATCACGCCATAGCCAGCCGCGGCTTGATTCTCCTCATCATCACCTCGTTGCTCTCACTGTCACTGGACGACGCTGACGGTATAATTATCTACGTCCCGACAGCGCATTGTTCTGCATGATCCCGACGCTGCCGGCCCTCTGTCCGTTCACGGCTCAGTTCGCAGTCCAAATGGATGTTGCAGATTACAGCAGATAAGCTTTCCTGCTACCAACTTGCAGCATCTGATGGCTACTAAGAGAAACATCCAACACATTAGGAATAAAAAACAGAGATGCTGCGAATACTCTGCAGGCTGCACTGAACCTCAATAAGTTGCCAGCGGCAAGGACAGGTAAGAATCGACACCAGCGGTACAAAGACTGACTGATGTCTTCTTCTGTACTTTCCTATTTTTATTTTGGAGCAAAACGAAGGATTAATCAGTGATATGTGTCAGTGTCAGGCAATCTCATGTTTTTTTTTCTTTGAATGCAGGCAAGCCCATGTTAATTAGTACTAGGCTACTAGCCAGTAAGATATTAACACGCAATCTGCCAAATGACGTACTATAGTCTTGTACATATATATTTTTTTTCAGCTGGATCTCTGGTGACCAGTAGCCACCACTATGCAGTGCCATATCACACAAGCATGGTGAGAAAACAATGTCGTTTCATGAAGCACGAGCCTATTATATGCGATGCTAACTGCTGAGCCACCATTTACAGCCATCTAGTTCCCTTCCTGTCTCTGGGTGGGTCGCACGCATTTCCCATGGCGGCTGCAGGGGCCATGGTGATGTTGGGTGGCCTTGTCCTCCCTTTTCTCATTGCCGTCGCCTCCGGTGAGCCGCCGATCAGCCGGAAAAGCTTCCCCGAGGGGTTCATCTTCGGGACGGCCTCGTCGGCGTATCAGGTTAAGCTTACACCTCCTTTCGATTCCTACAGTAAAGAAGCTTCAATGCAATTGCTACCGAAACTCAGTTCTCTACTTCTCTCAAGAACATTGTTGCTACAAGTTGCAAAGGTTCTCTCTCACTCTACAGATACAATATACTGTACACACAACATTAAAATGACTGGAATGCATGGCCTGATTTAACAAGCATTCGTGTGCCAATTAACTGTGTCTTTGTTTTGGTCTGAAATCCGATAAGCTGGTTGTTGCTTCACACATGCAGTATGAGGGTGGCGCCACAGAGGGGGGAAGAGGACCAAGCATCTGGGACACATTCACGCATCAGCACCCAGGCATGTTATTTACGTCTCTGTTTTCTCTGCATGCATGCTACATCAGTTCAGATTTGTGTTAATCAAGCTTAATTAGGTGTAATTTGTATACGGCAAGAAAAAATCAATCATAAGCAAACCGAACCACTTCAATCATATCTAGGGGTAAGGTTTTTTTATTTGGTACTCTGCATACACATATAGTATTGTATTAGATATTTGTCTGGCTGTCTGATCACATTTTTTATGTCCAAATTGGTGGGTTTTCTTTAAAACTAGACTGTCTGATAGTTTGTCAATAGAGTTACTATCTGTTGTTGGTCATGGTGATTTGTGAGGGAGGCTCTGAGGCTGTCCTGCAAAGAAGATTTTGCACTTCCTTTGATAATTCAGCAAGTATCTTGACCTAGTAATCCAATCATGTTGCTTCTTTTTAAAATCATACTCAATACAAACCATTAATCAATCACCATCTTATCCAAGACAAGTTTAGTGTTGAATTCTTGACCAACCTGGGATGTAATATACACAATAGTCTAACAAGTGCAAAGGAGAAATTTGAGTTCATGATTGATATAAATGACAAGAAACTACAGACAAGGACACATCCTTTATTATTGACAATTATCTGGTTTGGCAGATAAGATTGCTGACAAAAGCAATGGGGACGTGGCTGCAGACTCCTATCATCTATACAAGGTGTTAGCAATTACTAGCATTTTTTAAGGAGAAATTTATTTTCTGTAAGGATTGTAATTAATAGTATACTCTGAGTTGTGCTAGGTTGTTCTGTTAGAGCTAGGTAATAATATCTTCAAAATTTAATTCCAACTTTCTTTTCCAAAAGAACAAAAAAAAAAGAGAAGATAGCATTTCAGTACTTATCCATGATGACATGCAAAAACAATGTAGGAAGATGTGCGCATCATGAATGATATGGGAATGGATGTATACAGGTTCTCCATCTCATGGACAAGAATTCTTCCAAGTGAGTGGCCATATCTTTCGAATCTTTTTTTGAAGAAAATACCTGATATATGCACTGTCATAGACCTGTCAGGAGACAGCTCTAGCTTATCTAAAGTTGATCTCCTATTTGTTCTGTAGTACACGAATTTGCATATCTTTCAAACTACAAGTTGATCCCACCAGACATTAAAATTTCCCTGTCATGTCAGATGGAAGTCTAAGCGGTGGAGTCAACAGAGAAGGCATCAAGTACTATAACAATTTGGTCAATGAGCTATTATTGAAAGGTATCCTCTCTTTTTTTTAGTCGGGTTGGCTGACAGATTTGGTCGACCAAATTTATCAAGACTTCGGAAATAATTCTTTTCAGTACAAATTCACGACAGTATACTGTCGAGCTAAATATGAGACAAGGCCTCACATGATAGTAGATACACCGAAGGGGAAAAGTAGAACTGCTAGTTGTTGTGTGCTGTAAACAAGCCGGTCTTCTTCCACACTTCAATCTCATCCTTGATGTCTGCCACCAGAAATTTTTGTTCAAAGATCCTTGCATTTCTCTCTTTCCATAGCTTCCTGCAGACCATCATAAAAACGATGTCAAGCTTTCCTGTAGCTTGTCCGAAAACATCTGCGCGCCTGCAACCACCAATCTGCCAGGTTCAGCTGTGAGTTCCCTGCTACAGAGAAGTTAACTCCTACCCAGCTGCGCAGGGAAGACCAAACTGAGTTGGCGTAGCTACACAGCATGAACAAATGATTACAATCCTCTTCCTATGACTGGCATAAGGAGCAAAATGTATCATGAGGCCACCCCCTGGTGCGAAGATTGTCAGCCGTGAAGCATCGTTCTTTTACTGCGAGCCATATGAAAAACCTGATTCTTGATGGAGCGCTCGTGCAACTGGACATGTAACTCTTGTCAAGAAGAAAACATTGTAGGCCGACACAACAGCAATCTTCTTATCTAATATAGAAGTCTCCAGTGTTATGTTTTCAGTTAGTGGCTACATGAAGTATGTGTGGACTAATAAATATTTTCAAGATGTAAAATAATCTTATACACTTGCAGGGGTGCAGCCATTTGTTACACTTTTCCACTGGGACTCGCCACAGGCACTAGAGGATAAATATAATGGATTTCTTAGCGCTAATATCATGTAAGTCCACAATTCTTCTGTACATCATTCTTCTTAGATATATCAATAGTTGAACATGGATAACTAGAATTGGAAACTAACAGGTTTAAAAGTAGTTAACTCAGTAAGATAGGGTAGTGTTATTTCACTAAAATTCTAATATTCCCCCATACCACACAACTACTGCCACATTTTCTGGCGAATGCTGTTTACTGAAAGTTATGGAAGGGAAAGTTTTATACATGATTAACATCCCTATTTATTGGCACTTACATCACCCAAATTAGTACCTTCCTGTATATTTTCAGCTAAAATGTCTTAGAGTTACCATGAAAACGAAGGCGCTAAAGTTACTGGCTGAATATCTGTTGCAGAAACGACTACAAGGACTATGCTGAAATCTGCTTCAAAGAGTTTGGTGACCGAGTGAAACATTGGATCACCTTCAATGAGCCTTTGAGCTTCTGCGTTGTGGGGTATGCATCTGGCTCCTTTGCACCAGGCCGCTGTTCACCCTGGGAGCAGGGGAATTGCAGTGTTGGAGATTCAGGGAGGGAGCCTTACACTGCATGCCATCATCAACTACTTGCTCATGCGGAAACTGTTCGGTTGTACAAAGAGAGATATCAGGTTACGCTGGCAATTCATCCATGACAATGACTTTGATAATCCAAAATATTTTCTTGCTTGGCATTTAGTTTCAGTTCGATCCTGGTGTTAGATTTGTTAGTACATCTCTTAGCCAATTACTTTAGTAATTGCATCCAGCTATTCTAATTATTGCTTACAACTAACTGGTTCCTATCGGATACACTGACATGTTAGATTAATGTCTAGTTTTTTTTCTTCAAAAACTCATGCAATTTACTGCACAATAATACTATGTTTTAAACAATATAGCTTGAATACTTGAATCCCAATGTAATGTTTGTGGATATGCATTTGTAGTTCCTAATACAGTCCTATGGAATGAAAACAAAATTGACTGTAGAAGTGCACACCCACATTGAACTCAAAAGTATTGCATGCAAGAAAAGAAAAGACAGAATACTTAGGTAAAATATGTCATGTTTGCCAAATCTGAATATTTGTGTTCAGTATTCACACAGAACGCGCTTGAACATTAAAACACTTGTCAATTACAGGTGTTACAAAAGGGGAAGATTGGGATAACTTTGGTCTCGAACTGGTTTGTTCCCTTCTCCCCCTCCAAATCCAACATTGATGCTGCAAGGCGTGCTTTAGACTTCATGCTTGGATGGTAAATTCTGTCACACATAGTTTTAACATTAACTCAAGCTTGAACCAGGCCGAAGGCATTAACCATGAAATTCCCTTGTAGGTTTATGGATCCCCTAATCAGAGGTGACTACCCCCTAAGCATGAGAGAACTGGTTGGGAATCGCTTGCCGCAGTTCACCAAAGAACAATCTGAGTTGATCAAGGGTGCATTCGATTTTATTGGACTTAATTACTATACTTTACTATGCCGGTAGCCTTCCTCCATCAAATGGCCTTAACAACAGCTATAATACTGATGCTCGAGCTAATCTTACCGGTGAGTCCAAAAGTTCGATGAGTTACTCTTTTAATATCACAGTTTGCAACCTTAAAATTCAATGAGTTATCCTTTTAATTTTATAGTTTGCAACCATGAAAAAACAGACATATGACAAGTGTCTGGCATAAATTTTACTTAAGACTAGCTTTTTCTTTCAAGTTTTATTTGTCCAGCTCATATCACAGCCTCTGTTGGATTGTCAATTACCCTATTTGTTTCGAAGAGGCACAAAGATGTTTGCTTTAAAGACAACTGTGCTATTTTCTCTCTAGTATCCCTCATAAATATCCATTCTTTGCATGAATGCATGGAATGAATGTAGTTCTTAGCTTGGATAAGTATGGGTAGTCTAGTCATTTTCAGTATATTCTTAATTAGTTTGTGCACAAGGAAAAAGATACATTAGATGCATTATCGAACACTCGGTGCTCAACATTACTGCCTCATCAACATGTGCTAACTTCTAACCTTGCTTTTTTATGCCAGCTGTTCGAAACGGCATTCCCATAGGTCCTCAGGTAACTCCACACTTTATCCTCCACACAAAATAAATTCCTAACTAAATAATTCAGGTGATAGTACTTAATTATGTAATCACATGTATGTAGGCTGCTTCACCTTGGCTTTACATCTATCCTCAAGGGTTCCGTGAATTGGTACTTTATGTTAAAGAGAACTATGGAAATCCTACTGTCTACATCACTGAAAACGGTAAGTTCCAGCTAATAGGTTATCCAATATGTCTCAGTATGTAACTGATACTACGGTAACACCTTCTGCAATAGACATGACACAAGTGTTTCCCTCTCCTGGCTAGCTATTTGAAGAAACAAAAAAAAATCTACTCTCCTGGATATTTGAAGAAACATAATACTAATATATACCTCTATTAAGAGTTAGTGAATCCTACTGACTATTCTACTCATCATAAGGTGTTGATGAATTCAACAATAAGACCTTATCACTCCAGGACGCCTTGAAGGATGATATCAGGATAGATTACTACCACAAGCACCTTCTTTCCCTACTAAGTGCTATAAGGTCTGAACAACGATCATACACTCGCCTTTGACAAGGGTACTTCAGATGCTAGACTGCTAGTTGAAATATTGCATTACTTCATGAGTTCATGTGCCTTCACAGGGACGGAGCAAATGTGAAAGGATACTTTGCATGGTCACTGCTTGATAATTTTGAGTGGGCAAGCGGCTACACTGTTCGCTTTGGGCTAAACTTTGTGGATTACAATGATGGAGCAAAGAGATACCCCAAAAAGTCTGCCAATTGGTTCAAGAAGTTCCTCCAGAAGTGATGAAAATAAAAGGATGTAAAGAGTTGCACGCATTGCATACCTTCCCATTGAATTGCAAAGAGCATGAATGCGTTACATGGGTCAGAGTCAGAAGTAGAAGAGATGGATGTATTGCAACTAAATAAAATATCTATCTTCATGTAATTACCGGATTTTCCTACACAATTTTACATGGAGCTAGATAATAGTAGAAATGAATTTGATATACAATACTGATCTTCTATTTCTACAACTATAATTTCTATACAAAACTAAGAATATAATTGGGTCATATACAACTCTTACTTTCTGCCATGTATACAATTACAATTTGTATATAATATGTTTAAACGTAGAATCAGATTTTTTTCCGGGTAACATAGAATCAGATTTGATACTTTCCCCATTTCAAATCTAGGTTTGTCCTAAGTCAAACATGTCTATGTCTGACCATTATTTTTTAGAATTCCAGACAATTTAACATGTAAATTATATATCATAAATGTATTTCTCATGGTGGATATCAAAATATAAATCTTATGATGTTAAAATGAGTTTGTGAAAATTTATGGTCAAATATGAGAATGTTTGACTTAGGACAAATCCAAAACGACGAGTAATTTGAAATAGTCAAAATATATAATTCTTACCTCCTATTTTTATAAATACATTTGTGCCTTGTAGATAGGTATACCAATCAATCTACCCCTAAAATTAATCCCTATATGAAGGTTGAAATCTTTCTTTCTTTGTTTTTCTGACTAGTATGATAATTTATAGACTGCAGATCAAATATTGTGGCTTTTTAATTAGAGGTAAACATAGCGGATATAGATGGATAATGTTGGTGCTTTGATTGTTTTCATATTTTTATCGGATATGGAAATAAATATGAATAAGTTAGATAAAAACCAATACAAATTATTTTGAATATGAACAAGGATCGAACAAGATCATTCACAAACATGAAAATAAATATTTCTTGGAACATGAAACCACTTAAAATACTTGTAAAGATAAATAACTCCCATGTATAATTAGCTAATTTTATGTAAATACTTGCATCATGAACTAAATGATGTCATCCGAGTTCAGCGCATACGGCATAAACAATATCAATACAAATAAATATGATGGAGCGACATTAAAAACACGTTTAATTTGGTTAGCCATTTGCAAGTTAAAGTAATATCAATACATTTCACTAATGTCCTAAGCGAAAATACCATTAAAGAACTAAAAAAATTGGCTAGTCAAATAGGGATATAAAGGAGAAAAAGGTACGTTATTTATTAGGAAAAAGTCTAATTTACTCCCCAAACTATTTCACCGGATCACTTAAGCCCTTAAACTATTTTTGGTGCATTTTACATCATGTACTATTAATAATGATTCATATTGTACCCATTAACAACACTCTCAATTTCATTTCTCTTTATATAAGTCATATATTTGACTGAATTTCACAGTATAAGTAGATGCATTACAACATACCTCTTAATATATTTTTTTACAACTTGGCTCATTGTTGCACTTGAGAGGAGAAGGTAAGCGGAAAAATTAAATGGTGGATGTTTGTGATTGGTAGAGATATATAGGGTAGGTGTGTGTAAAAGTAGTTATATTTAGAGATAAATTTAAATTTTTTAGTTAGTTATATTTTAAGACAAAGGGAATAGATGACATTGGCGAGACTTGCATCTTGTTCTAAGCAAACGGACCAGGGCCGGGCCGTAGACTGGTTCGGCCTGTGTCCATGCTCACAGTCCGCGGCCCTGCGCGCTTGCAGACTACCTGCTAAGCCTCTGATTAAACTTTTTTTTTTTTGAGAGCGCCTCTGATTAAACTGGGTCGGTTCACGGGACAACGTAAACGCACGCGTCCAGCAGCTCGCGTACCGCAAACCACCATCGCCGCGCTCGAGTGCATCGTTGACAGCCACCTCCGCGCCCCCGGGTTACATATCTTGCCGGGCCCGCGCGTCAGACCAGTCGGTGGATGGATCACCGGAGTGGGAAGTGGATTAGTCCAAGAAAGCCCAAACCACCACGTGTACGTAACGTAAGTACGTTGGCACGTTTGCTATCGATCGATGTCGTCGTCTACTGCAAGTTAATCGCCCATGCGATGCGGAGATAAAAAAAAAAAATCGCCCATGCGCCCATGCGCCCATGCCTCTGCCTGCCTCGCGGCGTGCAGCTCGCGTGGGATCTTGGCGTTTGCTATCCAGCCAGCGACCTAGATAGGCCAGTGTACAGTGTACTGGCAGATCAGATTGAAGTATTGAACGGCGACCAAATGCATGCATGCACACTCCTCCGTCCAAACTCCAAAGGCGTGACCCGGAAGTACAGAAAAACGAAAAACGAAAAACGAAAAACGTTGGATAATTAAGAAGTAACAATAACTTAGTGTCAAATAATTAAGAAGAAAGGGTTACTCCTGTGCTAGCACGCGCATCCGTGTCCCAAAACTAAAGCACCAGCACGTTTTTTTTTTTTTGAAAGATCAAAGCACCAGCACGTTGATTTGGGTGAGTGACCGAGTATACGTTCAGTATTTCAGAGACGGTGGGTGCGTGGTCCGCTCATTTCGTTTTCCAAAATGGCTACATATGGTACTCACTAGATAAGCTTCCTGCAACCATGAACCAACTTGCAGCATAGTTCACCACTGTATATATTGATCCGATGGCTTTGCATGCAACGCATTAGGAACAACGAACAAAAATCCAGCGTGTACTCTGCAAGTTTCGTCTCATCGTCTTGTGGGCAGTTCAGAACTTCGCATGCTTTTCATAAAAAATCTGAATGCCATTATGTATAAGGGCAACACAAAAATGGCAAGCTGCACGCATAGCATATAATAACTGAGCCATGAACAGGTAGCAAAAAGCACCGACAGATTCAAGAATCAACACCAACGGTACACAGAAGGGACCAAAAGGGAAGGGACCGATGTCTTTTCTCTAATTTCTCCTATCCCCCCACCCGCAGCGTAATTTGGAAGAAAAACGAATGACTAGCTTGTTTAGTTGGTAAAATTTTTTGAATCGAATGTCACATCAGATGATTGACCAGATATCGAAAGACTATTTCGATAACAGATTAAAATACTATGTACATAGGGTGAAACTGCGAGACAAATTTATTAAGCCTAATTAATTCATCATTACCAAATATAGGTTACTATAGCACTTATGACTAATTAGGCTCGGAAGATTCGATATGATATTTTTGGGAAAACTTTTTTTTATTTAAACAAGGCCTTAAGCAGTAGACAAGTGTATTGGTAATCCATGGAGTATGCTATTAATAACCAATATTGACACACAACCTACCAAATCATGTAAGATGGATACTCTGTGTTTTTTTTCGCGGGGAAAGATGAATACTCTGTTAGCTTAATTAGTCCGCGTGTAGCACGACCAGCCATAAAAGAATACCAGTATTGTGCGTGTTTCTGTACGCAGTGCCATCCAAATATCCACACGACCACACACAATCGTTAAGCCTTTTTTTTTTCTCCGTGCTGGCGAAGTACACCATCCGGATTCGTTGAGATAATCAAGAGAAGACCATACAGTATAAGACAGTATACTATGAGCAATTTTTATAGGAGTAGATACGAGAGGTACCAAAATTTAAGCGTAAAATACGGTACCTTTTAGTATTTTGGGTATTAAAAAATACCTTACAAAAAAAATATTAATGCCTCTTAGCACATTCTCAAAGACTATAAAAATTGCTCTCCTACTAGACATACTAGCGTTATCACTGGTAAAAATATATCTCAAAGGTCGATTTACTTATTCAGTCAAAATGGCATAGCCCAATCAAGAAGAAAAGATGAAGGATCTCCAATCAGTCGAAAGATGAATGATCTAGATTGACTCTATATACTCGGCTGCAGATAAACCAGAAACAACTGGATGAAAAGACCACCTACCTGACGTTATTGATGAAAGAAAATCTTATCTTTAACGTCATCGAGAGAGTATTCATTTTGTCAAGCACGAGCCTATATATAGGATGCTAAGTTGAGCTAGTACTTCGTACAAGTTTCTCACTTTTTGTCTGTCTGTACCCGGGTCACACTTCCCATGGCAGCTGCAGGGGCACTGCTGCTGCTGCCCGGTGGCCTTCTTCTCCTCCTAGCTGCTGCTGTCGCTTCCGGCAACGCCTACAATGGCGCCGGCGAGCCGCCGCCGATCAGCCGGAGAAGCTTCCCCGAGGGGTTCATCTTCGGGACGGCCTCTTCGGCCTATCAGGTTTATTTATATTAATTAGCTTCCACTTCCCTTTCGTTACTACAGTAAGCAAAAGCTTCTATGTACTCCACACATTATGTGCTTGCTGAATATGCTCAAATTGACATCAAATGAATGAAATGGTTGCCGATTAACCGTCACATTTGCGACATGTTATTGTCTTGGGTCCGAAATCTGAAGAGTTGGTCGTTCTTGACAGTACGAGGGTGGCGCAGCGGAGGGTGGCAGAGGACCAAGCATCTGGGACACCTTCACGCATCAGCGCCCAGGCATGTTAATTATGTCTCTGTTTGCCTCTGCCTGCTATCTGTGCTACGCACTGATTTGCGTTTATCGAGATGACAAGTACAGATTTGTGTTAATCAAGTTTAATTAGATGTAATTTATACATCTCAGCAAGAAAAAAACAACTCATACTGTGAAGCAACCCTAACCGCCTCAACTATGTAAGATTACAATTACACACATGGTATCTGCAAAAAAAAAGTGTACATCTTTTATTATTGTTGTAATTATATTTTTCGCTATCGTTGTATTAGATCCTATATTTCTACCTACAAACACCCTAACCTCATTAATTGTAATAAATGATCTCTCACGTTTTAAATCAATGTTTATCAGTAAACGATCTAAAGTTCTAATACCGTGCGTGTGTATCCACTTTTTTTAATGATGGCTCAGCAAGTACTCTGACCTAGTAATTCAATCATGTCTCTTTTCAAAAAAACACCCAAATTCAGACGATTAGTCTAGGAGCCACCATCTTCTCGAATTGCTTTCCATACATCCATTATTTTCTGCAACTGACGTAGACGTAGTTTACAAAACAAGCAGTTGATATTCTTGTCCTACCTGTGAATCTAATGTACACAGAATAGTCTATGCAGAAACCGGGAGTAACTTGAGGATGTGATTGATGTAAATGACAAGAAACAATAGACAAGGACGCATCGATCATTTTGGATTGACAAATGACAGTTCTTTGATTTTGGCAGAAATGATTGCTGACAGAAGTAACGGGGACGTGGCTTCCGATTCCTACCATCTCTACAAGGTAGCAACCATGACATTTTTAGATTGAGTTTTCATGATGATTGTAATTAAAACTACACTATGAACTATGATGAGTTGCAGGTTATTTTATTACACAGTTAGCAGATTATGCCTACTCCGTATCACAATCTCTTAAATTTTAATTCAAACCTTCTTTTAAATATGACAATTGAGTGCTTATCCGATTCGAGAAAAAAAGTGCTTATCCGGAGGGACTTTCAAAAATAATGCAGGAAGATGTGCGCATCATGAAGGATATGGGAATGGATGCATACAGGTTCTCCATCTCATGGACACGGATCCTTCCAAGTGAGTGGCGTATCATTCAGACCGTTCTATTTGACCCGTCAACAGGCAGCTCTAGTTTATCTAAAGCTGATCTTTTTTTCTGTTCTGGAGTACAACAATTTTCTTATTTCTCTGAAGAAAAAAGATTTAAATATCTTTCAAACTCCAAGTTGTCACGACTCACAACACCAAACGATAATATTAACAGCTCATTGTCATGGCAGATGGAAGTCTCTCAGGTGGAGTCAACAGAGAAGGAATCAAGTACTACAACAATTTGATCAATGAACTATTATTGAAAGGTATGCATATGTCTAGATTTAACTGTGTAGTCCCGACTCCCAATTTCAGTGGTTAGATGCAAATTAGGTCCACTCCAGTTTTTTTATTCAAGATGCAAAATAACCTTATACATTTGCAGGAGTGCAACCATTTATTACCCTTTTCCACTGGGACTCACCTCAGGCGTTGGAAGATAAATATAATGGGTTTCTTAGCCCTAATATCATGTAGGTCAACAATTCTCCAGTTTATGCTTCAATACATCATCAGTTGAACCTTGATAGGTTGAATTGGAAACTGACCAGGTTAATAAAAACGAACTCAGTAAGAAATGTGACTGTTTTATTCAATAAATACTAGGGGACTGTGAATCTGTGATACACACTTCAACTTAAAAAATGTTTTCAGCATCATCTTGCATGCTAATTAAATTACACAATACGCTGTTTCACTTTCAATAGCCTTTTAAGTTCTTTTCTCCCATTTTCCTGTGAATACTTTTTACTTAGACTAATGGAAAGTAAGTTGGGACGTGTTTTGCTTTCGACAGGGTTAAAGCCCCCATTTATTGGCACTTAAACCACCCATAGACAAGTGCTATCTTCCTGCAAATTGTCTGAAGTCAATTACCTACCATGAAAAAAGTGCTAAATTGACTGTGTGGAAAATTTTTGCAGAAATGACTACAAGGACTATGCTGAAATCTGCTTCAAGGAGTTCGGTGACAGAGTGAAACATTGGATTACCTTCAATGAGCCTTGGACCTTCTGCTCTAATGGCTATGCAACTGGCCTGTTTGCACCAGGTCGTTGTTCACCCTGGGAGAAGGGAAATTGCAGTGTTGGAGATTCAGGAAGGGAGCCTTACACTGCATGCCATCATCAACTACTCGCCCACGCGGAAACTGTTCGGTTGTACAAAGAGAAATATCAGGTCACTGGAGAATCCATTAAGAGCTCGATATACATCTTGATTTAGGTTCAGTTCATTTCTGGTGGTATAATTTGTTAGTACAGCAATCAGCAAAAACTTCAGTAATTGCAGATAGCCATTTTAAATATTCATCTTATGATCCATGAGCTGGAATCCTATCAGACCAGCATAAATGTGCATATATTAGTTTTTGTTTCTTAAGAAAAACTCATGCGATTTATGTACTGTATAATTACTCATTTGAAACCGTAGGAATTGAATACCTGAATCTGAACATAAGTTTTGTATACTGCACTAAGTGTTAATCATAGTATTACGGAACGAAAAAAAACTGACTATACAGACACATAACTCAAGAAGTACTGTATACATGAAAAAAATGCAAAAAAGATAGCAGAATACATTCTATTTTCCAAATAAAAGGATTAGAGTACATCACTCACGCAACCTTGCATTTGAGATATGAAAAAGCCTTTCAAATGCAGGACTTACAAAAGGGTAAGATCGGAATAACTTTGGTCTCACATTGGTTTGTTCCCTACACTCGCTCCAACTCCAACGATTATGCTGCAAGGCGTGCTTTAGACTTCATGCTTGGATGGTATGTTCTCTCTACACACATAATTTCACTATTGAAGTTTAAACATGGCCGAAGGATATGACAACAAATTTCTTTCTAGGTATTTGGATCCCCTCATTAGAGGCGACTACCCCCTAAGCATGCGGCAATTGGTTGGAAATCGCTTGCCACGGTTCACCAAAGAGCAATCAAAGTTGGTCAAGGGTGCATTCGATTTTATTGGACTTAACTACTACACTACAAACTATGCCGATAACCTTCCTCCATCAAATGGCCTTAACAACAGCTATACTACTGATGCTCGAGCTAATCTTACTGGTGAGTCGACAAGATAAATGAATCTATAGTTCTGTTTTACATCCGCGTGTTTGCAGCCTTGAAATACAAAGATATACATACTGTACTATTCCTGACAAGTATTTGGTCAGTCATGTTATAGCCGCTTTTGTACAACTACCTCTTGGTTTCAGATGGATTAATATATTCTAACCTGTCCTGATTGTGCCAGGTGTTCGAAACGGCATTCCCATAGGGCCGCAGGTAACTTCATACTTTGTCCTCCACACAAAATAAATTAACAGCTAAATAATTCATTCTAGATATTGAATTGTGTAAACAACATGCATGTAGGCTGCTTCACCTTGGCTTTACATCTATCCTCAAGGGTTCCGTGAATTGCTACTTTATGTTAAAGAGAACTATGGCAATCCTACCATCTACATCACTGAAAATGGTAAACTCTAACTTTTCATTTAAGTTGACAACGAATGTATAACATATCCTCTCCTAGCTATTTGAATTGAAGAAATAAAATATAAATTGTCCCTCTAAAAGTTAATGGAACTTATTGGCTTTATTTCCTGCATCTGAAGGTGTTGATGAATTCAACAATAAGACCTTACCACTCCAGGAAGCCTTGAAGGATGATACCAGGATAGATTACTACCACAAGCACCTTCTTGCCTTGCTAAGTGCAATAAGGTCTGATCAATGATGATACACCCGTTTTTGAGTAGAGTATTTCAGATGCTAGACTTCTAGTTGACAATATTGCATTACTTATGCCTTCACAGGGACGGAGCAAATATCAAGGGATACTTTGCATGGTCCCTTCTTGATAACTTCGAGTGGTCGAATGGCTACACTGTTCGTTTTGGGATAAACTTTGTGGATTACAATGATGGAGCCAAGAGATACCCCAAAAAATCTGCCTATTGGTTCAAGAAGTTCCTCCAGAAGTGACAAAGATAGAAGCATGTAAATAAAGAGTTGCACACATTGCCTTTTCCATTGAATAGCAAAGTACATGGGAAGCACGGTCTAGTGTGAAGTCATGGATACATAACTCTATTTACCAGGATTTAAATTCTGGTGTCGAGAATTACAAGTAGAACAGTGTGCATTCTTACTTGGTGCATAGGCCAGATATTGCACATTCTGTGTAAGAAAGATATGGATGCCTTAAAACTAAATAAACCTTTCTATTTGTTGTCTGTTGTGCATATAGCTTAGATATGGATAGAGTGCTTGTTTGGTTTAAGCCAATTTTTGCATAGTTAAACATTTAATTTGTTTAGATATTTCTATTTTCTAGGAATATTAAAACTCCACTGACGGCGTAAAGACTTTCCCTATGGCTTGTTATCAGCCAAATACGACTGCGACATGTCAGGAACCTGACCCCCTGACCCCTTGACACGTAGACCCATCATCATGGTTCGGGCCTAAGCCTAAGCCCTTGCCTCCAAAGTTAGCGAGTTAGCGGCTATTTTTAAACTGACTCAAAATTCATTGCCAAGGGGATCGTACTCAGGAGCCGGTAGGCTAGTGAGCATTGTAACCACCAGGTTACAGACCTTGCTCACTTCTAAGAATAGTTTTGCAAATAGATGAACATACAAGGAAAATTCAATATATTTTTAGTGGCAGGCTAGTGGTACTCTTCTTGCTACATGTCAAAGTAGTCGGTATAGGATACCTTCTAAAGCACAGTATACGGCAATTGCATATTGCGGATACATGTATGTATACAATATGTAGGGGATGGTAATCGGGCACTGGTAGTCCATACCCATAGTCCCATACCCATGGCCGCATTATAATAATGTGCCTACGGGTATACCCATTACCTGTGACGGACATAAAATCTAACCCATGCCCAATAGGCGTCACATGCCCGGGGTATGCCCACTTACCCATCAATCATATGTACATTGTAGAGATAATGGAACATTTATATAGCTTATAAATTCATTTATGGATCGATCAACACTAAAATGATTTTGTAAGTATTTTAGACATGTGTGGGAAATGGAAGTATGGAACAAACATAGCATAACACAACATGTAAATTAGAGTATAATTTTAAGTATACAGACTAGTAACTAATAAGAATCGCACATTAGTTGGTTTTGGTGGGTAAACAGGCAGAGCGGGCATACTACACATGCCCATGCCCATGCCCATTTACCCATCGGGCATAGGTATTAACCCAATACCATACCCGTGGGTACAAAATAAAGACCATACCCTACCCTAATAGGGTTTTTACCCATGGGTAAACGGGCAATCGGGCATGATTGTCATCCCTCGATATGAGATCTATCCAATTATTTTATGATTTGATCTAGACAATAAAACTGTGCTGGATATGAAAGGTATTATTCGGATAGTATATGTACGATTCCTTTCTTATCTGGCATGTTAACTTATCGGAACTCATGAGACTGACTAGGCCCCTGCAGGGCTCAAGAACAACTCACAATAAGGTCTGAAGACGCAAACCCATCAAGCCAACCAAAGCCCTACAAAAGCAATATGCCAAAGGATTGTTGAGTGTTGACTAGCCATATGCATATTCTGTCATACACCGCACACCATCTAGTTGATGTGGTATATTATCTTCCATACAACTCTTTGTACTCAATGACAAGACTTATTTGTTGATCAAGCAAAAGGCAACTGCCAACAGGACACGGGGCTATTACCCTTCTCAGAAGCCTAAACTTATATAAAAATCGTCACCCCCTCTTTGTGTTGCCTCTTCTTGCAGGTCTTGGTATCAGTGATCCCCTAGCTTATACAAATCTTGTATTCACATTGTCACTAATTGACACTATATTTTACTAAGTAAATGAACAAATATTCTGAATCAAAGTCTAAGAAAATAAGTCGTCTACATATATTAGAAAATGGAGGTAGTACTTAATACATATTCCCTGGCCTTCCCCATTAGTCACTACTATTCAAATAAATACTTTAAATATTTTCTTTTTAGCAAAAAATTACTCAAAATATGTTATACTTCTCTGTTTGATAGTGTAAGACGTCTTAACTTTACAAAGTCAAACTTGCTCATGTTTTAACAAATGTAACAATATTTTTAACACAAAACAATATATTTGATATTGGATTTAATGGAACTAATTTTATGTTATACTATTAGGATGAGAGAGACTAGGCCTTGCTTTATATTTGCTAATTCGTTTTTTTAATGACTCATACAAAGTTGATCATGCACTTGTCAGTCCTAAGCAATGTCTTTTCACAAAGCGACCCACCTAAAAATAGATTTCCTTTTGGGAGGAAAAAAACTCCAATCTAAATATGGGTTTTAGGGCCTTAACAAATGGCCAGTCATAATTGTTGTTTGATGACCAAAAGGCCTGTGCCATGGTAGGATGAGCCAATTGTTTGTTAAAGTCATAGTTGCATGACTCCACCAATTAGGGTTCAAATCTGGCGCCCCCAAAAATTATGCGCGCACAAGCGGGTAGGAGATTTCAATAGATTTTAGTGAGATCATTGATGTGCCGCTAGTGTAAATCGTAAATTTATCATACAAGTATTCCATGCTACTTGCAACTATTTAGAATATTCAAACAACAATGCTTTGCACACTAATAAATCCCTCAAATTAGTTAAGATTAAATTCAAATTATAAACACCATGATTCACGAGCGACATGTTAAGCATTAAGGGCTTGTTCAGTTTGTTGCCAAATGAAGCCAATTTTTATCAACTTGCCAAACAATGGAATAGTTCAAAATGACAACAATCTGAACAACCCCTAAATAACATAAATGGGATGAGGAAGGCATGTTCATCACATCCTAGAACTACATCCAAAATTTATAGGGAAATTCTCTGTGCCCCTGAAAAATGCCCGGATCCCTTTTGTACCCTCGAGTTTTCTGTGATCCCTTGTGTGCTCTTAAAATTTCATCTTGATCCCTTATGTACCTCTGCAGTTAAGTCTTCAGTTAGTTGACTGTTAAGTTCAAATGAAAATATCTATTTTGCCCTTCAGTAAGAGATTTTGAAATATGAGTGTTTTGATGCACTGGGTTTAATCAAGTTAAATATCCATTAGTGCATTGTGTGATTCTCATATATCATGTACCAAAAAAATAAAATATTGAAAAAATAAATTTAGTTCATTGAAAATTATATATTACATAATTGAAATCCCAACTCGCCATCGTTGGATCACCTGAAATTTTTTAACTAAAAGTTAATTTGCCCTAAGACTGAAACATGGAATGAAAGATATGAAAACAGGTGAGGGTGATTTTAGATGTACTGTATTTATTTTTTTAAAAAATGTTTTATTAATTCTGAATGTGAAATGTTGTATTACCATACAATGCACTAAATGCATATTAACTCTATAAATCTTAGTGTGGATCTCTCTTGTTTCAACATACCATGCATATTTAAGGGTAAAATATATATTTTCATACAAATTTAACGGTTAACAAACTGAAGACCTAACGGCAGGGGTATACAAGGAATCAAAATGAAATTTTAAGAGCATACAAGGGATCATGCCATTTTTTGGGGGCATATAGATAATTTTCCCAAATTTATATGTTAAGATACAAGCTTAAACATTTAGCCGTAGCATAGTATAGGAGGTTTTCTACCACCTATGTCCACCAAGAGGGTATCCATACAAAGCATACCGCATCTCTCTCTCTCCCACACACACATAGCGCATAAAAAAATAATTGTCCATATCCATATCACCTATAACTTTAAAAAAGCCGTATGATACTTTTAAAATCCAATATTATCTAAATTTAACTACCAAATTAGTTAGTATGAATTAAAAAATTACATATATGAAACACTGTTGTTATGAAAAACATGAATATATCAATTTTCGTATACCAAAATTCTTTATTTTAAATTATTTTTATGGTCAACTTGACTGACTACGCGTATTCTAAATGATTGTTTCTTTTTACTAGAGGAGTAAATCGTAATAGAAGGTTTTCATGCATCGCCTATCACATGGATTAGCCCATTCATTTTAGTAATTACCAAAATGTACAACTATGAAAAGTGGAAACTGAATTGAGCCCGGCCCAGCCCGATCATGCTTCTGGCCGGACTCGGGCCTGAAAAGTGCAGCCCGCCAGCCCAAAAAAGCCCGATATTTTTGAAAAAACCCCAGAAAGCCTGAAAAAGCCCGGGGGTCGGGCCGGGCTCAGGCTTTGATTTTTTGCAAATTCGCCGGGCCAGGCTGGGATCGGGCCTCGGGTTTTTAGGTTGAAGCCCGGCCCGAAGCCCGAAAAAGCCCGAGGTTGAACAGGTATAGTCCTAACCCACGACACACGATGCTCAGTCATTTTCCGCAGAGTCTTGGCTTTGAGCTATGTTGTCAAGCAAGTGAAACCGCAATATGATAGCCTCTCTTTAAGCCAGGGGTGTCCATACCGCAGCATGCACTAGTAGAGAACATGGCAAATATCCACAGCTTTAGTCCCGAACCAAATTGAACCCGGGACTAAATCATTTTTTTAGTCCCGGTTCGTTTTACCAACCGAGACTAAAATACACTGACCAGATAAAAAGAACATATTAATCTCGGTTCAAAAATATGTGAGGCCCTTGTTATCTTTTAGTCCCGGTTGGTATAGCCAACCGGGATTAAAGGCCAGTTTTAATCCCGGTTGAAATATCCAACCGGGACCCCAGCAAATTCCCCCCACGAGACCCCCCTCTCTTCTCTCCTTTTTATTCATTCTTATCCTCTTTTATCAGTGATATGGGCCCGGGGGTATCACGTGGCGGTGATGTAAAACGCCTCGGGCCCACCAAAGTGAAATAACAAGAAATATTAGACCCGAGGTGAGTGGCCCGGGTAAACCCCGGGGCCCCCTCCGGGAGGAAGCAGACCGCCCCGGGGGAGCACCCGGGGGGCCTGTGGATGACCCGCGCCAGTTCGCCCTTTATAAGGCGTGCGGTAGGGAGCGGCGCTGCGCTCCCAACTGCCGCATTCATGAGGGCTGGCACAGCCTCACCGCATTAATGGCGATGTGAAACGGCGCTGCCAACCTCCATCATTACTCCTTTCCCTCTGACCGAGGGGAGAGGGCGTGGGCGGCCGTGGCAGTCGTGGGTGACTGAGCGGTCGCCTACGACGGGACGCCCCCTCTGTCCGGTCTCCATCGCATTAAATGCGATGGAGAGCAGCGTGGAGGAGAAGGGCGAGGTTTTCTTCAAACCCGTACAATCAACCTGCCCTACGGTCTACCAGCTCCGGTAGGGGGAAAAAGGCGACAAGACCCCACGAAGCCTGCAGCACCTACCCTAAAAAATCCATTCCCGATCCCGGATTAAGCGGGGGAGAGGGGGGGTGCGTGCTGGCATGCCTACGAGGTCGGGGCGGAGTAATCGGCTCTTGACGTCCAAGGAAAGGAAGAAAGAAAGAAAAAGCCGTTGTGGTGTTCCCTTGAGAATAAAAGGAGACTCAGGCTCACGGTAGAAAGGAGGAGACTGAGAAAGGAAAACACACTAACACTTGTAAGCAGAAGCTTTCTTTCCACGATATTAGTCACATAACAGGAGTAGGGTATTACGCATCTTGCGGCCCGAACCTGTATAATCCCTTGTCTCCACTCTCACCCGGAATTGGGTTCACTGATTTTTTCCCACGCAGTTGCAGTACTCGGATCCGTCTGTACCCCTGGGCCGGACAAAAAGGGGTTCCACGAATCCCTGGTGAAGGAATTTACGCTCCGACATCTTTCCTTCCTCATTCTCTTTCTTGTCCTCTTCTTTCCTTTTCTTTCCTTCTCTCTAATCGATCCTTCTCTTCCCTTGCAGGCGCGCGCCAGAACGGCGACGACCAGGGAAGTGGCTGTGGCGACGGGGGCGCGTGGCCACAGCGGGGTGATGGCGCGCAGGGTGGGGC
>CM002482.1:13563822-13590177 GCA_000325765.3 Leersia perrieri | reverse complement strand
TGGATCTGTGGTGGCGACGCAGCTGGGGAAGTGCCGGCGGCTGGGGAGGCGGCCTGGCAGCGCGCGCTCGCGGAGGGGACGGGACGGCCTGGCGACAGATTTTTTTTTGTTTTGTGAACTATTTTGCGATTGTTGTATAGTTTTTGATTGATTTGGGGGAAGATTTGGGATTGATCTGTGTGAATGTTGTATATCTTTTATTGATTTGAGGATGGTTTGAGAATGATGAAGGATGAGCATTATTTAGATGATTTTGATGTATTTTATGAGGATTTACAGAAAATAACAATAAAAAAATAATAACTGGGATGGGGATAAGATGTTGCTTTTTGCTACCTTTTAGTTCCGGTTGGTAACACCAACCGAGACTAAAAGTTGTTTTTAATCCCGGTTTTTCTAACCGGGACTAAAGAGATACCCTTCGATCCCGGGAGCTTAGTCCTGTTAGAAAATCGGGATAAAAGGGACTTACCAATCGTGATTGAAGCTCTGTTCTCTACTAGTGATGGTAGATGCTGCATATGCGTACGTGCAGCTCGCTTGGGGTTGGGTCTTGCGTTTGCTTTCGTGATGGCCACCTAGATATACAAAGTACACATAGACCAAATTAAGCTGCGTACTGCCCAGATCAAAATCACACAGCGACCAAATAAAACGCACCTTCGCCCCGGCCTTCAGTCTAATCAAAGGCGTGTCAAATGCACGTACACACCCCTCCGTCTAGAGGAGTACGTACGCGTGTCCAATAACTAAGAAGGGAGTACGAGTGTAGAGAGTAAAACACGGGGACTCCTGACACTAGGTACGGCAGCACATTTCACCTTACAAAATGGCTACAAGCATAATTCTGAATGCAGAAACAGAACTATACGGATATATAGCTAGAGAATCTTTCTGTTATAGCAACTTGCAGCAGGTTCCGCCTGTATTATTAATCTGATGGCTCTGTTTGCAACGCATTAGGAACGAACAACAAAAAATTCAGCAATTACTCCGCTTGCAATCTTGTGGGTGATAGAAAACTTTGCATGCTTTTTAAAAATATGAATGGCAAAAACTGCGAGCTGCAAGAATAGTGTATGACTGAACCCTGAACAAATTGCCAAAAGCACCGACAGAGACAAGAATTAACACCAGCTGTGCAGATGTACTGCAGAGAAGGAACGAGATTTCTCTGTTCTCCTGTTTCTTACTTTGTATTTTCCCTTTTTGGGAGATAAGCGTGCGATTAAAAAAGCAGTGGACAGATGTATAGGTAATCCATGAAGGAGTGGAGCATGTTATTAACCAAATAAGTCGACACGCAATCTACCAAATCATGTAAAACAGATCCTCTGTTAGCTTCGTCCGCGTCCATGTAGCACACCCAGTTATAGCAAAATACCAGTCTTCCTACGTGTTTATCTACTGGGTCCCTAATCCCTATCGTGGTCGTCAGTTTGTCACGAGGTACTAGATAGCGGGCCAAGACTCCTAGCGGTTGGGCTCTTGCATAGCTAAGAGAAGCTATAGTGGGCTATAGCCGCAGCAAAGTGATTTAGCGGTTTTGAGAAAATTCAGAATTTTTGACAGCATATAGGCTAAACATGGACACATTATTTCACAGGTACACATCAGAGAGTTCATCAAAAATTCATAGTGCATACACTACTTCATACATAATGTTCATAGTTTATAAATCATAAATTTGTAGATGAAGTTCAATTAACATGAATTCATAGTTCATAGTTAATCAATCATAATTCATAGTTCAACTGCAATAAATCAAAACTACAAAATTCATAGTTTATACGCAGCAGGGGAAGCAGCAGCCACCGATGCAGCAGGTGGCAACAGGCAACAGGGGAGGAGCAGCGCCGCCGCTGCCGCCGCATGTGAGATTGTGAGCAGAAGCAGCAGCCGGCACAGGGGACATCACTGCAGCAGCCGCCGGCGCTACAGGGCTGTATCAGTCGGCAGCACCAAAGGGGGCAGCCGCAGCCGCCGGCGCAGTAGAGGACAGCAGCAGCAGCCTACGGCCCCGCTGGGGAGCAGTGGCAGCCGCCGCCGTCGCCGCATGTCAGATCCGCCGCTTCTGCTTGGGGGAAGACAGGGAATAGGGATGGGAAGCGGCGGCCATCGTTGATTGGAGCCGTCACCGCGCAGTTGCCGCAGCCGCATCCACCGCCGATGCCATCGCCGTTATTCGCCGCCACCGAGATGCCGAGATCGGGAGAAGAGAGAGGGGGAGTGGGAGAGTACGAGAGAGATAGGGTTAGAGGGACGAGAACTATTTGGGCCTTATGCAGCTGCGGGCTAAAATTTGGCCCATTTCACGACGCTAAATTCGGCCTATTTAGTAGCTATATCGGGCTAAGAGCAGCTAACAGCGGCCCGCGAGGGTTAGCTGTAAATTTGAGTTCTCCTGTTGTAGCTCTTTAAAACCGCTATAGCTGCCGTTATAGCCCGCTATTTAGAACATTGGTTTGTCACTGCTTTGCAGTGTCATCTAAATATCAACACTGCACACAACCCTAATCTTTTTTGTTCGCCATGTGCTGGAGAAAGTACACCAGCCGAATTCGTTAAGATAAGAGACGATCAGGCAGGACAAACACCGTACGAGACTCATCTACTGAGCCGAAAGAACTAGCTGAAAAAACACAAAAAACACCTGCTTCTTTTCATGACCAGTTTAGCCTCCGTGACGCTACCGATGATAGAGTTTTAAAAGTTTGATCAAATCTTATCCCAACGTCATCGAAGGAGTACTCGTTTTAGCAAGCGTGAGACTATATATAGATGCCAAATTAAGCTAATTTACACAATATTTCTCTCTCTCTCTCAAGGTCACACTTCCCATGGCGGCTGCGGGGATAGTGGCATTTCTCCTCCTAGCGTTAGCTACGGTCGTCGCTTCCGACGTATACAATTGTGCCGGTGAGCCGCGGATCAGCCGGAGAAGCTTCCCCAAGGGGTTCATCTTCGGGGCGGCCTCGTCGGCGTATCAGGTTAATTAATTTAGCTTCCATTTCCCCTTTCATTAATTACTACAGTAAAAAAACTAAAGCTTGCGTGTAACTGTGATAAACATTAATTTTACGAGTTGTATCCATGAAAACGGGGCAAATTAAGAGCGGACTGTGCAGCTTGTCCACCGAAAAGACACTGGTGTACAGATATATACACAGGATGCAACTGAATAATGCTCAAATTGGCATCAGCAAAGGAATGAATCAGCTGTCATTTTACAATTTTACTGTCACATTTGCGACGTACGTGTTTTGTCTTGGGTCCGAAATCTGAAGAGTTGGCCGTTCTTGACATGCTTGCAGTATGAGGGTGGCGCAGCGGAAGGTGGCAGAGGACCAAGCATCTGGGATACTTTCACACATCAGCATCCAGGCATGTTATTTACTAACCTCCGTCCAAACAACAAGTGAATGTTTAGGTTCAGAGTAAAAAATACTTGTATTGTCTTTTAAAAGATATACTTATATTGTTGAATAAAGGGAGTACGTCTTTGTTTCCCTCTGCCTGCTAGCTGTGCTACGGATATTGTTAAAGACGCATGATACTTTCTTCGTCCCATATTATAAGAGACTTTGGCTATACAATCGTATAGCCAAAATCCCTCATCTTCTGGGATAGAGGGAGTAAGTACATATTTGTGCCGATCAAGTTCAGTTAGATGTAATTTATATATCTCACATCTAGCTATCGGATGGATTGAAGTGTCTATGAGATATATCAACCGTTGGATCAATATTATATTTCTTAGTAGAAGTCCTAAAGTTATGCTGTCCAGTAAGATGTGTTCTATCTAGTAATACTTTCTACATTTTTAGGACTGAGGAGAATGTAGGACTTCCCTTGGCGTTAGGGCTCCCCCTCCTCTTTCTAAAGTCATGCTCTAATGCGATTTGTGTTGTGTCGTTTGATGGTGTTTGGTTGGCAGTAGTCGTGCTGGTGTGCAGGTCGGCGTGCAGTGACATTTGGGCTATCCTCATCAACATGGTGGGAGTGAAAAGAGCCTAAGACGAAAGTCTTGCCCGGATTGCCGGTGCTAGCGGCGGCGACGTCCTCAGGCGCCGTTAACCTTGTTGGAGGCGTCGCTATGGGGTTTCTTCATTATCCTTCCACCACGGGGTTCTCTTCGGGTAAAAACTTTAGATCTTAGTATCGGACGACATCACCGTCCCTTCAGCGTGTACCTTCTTGAAGGCATCATTTTAGGAGTTTTCTTCCTATTTGACCACGTGTCAAAGTTCTCTAAAGCAAGATGTTACAAATATCGGGTTTTTGCCTGTTCCCTTTAATTAATTGTGTTGTTGTAACTTTTTTTATCGGGTTTCTCTTATAAACTGCATTAATCCTCCTTTTCTATAGTGAAATGGTAGAGCTCATACTCCTCACCTAAAAAAATGTAAGGCAGTGTAGAAGTGGGGGGGTAATATGAGGTGTGATTGATGTAAATGACAATAAACAGCAGACAAGGACACATTTATCGTTTTGGACTGGCAATTCTATGATTTGGCAGATAAGATAGATGACAGAAGTAACGGGGACGTGGCTTCCGATTCCTACCATCTCTACAAGGTATTACTATAGGAACTAGGAGTAGCATTTTCAAGTAGCAGCTATCCTCTTTTAATTCATTTTTCACAAGGATTGTAATTAAAAGTACACTCTCAGCTAGGAGATATCGCCTATCAGAATCTCTCATATTTTAATCTATCCTTCTTTTAAAAAAACAATTTAGTACTTATCCAGAGGGGCTTGCAAAAATAATGCAGGAAGACGTGCGCATCATGAGAGATATGGGAATGGATGCATACAGGTTCTCCATCTCATGGACAAGAATTCTTCCAAGTGAGTGGCCCTATCATTCAGGCCTTCTATTCAAGAGTGAAGATTATATATTTCAGACTAGTACAATACATTGCCAATTTGCCATAGATCTGTCAACAGGCAACTCTAGCTTATCTGAAGCTGATCTCTTTTTTTTTCGTTTTGGAGTACAATAATTTGTGTATTTCTCTGAAAAGGAAAAGAAAAGATTTTCATGTCTTTCAAACTCCAAGTTGTGATCGCACCAAATATTAACAGCCCACTGTCGCAGATGGAAGTCTGAGTGGTGGAGTCAACAGAGAAGGCATCAACTACTACAACAATTTGATCAATGAGCTATTATCGAAAGGTATACATGCCTAGTCTTCATTGTTTAGCTATTCCAAAGTTCAGTGACTAGATGCAAATAAGTTAAACTCTAGGTATTCTTTTTCTTAAGATGCAAATAACTTCTACACTTGCAGGTGTGCAACCTTTTGTTACCCTTTTTCACTGGGACTCGCCACAGGCGTTGGAGGATAGGTATAACGGATTTCTTAGCCCTAATATCACGTAGGTCAACAACTTCTTGGTACCTTTTCTATTCTTCACGACATGATCACTACTTCACTAGTTAAAACTTGATAGGTTGAATTGGAAAGTGACCAGGTTAATAAACACATAATCAGTAAGAAATACGACTTTTTTTTCAATGAATACTATTTCTGTTTTTTTTTTTCTTTTGTACCCCCTCTATGTAATTCTCATCTTTTGTATTTCTTCCGACTTTATTCCATCTAATATATTCCGACAGAACTCTTGCCGTCGTTACTAAAAAAACACTAGGGACTGTACAGTGTGCTGCCCACTTCCAACGTCGCCGTGTATGCCAATTAAACTATCCGATACTCCTGTTTCACTTTCAATACCTCTATTTTCTTGCTACTGTTAACTTAATGCAAAGTGAGTTTCGACTTTCGACGTGTTTTTCTTTCAGACAGGGTTAAACCCCAGTTTATTGACACTTGCACCACCCATACACAGTAGAACTATCTTCCTGCAAAACATCTGAAGTTACTAATTACAAAGATGGTAAATTGACTGTAAAAATATTGCAGAAATGATTACAAGGATTATGCTGAAGTCTGCTTCAAAGAGTTTGGTGATAGAGTGAAACATTGGATTACCTTCAATGAGCCTTGGACCTTCTGCTCTAGAGGCTATGCATCTGGCCGTTTTGCACCAGGGCGTTGTTCACCCTGGGAGAAAGGAAATTGCAGTGTTGGAGATTCAGGAAGGGAGCCTTACACTGCATGCCATCATCAACTACTCGCCCACGTGGAAACTGTTCGGTTGTACAAAGAGAAATATCAGGTCACTGAAGAATCCCTTAATAACATGCAATTCATCCTGATTTAGGTTTTGTTCTGTCCTGGTGGTAGAACTTATTAGCAGGCATTAGCAAAAAATTCAGTAAATGCAGCTAGCTATTTTTAATCTAAGCAATTTTGTAGTACTTGAGAAGATACTAAGAGCCATAAATTTTTTCCAGTATAAATTTGATATCTCTCGGTACCTTAGGTACTGAAAGGTATCAAATTTTACATTAAATTTTTGGTATTTTTTGGTACCTACTCAAGGATAGTAAAATTGCTCTTTTAATATTCATCCCATGATCCATGAACTGGATTCCTATCAGATCAACATAAATGTGCATAGACTAGTCTTCAGCTTCATAAAAAAAACTCAAGCAATTTATTTACTACATAATAGTACATTTTGGACCTTAGAAATTGAATACCTGAATCTGAACATAATTTTTGTAGATATACATTAGTTGTTAATTATAGTATTATGGAACGAAAAAGAGCTGAATATGCATGCACATCAAACTCAAGTACTGTATACAAGAAAAAAAAAGCAGAAAAGATAGCACAATATGTTAATATTTGCCAAGAATTAGAGTACATGGTTCACATAACCTTGCATTTGAGCAATGAAATAGCTTTTCAAATGCAGGCATTACAAAAGGGGAAGATTGGAATAACTTTGGTCTCACACTGGTTTGTTCCCTACTCCCGCACCAAATCCAACGATTATGCTGCAAGACGAGCTTTAGACTTCATGCTTGGATGGTATACCCTCTACACACATAATTTCACTATTGAAGTTTAAACATGGCAGTTTGATTAAAAAAATAAGCATGGCAGAAGGATGTAATAACAAATTTCTTTCAAGGTGTTTGGATCCCCTCATTAGAGGCGACTATCCCTTAAGCATGCGACAATTGGTTGGGGATCGTTTGCCACGGTTCACCAAAGAACAATCTAAGTTGGTCAAGGGTGCATTCGATTTTATTGGACTTAATTACTACACTGCAAACTATGCCGATAACCTTCCTCCATCCAATGGCCTTAACAACAGCTATACTACTGATGCTCGAGCTAATCTTACTGGTAAGCAGACAAAATCAATGGATTTATAATTCTGTTTTACATTCGAATGTTTGCAGACTTGAAAAAAGATATTCACACTGTAGTATTTCTGATAAGCATTTGGTCAGCTAATGTTATAGCCTCTTGCACAACAACCTCTTTGTTTAAGATGGATTATATATTCTAACCTATCCTGATTGTGCCAGGTGTTCGAAACGGCATTCCCATAGGGCCACAGGTAACTTCATACTTTGTCATCCACACAAAATAAATTAACAGCTGAATAGTTCATGCGAGATATTGAATTCTGGAAACAACATGCTCATAGGCTGCTTCACCTTGGCTTTACATCTACCCTCAAGGGTTCCGTGAATTGCTACTTTATGTTAAGCAGAACTATGGCAATCCTACCATCTACATCACTGAAAATGGTAATCTATGATCAATAGGTTTGTGATACTCCTGTATCACATCTCAATTTCAATTAAGTCAACAATGAACGTATAACATCATGATATTTTCTTCTCTCCTGGCTATTTGAATTGAAGAAATCAAATATATATGTATAGTCCCTGAAACTGACTGACTTTTTTTCCTGCGTCTTAAGGTGTTGATGAATTCAACAATCAGACGTTACCACTCCAGGAAGCCTTGAAGGATGACATCAGGATAGAATACCACCACAAGCACCTTCTTTCCCTGCTAAGTGCTATAAGGTCTGAACATCGATCATACACTCATCTTTGATTAGTGTCCTTTAGATGCAGTTGACAATGCATTACTTCATATGCCTTCATAGGGATGGAGCAAATGTCAAGGGGTATTTTGCATGGTCGCTGATTGATAACTTCGAGTGGGCAAATGGCTATACTGTTCGTTTTGGGATAAACTTTGTGGACTACAATGATGGAAGGAAGAGATACCCCAAGAACTCTGCCCAATGGTTCAAGGAGTTCCTCCTGAAGTGATAAAAATCAAAGCATCTATAGAACTCCACCCATTGCCATTCTCATTGAGCCGCAAAGAGTGTATGTGTTACATGAGTTAGGTACTACATGAGATGGAAGTACTTCAACTTAATTAATAAAATCTCTCTGTTACTGCATATCTGCATCATCGCGTAACTTTGGAACATAGCTTAGCAAAGTATATGGTTACATCTTCTATCAATAAACATATTTCTCACAACTACAACTTCAATCAAATTTCTCTAAAACTGTAACTTTATACACTTAATTTGCACTCGTGGTGCACAAACTTGTTTGGTGGCTTGCAAGTTCCATGCACCGTAAATTTAATTTACTCTTTACTAATTGAACTTATTTTCGAATGGTGTCCAACCTCTTACAGTCCCATGACTTAATGTGCCACTCTGTGGAGTGGTAATGTAATTATTTTCTCAGAGGAAGAGAACGAATAATTAGTGTTGGGTTCCTTATCTCATCCATGTGGGGGGTTTAGCCCAACAAAGCCCAAAAAGCTAGCTTCTTTGGCACCCTTCCCCGTGGCCCGTCCATCTTGAGATGGACTGGACGATAGGTAAGGGCATCAATAATTCCATGACAAAGACTAGTTAGTTGGTAAGTCTATATATATTGGATCAGTACCGCAATAGACTGTTTCCTGTTTTGCTGGTACCGACCATTGTTGTTGATGAGTTGGAGGATGCTCTTCAGGACAACACCATGGTTGAGTTCCACCGCGTGTGCAAATCCTGAACTACAAACAGAAACAAGGTCCTTGTTTGCATGTGTATTGTTCCTGCACTGAGTTGTTTTTAACAAATAAACTAAATTAAATGCTCTTACTGAAACTCTGAGCACATCTTGTTCGTAGTAGATGAAGTTTATCATATTTGGTGGATTTGCTTCATGTTAAAGTTGCTCGAGAAATTCAGCAAATTGTTCCATGTTGAAAACTGCAAACAAGCTGTACGGTCGTACCTGGCTTAACCTGAAGAAGTTCCCAGCAGCAATGGCAGAGCCAAGAACCATCACCTAAGATGGAAAATACAGCCTTTTGTATCTCTGCAAGCAATAAGTAGAAAAATAAGCAGTAGTGGGCATGTGTACAGGCAATTCCATGGAGTGATATGTCGAAAGTGATTGCTAGCTACATGCAACCTACCAGATGCCAGTAGTCCTGGACGTTAGCACCGTGCACTTTGAACACGAACATTTACAGGGACGGTCACTACCATTATTTGCAGTTTTGCACATTGCTTGATTACTAGTGTAGCACATTCTGGGTCTCTGTCATGGTGGCCAGCACTCTGCAGCGCCATTATTCCCCCAGTCCACACAAGTCTAAAACTCCTAATATCCTGGAGTTATATTGTTATACCAGTCATATATATGGGAGAGTCTGTTGAGCCACTTGTATTCAGCAAACCATCACTCTGTGTCTCTAGGCCACACTTCCCACTTCCCATGGCAGCTGTAGGGGCAGTGGTGATGTCCGGTGGTCTTCTATTTCTCCTGGTTGTTGCCTGCATCGCCTACAACGATGAAAGCGTGCTGACACCAATCAGCCGGAGAGACTTCCCCAAGGGTTTCATCTTTGGCACATCCTCGTCGTCCTATCAGGTCAGGTTTCCACCTCGTTCTTCCTAAAAGAAATTAAGAACATTTTCATAAAACAGCCACCTAATTAAACTCAATTATCGAACATTCTCATAAACTGCCACCTAGTTAAACTAAATCATCGAACACTCTCATATAACTGCTGCCTAATAAAATTAAATTATCTCAAGGGCATCAGTTGGAACTTAGAACAGACTGTTCTTCAAAAAGGAAAAAGGTGGAACAGACGGGGTTTACACGTAGCATATGAAAAGGGAGCAAATTAAGACAAATTGTGAAACTTCTGTACCTCATAGATGTAACCAGCAAATGGTGGTACTGGATAATGCTCAACTTACTCGAAACAATACTCTTTGCAAGTAGCTAGAAATTCATGGACTGATCCAATAAGCATTCTGTGGTCAAATAATTTCTCTCATCATGATGTCCTTTGTTTTGGGTCTGAAAACTGAATATCCAGCCTCTTGCTTTAAACATGATGCAGTTCGAGGGTGCTGTCTCGGAAGGGGGCAGAGGACCAAGCATCTGGGACGCCTTTACACATCAGTACCCAGGTATGTTACTGTAGCTGACAAGAAAAAAAAAGACAAATAGACATTATTTCGAATTTACAATTCTCTAATTTGGCAGATAGAATAGCTGACATAAGCAATGGGGATGTGGCTGACGACACCTACCATCTCTACAAGGTACTAGTAGCAATTAATTACTAACATTTTCAAGTAGTTGCCCTGCCATTTTTAATGGACCTTATTGTAAGATTTTTAATTAAATATGTGTGAGAATTTCCCTTTAAAACATTAATAAAATTTAGTCCCAAAACCAGCAGAAAAAGGCACAAATTTCTGCCTCTGTCACAATCTCTTAGAGTTCGATTCTAATCTTCTTTAAAAGCAAAAATAGTACTCGCATCCTGAGGGCCTGGCAACCAAAAAAATGCAGGATGATGTGCGCATCATGAAGGAGATGGGAATGGATGCATACAGGTTCTCCATCTCATGGTCAAGAATTTTTCCAAGTGTGTGCACGTATCTTTCAGAACTGGTATTTTACATATGATACTGTCATACAACTACTAACAGACATAATCTATATGAAGATGTTTTCATTTCGGTTCTAAATACAATATTTTGCACATTTTTTTTAATCTCCAAGGTGAACTCACCAAGCGTTAAAATCTCACTGTCATGGCAGATGGAAGTCTGAACGGTGGAGTCAACAGAGAAGGCATCAACTACTACAATGGCTTGATCAATGAGCTTTTATTGAAGGGTATGCATGTCTAGTCTTCACTATTTATTTCCAAGTTCAGTGGCTATATGCAACTAGTGACAACCATTAGTACACTCCTTTTTGAAGATGCAAAATAATCTTATACATTTGCAGGGCTCCAACCATTTGTTACCCTTTTCCACTGGGACTCACCTCAGGCACTGGAAGATAAATATAAAGGATTTCTTAGCCCTAATATCATGTAAGTAAACAATTCTTAAGTACCCTTTTCTGATTAAATATCACAAGTTAAATCTGGAAAATTTAAATTGGGAACTGACCAGGTTAATAAACACAACTCAGCAAGATAGGAGTGTAATGATAAGTCTAAAGATGAATATTTTTTTTCCATAAACACTGGACCGTGCTACATACTTCAGTTGAAAATATCGTCAACGTCATCACGCATATCAATTCAAAATAGTCAATATTTCAATGTCGATAGCTTTAGGAGTTCCCTTCCCCATATTCTTTGGTAATATTATTTGTGGTGATTTTTGGGAGTTAGGATAAGTTTTCAGGGACTGATTTTAACCCCTGTCGCACTGACACCGCCGACTTCAAACTCACTTCCTATATTCTTTTCAGCTAAAACATCTTAATATTACTTGACATGAAAAGGTACTAAAGTTACTTACTGTGAAAAACTGTTGCAGAAATGACTATAAGGACTATGCTGAAATCTGCTTCAAAGAGTTTGGTGACCGGGTGAAACATTGGATCACCTTCAATGAGCCTTGGACCTTCTGCGTTATGGGCTATGCATTTGGCATTTACGCACCAGGCCGCTGTTCGCCCTGGGAAAAGGAAAATTGCAGGGTTGGAGATTCAGGAAGGGAGCCATACACTGCATGCCATCATCTAATACTTGCCCACGCGGAAACTGTTAGGTTGTACAAAGAGAAGTACCAGTTCACTGAAGAAGCTGTCAAGAAGTGGCATTTCATCCGTAATAATGATTTAAATCGAAGATCCGCAAAGTTAAGTTTTCATAATCCAAAATTATTTATTTCTTAGCATTCTGTCTCAGCTGGGCACTTGGAGTAGAGTTTGTCAGTAGTCAGTACTCAGTACGTGCATTAGTCTGTAATTTATAAAGAAAACGAGAAATCATGAATTCATAGTGGATCTTAATCTCAATATAACCTAGTTACAGAGGACAAAATAGATCAGAGAAAATAATTGTTTATTATGCAAGACCCTCTAGAGTTGATGAAATATAGAAATCCTAGCCATTATCACATAAAAATAAAACATAATTCTTTAATTCATGGTGCACCTAATACAAAGGTCTAGATATGTTGGTTAGGCTAGAGACATATCCTTTTACTTTATATACTGAAATTGAAAGACCTTTAGAATCGATACAAAAAGAGAAAATCTAAGAAATGACATTGACAATTGCCCAATTCTCAGAAATGCCATTGGCATATGCAAGTTCGCTGAAATGCCATCGTACAAGCGATTTTATCCCAATAATGCCATCACCGTTAGGGTTTTGTTAGCATTTCTCGGTTTTGATATAGGATGAACAGTGGATTTAACGGCTTGGGTGGATGGAGAATGCAATGTTCAACCCCGCACCGTTAAATGCATTGTTTATCCTATAGCACTTAACCGAGAAATGCTAACGGAACCCCAACAGGATGGCATTTCTGGGACAAAGTTGTTTGTACGATGTCATTTTTGGGAACTTGCATTTGTCGATGGCATTTCTAGGACTTCGGCGTTTGTCAATGGCATTTCTTAGATATTCTCATAAAAAAACCGATAAATTCCTAAAAGTAAAACTTCGCCATTAAGTTATTTTTGAATACAAACACATCAGTATCCAACAACACAAATATATGAGGAACTTGAGACCAACAAACATGCAAAATATAATTTGCATGCAAGCATTAGTATTTATGATAGTGATAGATGGCTGCATAATTCCTGCGGGTAACTTGGCTAGCTAATTACTTTGTTAACTGCAGCGCTATTTTTTATATCCTACTTATCATGAAATGGATTCCTATCAGATACACAATTATATGCATATTCTAATAGTTTATCGATGTATTCAAAGCTTTTGCAATTTATACTAGATTTCTAGTACATAATAATATGTCAAGGCCTTATAGTTTGAACATGATTGTTATAGGCATGTGTGAACTGTTGGCGCAAAATTTGATCCGCGCCAACAATATGCATTTGTTTTTAACCTTAACCATGCATGCACATTGAATGATTAGTAGAATGAATTCTGCTAATCGAATAAAACAGATTTGGGTTCAGCACTTTCACATCACATAGCACACAATGAACAATAAAATGCTTGTCAAATGCAGGCCTTACAAAAGGGGAAGATTGGAATAACTGTGAACTCAGATTGGTATGTTCCAATGTCCAAGTCAAAATCCAGCAATGATGCTGCAATACGTGCTTTAGACTTCATGCTTGGATGGTAAATTCTTTGCCAAACACATAATTTCATCATTAGGAGAGTGAAGGTTCTAACATGAAATCGCTTCTAGGTTTATGGATCCTCTCATTACAGGACACTACCCCCTAAGCATGAGAGAATTGGTTGGAGATCGCTTGCCAGAGTTCAACAAAGCACAATCTGAAATGGTCAAGGGTGCATTCGATTTCATTGGACTTAATTACTACTCTTCAAACTATGCCGATAATGTTCCTCCATCATATGGCCTTAACAATAGCTACAATACTGATTCCCAAACTAAGATTACAGGTAAGTGAACATATTCAAGGATCATACTTCTTTGTACATTTGAACCATGAAGTACAAACATATGGCAAGTGCCGAACACCACATATATGCAAAAAGAAAAAGGATAGAATTTGGTCAGCTCATAGCATAGCCTCTGCAGCATTGTCAATTCTCCACTTTAGTCAAAAGGGTGGATTTCATGTTCAGTGAGTGCTCCTAACTCTTTGTATACATGAAATGAATGTGAGTGCTTCTATAGAATATAGTGGCTATGATTAGTCTGGTCATTTTCAGTATCTCTTTAATGTGTGAAGAGTGAAGACAAAAGATGCAGCCTAAATTTTCAAATATGAGGTTGCTCCACATTATCTCATCATGAATATTTGATAACTGGGTTGGATACATGTATTTTATAGCCTTGTGGTACGATGTGCTAACATTGCCCAATTATGCCAGATAGTCAAAATGGAACTCTCATTGGTCCTCAGGTGCCCTACAACTGTTTTTCACCGAGAAAATTATTACTTAAACAATTGATTAGGTGACATGATTGAACTCTGTAAGTAATGTGTGTAGGCTGCTTCACCTTGGCTTCATGTCTACCCTGAAGGGTTCCATGAATTGTTGCTTTATATCAAGGACAACTATGGCGATCCTACCATCTACATCACCGAAAATGGTAAGCTCCAATAAACATATGAGTCACACAGTTTTTCAGCACGTGGTCATACCAATATTACTGTAAAACCTTCTGGTTCTTGTTTTCTTTCAATCTAACCGATAGTGCACATAGGACTATAATATTTCTCTTCTCCTAGCTATGTAGAAAAAAGGTATTCCCCTTTTCTAAAAGCAGATGAATACTACTGATTCTTACATCTCAAGGTGTTGATGAAGTCAATAATAAGACCATGCCACTCAAGGAAGCCCTGAAGGATGATGCCAGGATTGAATACTACCACAAGCACCTTCTCGCCCTACTACGTGCTATGAGGTCTGAACATCAATTCAAACACCCAGCTATCAGTAGATAACTTAAGATGTTAGTTAACACTTAACAATGCATTATTTCATATGCCTTCACAGGGATGGAGCAAACGTGAAGGGGTACTTTGCATGGTCGCTGCTTGACAACTTTGAGTGGTCAGCCGGCTACACAGTTCGGTTTGGGATGACCTTTGTGGATTACAATGATGGGATGAAGAGATACCCCAAGAACTCGGCACAATGGTTCAAGAAGTTCCTACTTAAATGAAACAGGGATGAAAACAGAAGCTTGAAATGAGTCTCACGCGCTGCCTCTCTTTCTCATTGAATATCTAAATACATATGTATGTTCTATGAGTTAAGTGCCACAGATGAAATTAGTTTGAAATGTGCGTCTTTGTTTAGGCTCTACAACCTGTTAACGCCTACAACGCCCTCGAAATTGGCTTGTTAAAAAAAATTTCCAACTACATATTAAAATTATAAATCGACAAGTAATTCACCATTTCCCTAAGAAAAAAGAGGATTACGCCAGAAATTCCTGTATGATCCTAGGCTGCTAACTTGAGCGTCAAAAACAAATTGCCACATGCACACGGGGTGCTGAAGGCTCACCTGTAATGAGGCGGGAATCGAGAGACTTCCGCTCTGGCTGATGAAGCGTACTGGCCAGGCTCCGCTCGGAGGCAGCCGCTGTATCAGTTGCCATTTCGTGGTGTCCGATTGGGCGGCCATCGCAGCGGTAGCTGGTGCGCCGCCGAGGCGCGGACCACACGAGGCTGGCCAAACGAGCAGAGCAGATTTGGGGGAAGGCCATGAGCACGCAGAGAGCAGCTGGAGTCCGAGGCGGAGAGGAGGGGGATCGCGGCGAGCGGCGGCTGCCGCCAGATGGAGGAGGCTTCCTCCTCGAGTGACGGCGAGGGAGGAGGAAGAAAGTTTTCACAAGAAAATTAACGATAAGATTAAGAAGGGAATTTGAATTTTAGTTCTAATCTTTTGTTTGGATAGATGATGAGAATTTAGGTGGAAGTTTAGATCGAGAATAGATTTAAGTGAAAATAAATGGATGAGATCTATCCTAATAACACAAGAGGGAATTTCCTCTTAATTCCCATCCCCACCCCAGGTATTGAAAAGGAGAGAGTTGCCCCCTCAATTCTCCATTCTCATCCCACCAAAACTCTCATGTTCTCTAACTAAACAAGTTAATTAATAGTCTTATCCCTTTAAACTTCCAATCTCCTCTAGAAACTCCCTCCAACCAAACGCACCTGAAGAGAGGACTGAGAGAGAGACCAATGTGTAATGGGCTCCACAGTTGTACGAATTTCAACATGAAAATCGGCCCACGTTAGAAGCCTTTTTTAAGCCCAAACGCGGATGAATTTCTGGACCTTTTCCCGTCTCTGCAAGCAAGAGGTAGCAAAATAAGAAGTGGTCATATACTCATATCTATGTGTCTTCTAGGCGCAATTCCATGGAGGAAATATGTCAAAGTGATTGCTAACTAAATGCAACTTACCAGATCATACAACGGTGATCAGTGACGTTAACCTCGTGCACGTTTAACACGAGCATCGGCAGCAGAAACGGTCACTGCCATCATTTGCAGTTTTGCCCACTGCTTGATTGGTACAAATGGGTCTCTGTCATGGTGAGGCCAACCACTCTGCAGGCTCCAGCGCCATTATCCCATTTTCCGCACAAGTTCAAATATGACGGCATTATATTCTGCAAGTCTCTATATACGGGAGGCTCTGTTGAGCCCGCCTGTCGGCTTGTATTAGTAACCAATCACTCTTTCTCCATCTCTTTTGGCCACACTTCAGAAGTTCAGATGGCGGTAGTAGGGGTAGTGGTGATGTCCGGTGTTCTTCTTCTCCTCCTGGCTGCCGTCTGCGTCGCCGACGCCGGCGAGCTGCCGCCGATCAACCGGAGAAGCTTCCCCAAGGGGTTCATCTTTGGGACGTCCTCGTCGTCCTATCAGGTCAGGCTTCCGCCTCATCCTTCCTACAAGAAATTAAGACCACGTACATAAATGATAAAACTGCTATCTAGTTAGGTTAAACTTTCTCAGAAAACATCAGTTGGAACATGGAAAGTTCTTGGAAAAGAAAAGGGTTCGAATGGACTGTGTATACATGTAGCATATGAAAAAAGGGGCAAATTAAGACAAATTGTGGAACATGTGTACCTCGAGGATGTAGGGGTAACCAGCACACGGTGCCACGGTGGTACTGAATAATGCACAGAATACTCGAAATGGTTATCAAATTCGCATGTAGCTATATAAATTCATGAACTGATCCAGTAAGCATTCGGTGGTCAATTTACTGTTTCTCATCAACGTTGGGTCTGAGACCTGAAGAATTGTGATACGGGCACAATTATTAGGTAAACATCGCCGGGAAGATAGCCGGGCGACGTCGGCTTAGTGGGATGAGAGGAGAATCTAGGGCTAGAACATGAGGGAACTAATCTTGATTATTCATTGCTTAATGAAAACAGATACAATCACATCCTTATATAGATGAGATGACTTGACTTCTAAGAAAAAAAAACTCATCTAATTTTATCTTCTAACCAACAACTAAACCTATGCTACAGTACTCGCGGTAAGGTTCATGGGCCTGTTGGGCCTACTGCCAGTAACATTACATCCCTCCTTTCGAACAGCTCGTCCTCGAGCTGCAACACGGCCTTGGACAGGCTTGAATGACTCACAACCTGGACAATATCCTAAAACTTAAGCCTTTTACATCTCGGCTTGTTGGATTATTATAAAATAAATCTGAGATTATGGAGCCCTGTACTATTCTGTTGTGTCAACAACCCAAGGTGGGCCCCATCCAGATGCTCTCAATGAAAATAGAAGTCTACGCTGTGTTGCAAGCTTGAAAGCAAAACTGATCTAGTTGCCAAAACGGTTGGAGGATACTCCTGTTGGCAAACTCAGCCCAACTGGCCAACCAAATGCCCAACCCACAAGGGAAAAATACGTGCATCTTCCCTTTGGTTGCACTGCACCTCATGCAGCAGAACAGATCGTTGAGCCTGAAGCGTGCGCCGCTCCTGCCGTTCGCAAAAACGCGCCGCCTCCAGAAACAGCGTCGCAATTGCCCTGCCACACGTGCCATCCTGCGTTGTTCTACTCCTGCCACATCTGGGAACCATGCCGCCTCCCTCTGAAACGGCTCTGATTTAACAGAAATCGTGGCGCTCCTGGAATACGTTGCACCACCTCCTGAAATCGCGCCACCACCCGAGGCAATAAACCCACGTCTTCCAGATTCAGCGCCGGTCTTGCCTCTTGCGCTAGATGGAAACAGCGGCGCCGCCGCCGTTGCCATGGCCAAGCTCGTGGTCGACGTGTTGTCACCGAGGCTGATCCCAGTGCCTCTCGCTTCCGTTGTTGCAGAGCAGACAGAACGGATTTTGCCGGTGACAGTTGAGCTGGTGGAGCTGCCTCTTGTTTTGCCAAGAGGCTCACCGAGGGGGAGATCTAGGCTACTGGTACCACGTCCAGCGACGCCATCGCTGTGATAGCCACCGTCTCTTGCTCAGTACCCTCTTCCCTTGTTATGCGGTCAGCCTGCAATGAAGCCTCCTCCAATTTTACCACATCTGTTTTCAACTCCTCTACGATCTCGACAGTGGAGATGCCGATGTTTGGCAGAGGCAGCAAAGGGGCCTTGTTAGGTCCAGCCAGAACCAACCTTGGCAACGATGGGTCTGCCTTGTGCTGGACGGGAGACGGGGCTGAGCCGAGGATTCCATCCCTTGGCCTGACCATCCTTGGCACATCAACTTCTACCTTCTGCTTCTCCTCGCGCACTAGGTTAGGATCATGGTTCTCCCACCCACGATTCATGGAGATCAATAGATCAAGAATTGCATCTAACTTGGAATGGATGAGTACCTGATCTATGGGTGAGGATGTCAGCATGGCAGCGGAAGTTGGCTCTGATACCAAACTGATACGGGCACAATTATTGGGTAAACATCGCCGGGAAGATAGCCGGGCGACGTCAGCTTAGTGGAATGAGAGGAGAATCTAGGGCTAGAACTTGAGGAAACTAATCTTGATTATTCATTGCTTAATGAAAACAGATACAATCTCATCCTTATATAAATGAGATGGCTTGACTCCTAAGAAAAAAACTCATCTAATCTTATCTTCTAACCAACAACTAAACCTATGCTACAATACTCGCGGTACTGTTCATGGGCCTGTTGGGCCTACTGCCAGTAACATTGACCGTTGCTTAAAACGTGATGTAGTTCGAGGGTGCCGTCACAGAGGGGGGCAGAGGACCAAGCATCTGGGACACCTTCACACATCAGTATCCAGGTATATTAACTGTAAATGACAAGAAAGAAAAGGCAATGAGACATTATTTTGGATTGACAATTCGCCAATTTGGCAGATAAAATCGCTGACAAAAGCAATGGGGATGTGGCTGACAACACCTACCATCTCTACAAGGTATTAGCAATTAGCATTTTTCAACTAGCTGTAATGTACATTTTTAATAGACTTTTTTAAGGATTTAATTTAAAATAAGAATTCCATGTTTGTGTTATTAGTCATTTCTATCAGATAAAAAAAGAGAGTATATTGCATGCCAATCTGCCTCTGCCACAATCTCCTCACAGTTCAGTTCTAAGCTTCTTTAAAAGGACTTACTGCTCACATCCTGAGGGCCTGGCCACCAAAAAAATGCAGGAAGATGTGCGCACAATGAACGAGATGGGAATGGATGCATACAGATTCTCCATCTCATGGTCAAGAATTCTTCCCAGTGCGTGCCCATATATTTCAGAACTGATGTCTTATACTCCCGTCCAGTTTTACAGGGCATCTGCAAAGTTAGCATTTCAAAATTTTGGCTAATAAGTGAATCAACAATACATATTTAGTGTGATGCATGAGATTCATTAGATTAACATTTGAAAGTACTTTCATATTATGTTAGTTTCGTAGATATCGATAATATCTTATAGAAGAAATCAATGAGCAACGTGACATTGAAAACTGGGTAAAATGCTGATATGCCCTATAAAACTGGATGGAGGGAGTATATAATGCACTATCAAACAAGTATTAACAAACAGAGCTATCTGAAAATGTTCTCTTTTGTTCTAAGTACTATTTTGCGTGTCTTTCTCAATCTCCAAGGTGATCCCATCAGGCATTAAAATTTCACTGTCATGGCAGATGGAAGTCTGAGTGGTGGAGTCAACAGGGAAGGAATCGACTACTACAACAATTTGATCAATGAGCTATTATTGAAAGGTATGCATGTCTAGCCTTCACTATTTAGTTTCAAGTTCAGTCGCTACATGCAACTTGTGACAGCCATTAGACCATCCCATGGTACGCCAGATTTCATTTTTCAAGATGCAAAACAGTCTTTATACATTTGCAGGGATACAACCATTTGTTACCATTTTCCATTATGATACACCTCAGGCACTGGAAGAAAAATATAAAGGAATTCTTAGCCCTAATTTCATGTAAGTCAACAATTCTTCAGTGCCTTTTTCTGATAAATATATCAAAAATTAGATCTGGAAAAGTTAAATTGGGAACTGACCAGGTTAATGAACACAACCAGTAAGATAAGAGAGTATAAGGGTAAGTGTACAGCTGAATGTTTTTTGTCAATAAACACTTGTGACAGTGGTAAGTACTTCAATTAAATATATATCGTCAATGTTTTCACACATAACAATTAAAATACCAACTATTTTAATGTCAATAGCTTTTGGAATTCTCTTCCATTTTCTATGTGAATATTTACAGCGATTTCAAGAAGGGGAAGTCGGGACAGGATTTAACGCCTATTTGCACTGGCACTAATCACATCAGTGTTCCCTTCCTATATTATTTTCAGCTAAAACATCTAATGCCAGTTGCACCAGGAAGATGTTAAAGTTACTTACCGTGAAAGACTATTGCAGAAATGACTACAAGGACTATGCTGAAATCTGCTTCAAAGAGTTCGGTGACCGGGTGAAACATTGGATCACCTTCAATGAGCCTTGGATCTTCTGCTCTAATGGCTATGCATCTGGCACCTATGCACCAGGCCGGTGTTCTCCCTGGGAGATGGGAAAATGCAGTGTTGGAGATTCAGGACGGGAGCCTTACACTGCATGTCATAATCTTCTACTTGCCCACTCAGAAACTGTTCAGCTGTACAAAGAGAAGTATCAGTTCACTGAAACTATCATGCAGTGGCAGTTCATCCGCAAGAATGATTCAAATCGAAGATCTGCAAAGTTAAGTTTTATGATCCATAATTGACTATTGCTTAGTATTCAGTCTCAGCTGGGCCCTGGTGCTAGAGTTCATCAATACAGACATTAGCCTGGAGCGCTAAGTAAAAAGAGATATCCTAGAAGGCTAGAATCTCAAAGGAAAAGTTAAAAATATTTTGCTATGCAAGACCCTATAGAGTATAGAGTCGAGGGACAGAAAATGCTGGAAACTCTCACATAAAAACAAAATTTTGGTGTGTCCTTATACAAATTTCTGGATCCATTCATCAGGTTACAGATATATTCTTTATTATTTAGATTCTAAAATTCAAAAAAATTTAGTCAATATGAAAACCGAGAAATTATTATAAACCAAAAGCCGTCCATTAAGTTATTTTCAAATACAAACACATACCAGTATCCAACAACACAAATATACGAGGAATTTGAAACCAGCAAACATGTAAAATATAATTTGCAACTCTGCAAGTAAGCGTTATTATTTATGATAGATAGCTGCACAATTTGTGAGGGTAATTTGGCTAGCACCATTACACGCCACACAATGAACAATGAAATGTTTGACAAATGCAGGCCTTGCAAAAAGGGAAGATTGGAATAACTGTGAACTCACAGTGGTATATTCCCTTGTCCCAATCCAAGTCCGACAAAGAAGCAGCGAGACGTATGCTAGACTTCGTGCTTGGATGGTAAATTATTTGTGTCACACATAATCCATCATTAGGAGAGTGAAGATTCTAATTATAAAATCTCTTCTAGGTTTATGGATCCTCTCGTCAGAGGAGACTATCCCATAAACATGAGAAAATTGGTGGGAAGACGCTTGCCAGAGTTCAGCAAAGAACAATCTGAAATGGTCAAGGGTGCATTCGATTTTATTGGACTTAACTACTATTCTTCAAGCTATGCCTTTAATGTTCCTCCACCATATGGCCACAAAAGCTACAATACTGATTTCCAAGCTAAGGTTACTGGTGAGTCAACATACGCATGGATCAATCTACTCTTTTGTACATTTGAACCATACAAACATATGGCAAGTGTCTGACAAAACATATATATGCAAAAAAAAAGGATAGAATTTGGTCAGCTCATAGCATGCCTTTGCAGCATTGCCAATTCCCCGCTTTATTCGAAAAGGGTGGATTGCATGTTCCATGAGTGCCCTGCATTCTTTGCATGAACGAAATGGATTTGGAGTGCTTCCATATTATACAGTGGCTATGATTAGTCTGTCCATTTTCAATATCCATTACAGCCTAAAAATATGGGGGTGCTCCACATTATCTCATCATGAAAATATGATAATGGGTTTGGATACATGTTTCTGTAGATTGTTTTTATACTATGTGCTAACCTTGCCCAATTATGCTAGGTAGTCGAAATGGAACTCTCATTGGTCCTCAGGTAACCTACAATTTGGCTTTCCACAGAACAAATTATTAGTAAAACAATCGATTTGGTGACATGATTGAATTCTATAATAATGTGTGCAGGCTGCTTCACCTTGGCTTCATGTCTACCCTGAAGGGTTCCATGAATTGTTATCATATATCAAGGAGAACTATGGCGATCCTACCATCTATATCACTGAAAATGGTAAGTTCCAATAGACAAATAGGTCATACAATTTTTCAGCATGTGGTCATACTGATACTACTATAACACCTTCTGATTTCCTTTTTTTTCCAATATAGCAAACAGCGTTCATTGGACTTGAATATTTTTCTTCTCCTAGCTATGTTGAAAAAAATGATTATCCCTTTAAAAATGAATGAATCTTCCTGATCCTTTCTATTACATCTCAAGGCATTGATGAAGTCAATAATAAGACCATGCCACTGGAGGAAGCCCTGAAGGATGATACCAGAATAGAATACTACCACAAGCACCTTCTCGCACTGCTACGTGCTTTGAGGTCTGAACATCAATTCAGACACTCAGCTATCAGTACACAATTGAGATGCCAACTAACACTTAACAATGCATTGTTCCATATGCCTACACAGGGATGGAGCAAACGTGAAGGGATACTTTGCATGGTCGCTGCTTGACAACTTTGAGTGGTCAGCTGGCTACACAGTTCGGTTTGGGATGACCTTTGTTGATTACAACGATGGTTTGAAGAGATACCCCAAGAACTCGGCCCATTGGTTCAAGAAATTCCTACTGAAATAAAACAGGGGATGAAGCAAAGAGGCTTGAAAAGAGTTGCACACATTGCCTCTCTCACTGAACATAGATTTAGCATATGTATGTTCTATGAGTCAGTTAAGTACCACCGGTGAAATTAGTTTGAAATGTGCGTCTTTGTTCAGGCTCTACCACTCGAAATTTTCTTGTTGAAATTCTTTAACTAATAAATATTAAAATAAAAAAAACAAGTAATTCACATTTTCTCTAAGAAAAAGAGAATTACGCCATAAATCCTAGAGCGGGGCTTGGGTCCGCATTTCTTCTAGCTTGAGCTGTTGAGCACCAAAATAATAGCGAAGGCACATGCATATAGGATACAGGAGGAGGTTCACCTGGAACGACGGGATAGCTAGCTGGTCCCGCCGCCTCCTGACCTCTCCGATGGGGGTCGTACCAGAGCAGCTGACCACGCGGATCTACGCCTGGACCGCGAGGCTGGCCGGCCGAGCAGAGCAGAGTAGCAGACACAGTTCGGGGAAGGCCCAGAGCGCGCAGAGAGCGGCTGGGGTGTGGAGGAGGGAGATGGAGCGGTAGCCATGGCGGCGGCCACAGATCGCGGAGGCTCTCGCTCGTTGGAGCCTGATGCGTAATGGGCTCAGTCGTACGAATTTGGGCCTAAACAACAGCCCACCTCAGAAGCCTTTTGTAAGCCCAACGCGGATTGTTACTGGGCTCGTCCATCCTCGTGATCTCACGCGCCCAAATTCGAGGACTTCACTGTACAGTGCTAGTGTTCTACCAATCACCGTCTTCGGCCACCTCGCTCCGTGCCTCCCCTCCCAACGTTGCCGCGCATTCCCGCCATACCGATCCGCGCACGTCGTAACTGTCTACCGTCCACCGAATTCTTTTTTGAAAAAACTTGCCGTGCACTGAATTTGGTTACCGCGTGTCGCCGTCTCCACCACCTTTCTTGTATCTATGCGCTGCTCCTCGGGTTTGCCGGTGTCAAAAGATGCCAACGTCAACGGTAAGCCTCCATAGAACAGTCCCCCTCTCCCCACCCCCTCATCCTCCCTCCCCTGACTTCAACAACGAAGGTTCATGCCGCGGAGTCTTGCTACTGACGGCATCGGTTGCTCCCATTGCCGATCTAACTCACAGTCTATCTTTATCTCCGTGGCTTCAGCGACGTCCTCGTTGCATCGCCGTCCGCTTGTCGTCACCGTCCACCACCGGTCCGACCACCGCCCGCGGCCTCTAAGCCCGGTGAAACCTTCCTCTTTCCCACCCAATCCCAAACCCTAATAGCAAGCCTAGTTCTTTGTTGCGGTCATTGTCACCGCCATCGCTGTGAGATAAGAACGTCGTAGGAGAAAAGCAACAAGGTCATTAGATCCTTTCTTCTTTCTTCATTCGCGCATTTTTTCTTTTTATTCTTTTGGAGTAAGCGGAACAACTATTTTACGTATTACTTAATAGATGCTATCTACAAAAAAAATTATCGCACCTCAAGTAATTTATTTGCCAATGTGCAAGTGTTGTATATGGAACAGATGTGTACCTTGTCTAAATAAAAAAAGTTTTAAAAATCTATCTAAACATTAAGGGGCTGTTTGGTTTCATCAACTCTTTTTAGGTCCCCGTCACATCAAATGTTTGGACACTAATTGGAAAGTATTAAATGTAGACTATTAATAAAACCCACCCATAACTTTGGACTATTTAACGAGACGAATCTATTGAGCCTAATTGGTCCATGGTTAGTGAATATGATGTTACAGTAAATATTTGTTAATCGTGAATTAATTAGGCTTAAAAAAATCGTCTCATGAAATAGCCTTCATTTATGTAATTAGTTTTATTATCGGACTATATTTAATATTCCTAATTGATGTTCAAACATCCGATGTGACATGAACTTAAAAAAAAATCTCTGATCCAAACAAACTCTAGGAGGGCTTCTAAAGATTATTGTAATGTCCAATGTCCAACAAGTTTTATCAGGAGGCGTGTTATGGACGCGCCAAGCATCGATCTAGTTAATCCAATCCATACATCGATCTAGTTTACTGGTGTATTCAGAGAAGGCCTATTCGTTGTGACGCTGGCCATGGATTGCTAGCTCGATGATATGTAGTTCATGAGAAATTTTTCCCCCTTTTGTTTGATCTTGCAAAAGTTTCTCTATCTGAACTTCAGCTGGTCAAAACCTCTTGATCCGGTTTTCGCGGAGAAACTCGCCTCCGCTGATTCGTTTCCTCTCGCCGCCGCCTGAGTGCGCCGATGGCCACGATGATGGCGGCGGCAGGGACTTCGCTAGGGGGACTTCCTTGGCGGTTGACAGGAGCCATCGAGGCAACGACGCGGCGACAGCTCTGTTGGAGTATGGTGATGGCGGCGACGGATGCACGGCGTCGTCTTCGGCGCATGGCGCGGCAGCAGACGAGAACCGGCGGCGATGCGGCCACGGACGAGGACCGGCGGTGGTGTTGACGCGGACCGGCGGCAGTCGTGGCGTGCGGACTCTGCAACGTCTTCGCGTCGGACGCAACGGTGGCTGCGCGGCGCGGACACAGCCGGCCGGCGGCGGCTGCGCAAACGCAGCGGGCGGCGGGAGGCCGTGTCCGGCAATGCTGCAAGCCAGATCCAGTTGGATCCAGCGGCGGCGGCATGGACGCAACGGTGTATTTTTTGGCGAGGGCACTTTGGCCGGCGGTCGACGTGAGTGCCACGTGCAACTAACGGCGGCAGCGTCAGGTGGTCCTGGCGAACGTTCACAACGGCGGTCCCTCGTGGATGGATCCGTCGTTTTCACGGTGCATTTGCCAGCGTGCGTTGCAGCGTGCGGCTGACATCGGTGACACCTGTGGGCACCACTCATCTTCTTGAGGGCGATGTATATTCATGGTATCTCTGGCACCTACACCAGTGGCGGACTCAGGATTTTCTTCCCGGGTGTGCCCATAATCAAACAAATCAAAATGATCAAGCACAAACATACTGTTAAGTCACAAATTATCCAAAAAATAGTGCAGAAAGTCTGAGTGATGCCTTAAATTTGCGAAATATAATAAATTGGTTCAAAATAACTCTTACATAACTCAAAAGATAAAATCAGAAATATGAAGTCCTG